>NW_010580072.1:236184-280806 GCF_000705375.1 Tinamus guttatus
CTGTATCTTGTCCAGGAATAAGCTACAAAAGTTCCTGTGATCTGTGTGTTGTCTATAGGGCAACAGGATATAAACCAAATTCAAAATTTCTGAGAATGCAGGAGAAATAAAAATACTGAATGGAACCTACCTGTTTATTCTTGCATATATGAGAACAAATCATCATAGGGTGAAGTATTAGAGGTGAATTTCCATACTAATTCTGTTCAGCAATGACTACCTTCTTCCTCATAGGCAGTTGACTGTAATGGGTCTTGACGACGAGACGACGAGACGACGAGACGTCGAGACGACGAGACGTCCTCTGAACTAGCTTTGGAGGTGAAACACCCAGAAATGAGGAAGAAGAGGAGGAAGTCAGGAGCCTCGAATTGAGGGCTGGGACCCCCGACTGGTGTGCACGCTTGCGCACCACGGGGGGGAGAGTTGCGCAACTAGAGGTGGAGTTTGTCCAGCCCCTGGGCTGCCTCCTGGGTCGGACTGACCCTATGTGCCAGGATGCACGGGGTATAGAGAGGACAGTGCGGAGAGAGCGGTGGTGGGGAAGGGGAAACTCCTAACTCTGAGGCCTACGCTATCTCCTCGGGAGCTGGTCAGCAGCTCGCTCTCTCTGATCTGCCAGCTCGAGAGGATGTTTGGGTCCAGTATCGCGCCAGTAGGTATCACCTCATATACTACGTATACGTACGTGCTGCGCATCCACTATAATGCATGTATGTATTATGCATAGTACCTGATTCTGTCATTCTTACTCAACAGCTGTTAGCCAGCTGCCTGATCTCATTTTCACTGAAGGCAATGGGAATTTTGCTATTGACATTAGTCAATGTAGCAATCAAGTCCTTGCTCAGCAAGCAGTCCTATTAATTTCACTCAAATAATTTGCAGGTCACAATACTACTCAGCCTGAATTAGAATGACAGAAAAAAGACATAGGTCACTATTTTACATAAGGAAATACAATGAAGTGTTGAAAATAAACTGGCTCAACCTCTCTCCACTGACTTTCTTAACATCAAGTCCTTTTCCATTACGAAAATGCAGCCTTTTTTCCTGTGAAATATGTTTGCCCTACTATAATATACTTATTTTATTCAACAAATACAAGACCACCAGTGGGAAAACTATTACTGGAGAAATGCAGGCCACACATAACATGACATCAGGCTTTTTGTGGTTATTTTCTTTTACACGTGTACTTTTATCTTTTATTTATTCAATGACTTTATTCTTATCTATGAAACTTCTTTTACTTCACTGGCAAAATATTCATTTACTTTTTCATTTCACTTTGTTTCCCATCTCCAAGTCTATGGTGCCTTTCATTTTGCTTTCTCTTTCTTCAATGACACTTCTCCATCACTCTCTTTTTGTTATTTTTTTTACTACTGTTTTCTCTGCCCCTCTAACATGTTTGTTTGCTCTTTCTTTTACATCTGCTTAGACACAGCTCCATTTTATCTTTCTTTTCTCTGAGCAGAGTCCTCTGTCTTTCAGAGATTGCTTTTGCTGTCTAAATTTCTGCACTTTTAAACCTACTATTTACTTTGTACAGTTACTCTATATTGTACCTTGTCTGCTGTTTATTTTCCCAAGTATTCCACCCTTCCACTTCTCCCCTTACTTAGCCTATTTTGTCCATTGTCTGTGGTTTACCTTTTTGCAAGACACACATCCATAATGTGGACCCCACAATCCATAATGTGGTTCCCCCACAACCCAAATGCTTTTTAAAAAATATAAAAGACTGGGCAATAAAATAGACATATGACCTGAACTGCTAGTTTAATTATATTCCTATCCAGGCTTTAACTAGAGAGCTTATTCTTCAAAAACTTTCTACTGTGAATATTTGCTCAAATAAAATTCATAATTTTTACATCGAGAGTGTAGTTCTGGTTAATTACCCAAACAGGAATCTAACTAGTATCTATTTTGGAACTTTCCATCCCTGTTACTGAGGACTTTGATATGGTTTCTACACAGACAATCAAACTGAAGCAATCCAGGGTCATATGAATTAATTTACTGAGAGCTGAGGAACAGGCAACAAAACTATCCTTTACAGCATAGGTCCACAAACAGATTTTGTATTCACTTGACAACTAAACCCTTGGAACATGGCAATTGGTGACCATTAGATAACGTAGTTCAGAGAAAAAGCAGCAATGTGAAAGCCTGATCCCTGCTCTGTTCTGTCAGAAGTAGTTTTGTTACTCCAGATGAAATCATGAAGCCTCTCTGTTATCCCAGAGTCCTTGTTTGAGTATCACTCATGCACCATGAAACTCTCTGGAAAATTTCATTTAGGGAGCAGATATTTCTGGTAAGGCTTACATGCCCACGCTGTTTGTGACAGTGTGTAAAATATTTTTCAGGCACTCTAGCAACAAAATAGAAGAGACCCTATCACCAACGCCAGAACCCATCACCAAACCCAGAAACCACCACCAAATCAAACCTATCATCACTACCCCAAACCCAGAAGGTATGAGTCTTAGGCTGCCTAGAGGCTGACTTGGAAAATTCAGACTGAATGCATATGAGATGAAAATTACTTTCTTAAAAATGGGAAGGGAAGAGATTAGAATTTTCTATTATTTACATGTTTGGTCACAGCCAAAGTCTTAGTTTTGCATTAAATACTCTGCAGAATTCAGGAATAAATTGGTCATAATAGGACTGGCAGTAGGAACATTACTGTGTTTACTTTTCACTCCAAGCTATGACATGCTCCTCTATTATTTGAAGTATTACTTTGCAGCACCTTTAATTTCAACTGCTGCATCAAACAACTCCCTTGCAAGCTGGGCATGTTTGGCAGTCAAAACATTCTCTTAAAATTTTATTTATGAGGCAGGGACGTGCTGGTGTATGAGCTGTTTTCATTAGCTTTCAGAAGTGATTTTTTAAAATTCTACATTCGCCTCTCATACCAAATGATATAGTCAAACATGATATATTTTTCAAAAATGCAGATTCACAGATTTTAGGGCCAGTGAGTACCATTAGCTTTCTCTTCTGATTGTCTTCCACAGAGTCCACATGCTAGTTCTAGCTTGAGCTCAGTAACTGTTTTTGACTAAATCGCATCTTCTGGAAAGGCATGTAGAAGTGAAAAGATTAATCCAGTGCCAAATTGTGTAGTAGATTAAACGCATAAGCCTTTCACCTCCCGAGACATAATTTGGGCTCTGATTCTGAAATAAGAAATACACCAAATAAATGCATTTATAAATTGTTTATTGGCAGGAGCTGAGGAGAGTGGCATGGATGACATATACTCAGGGCGGACTCTGGATTTAATATGTCATTTCCTTTAACTGAGTAAGACCTAGAAAGATGTTCAAATCATCTCACAAATCACCATGATGTTTTAGAGGAATGGGGATAACTTGCAGCAAGAAAATCTATTACTAATATATAATACAGTTTTGCTAGCCAGAACTCTGCAAACTAAGTTTTCAATTCAGTAGAAGAATTGGGTAAAAATAAAAATTAATACCAGCTTGAGAATAATTATTTTATTCTACGTACTAGTGGGATTTACATTAATCTCCATTAGCATGAGACAATAGTTTTCCCCTTTCATCTCTCCTATGGGGAGAAATTATAAACACCTTAGTTAAATTCTCCTTGCTTCATAGCCAAAATATTCACAAGAAATAAGGATCTACACTTTATTAAAATGCCTAAAAATAGTTTATCTGCATCAAAAACACTGGAAGGAGACAAAGTAAAAGAGTTCTTTCTTGTTAAGAGGCTATGTTACACAGGGTCTTTAAGGCATTCCCTTTGTCTTTGACATATTTTTTCTTACCTTCAGTAGATGTTATTTTCTGCTGATGATTGAATGTTTTTGTGTGTTCGGTGCTTTTTTATGATGGGTTACACAGGTAGTTTGCTGCACATTTCTCATTAATCCATTAGTGTCATTTGCTTACACATCAATCAGATATACTCCCAGGACATGGTCTGGGATATTCTCTTGGCAGTCTGTAGACATAAAAACTCCAGATTTGCTTCTGAATTCTAAGAGCACTAGTGAAGCCAAATTAGCATTAATAAATAGAACCAAAAATACTAAAAATGAAAAAGTAGAAGATGCCATGTACCTAATATTGCATTAGTCAATTTATGTCCAAATACAGATAACTGAAAAATGTAGGTTGCATGGCAGTTTTTTTGTCCTTATATATATATCGTAAGTGATATATGAGGTCTGTAATGCAACAATACTATCCACAATAAGATCACCTTGTTGTTGGCTTTTGTCATCTAATCAGGATGTAAAAGGAAGTCATTAGGTTTACTGAGACTTGCTACGTGTTCAGGCATCCTCTTGCAATATTTGGCTTATTCCACATATTTTTCCATGGAGAGAGATGAAATTCAAGAATATTTTCTGCACTTTTAAGATAAAGAATAAACTTGTTTGTTACTTTCCTATGCTCTAGGCTCTTTCGTGTAAACCTCTATCATTTGAGAATGAAGGTAAACAAGGAGAGTTTTGCTGGTAAATGTGGTGGTGATTTCAATGTTGGGTATTTCAACTAGAATATTCCACCTTGGATTAGAGCATCCAATACGTTTTAAACCATTTCTCTAATAGCTCATTTTTAGTTTGCATAACCAACAGTCCCTAAGCAGATTGAAAATTACAGCCTGTAAGAGGTAGTGGTTGAGAAAAATGCCACTTCAATTGCTTAGTGCTTCATTATTTCCGTGCTTTGAATTATTTTTCATGAAGAGCAGAGACTTGCACAATACTATTTATTTTCCTTGTTTGTATGTTTCCTCACATCCTTATTTTCAAAAATTGCAGTTTACACAGGAAAAAGCACAAATGAATCTTTAACTTCAGTATTCGCTCTTAGCAGATAGGTACAGTTGTTTCTTGGATAAATATTTTTAAACATTTTAAATTTTGACCTGCTTATAACTACATGCCTGTCTATAGAAAAGATAGAAATAGTAATTCTTAGGAGAAGTTACTGCTGGTTTCTGTCCTCTGTGTTTCCTGGGATGCTGGTGGTTTAAAGAAGAGCTTTAGAAGCAGCTTTACACCTTCTTGAAGTCACTAGACAGACAAAAGGTACTAGAGAGGCAAGGAAAAGAAAAAGTAGAACAGAAACAGTTCTAGTACAGTACAGTTTCTAAAAGGCCAGAATTGAAGAGAGTTCGCGACACACACAAGCTCATTTACACAGGTACTTTTCAGGAGTATACTAAAGACTGTTCTTTCTGGAACTGTAATATGTCACACCTGTTCCTTCAGAAGAAAGTTCCTGTAATGTATCTAAGCACTCTATACTATATCACCTATAAGAAATACACTTTTGCATCACAGGCTTCACTGCCTTAGTTTCCTGAGTAGTATTTTATGAGTATTTGCCTACATACGAGTAAGTTTTCAGTCATGGCTTTCTTGATATTTTTATATCAGCCCTCCATGCCAGGGAAAATAAAGACAATTAGATGTAGCTTCATCTCAGCATAAGCAAGATGAAAGATCATAAGCAGATAGTTGAAAAGGGACTGTAAAATATAGATACATGTGTATGGATATGCCTACTGGAGCTCTGAAAACAGAAAGCTTTACTGGTGTTAGTCCTAAAAGTCTGACCTACGTGGACCTGTAGTCCTGCCTATTATTTGATTTTTGAAAGTTGTTTTAATTTTCCTTAATTTCCTTTAATTTTCCTTGGTTATTTGTAAGTCTTAACTTTCTCACTTTCCTGCTTTCATATACCTCCACATTTTCAGAGGCATTATGAACTTTACAGAATCAAAACCAAAACTGAGTAGTAGGTACATTTTCAAAACATAACTCAAAAGACAATTTCATTATTTGATGCAAATTTGAATATTTGAGGTTAATAAGACAGCAATGTGTTGTGCAATATCTCTTTTTGTTTGTTTATTTCTTTATTTTTAAAGAGAGGAGAAAACTCCTTTTGGGATTCTTGTTAAATCCGTAAGAGAACTCACTGTTTTTTCATTCCAACAGCAATCAGACAGTAACACTGGTCTAATTCCTCATTTCACATTGGCAAAAACCTCTCACTGCATGAAGCACTGGGGGAGGTGGTGAGCTCACAGTTTAATAACCTTCAGGGAGAAAGAGAGTGTTCAGGGAGCATGTCTGGGAGCAGAGAGCAGGTGACTGCAGCCCACAGAATCCTCCATAAGGTTGAGTTCGGAGTGAACTTTTTGTGCTTTACTCAGGTTAACTTTCTGAGCATGTAGAGAGCAGCAAAACGTCTCACCAGCAACAGTGGCTGCATTAAGATCTATGACTTTGAGGATCGCAAAGTCCTGTTTTCTGTCCAAAAACGGTGTGGCACTCAGACCAGACCAGAGCAAGGACTTGTACTTTGGTTTCCCATGTTGCTGGTGAATGATGTTACTGGTAGATCACAGAATAAATCTCACTTTCTCTATTTAGACCAGTGAATACTTAGTGATAAAAAGTAAATCAGCTTCAACCAAAGAAAGTAAGGGGCAGCAAAACTTCTGCCAAAACAACCCTGAGGGTGACTAGTTAATGAAATATTAAGTCCCTTAAAGATGGGCTAGGGTGTCTAGTCTGTATTCAAGCAGCTAGGTCTCTTTCACTCTGGGTGAGTGCTCTGATCGGCATGGTGATTATGTGCAGTGAAAGATGAAAGATCTTATCTCTAGAGACTGCACTCAGAAGGCAAGGAACCTTTTGCATTAAAAACTGATATATTAAAGCTGATATTTACATAGACAAATGCATACCTATATAAAATGCACATGTCCATAAAATTCACACAAGCTTGTAGAAAGTTTTATTTTTATTGACTATGTTTTTAAATGAACATTTTTAACCAGTTGAAATAGCAAAACTGACCTGGTGACTGATTCAGGCACCTGAATTTTATGATAACTTGTATTTGATAGTTTTTTGACATTGCTTTTCACATTAGGGTGTTTTGATGTGCGAGGGACATTTGGCTAGAGAAAAGTGTGCTGCAATATTGCACTGCTGATTTGTTTAGATTTACCATATCATAGGACTCCTTTTTATGAGTTCAAATTAGTAGCAAGTATCGTTAAATATCTAGACAGTTCAGCAGTCTAGTTCCTTAACTATAGGAACACTTATATTGTACTGCTGCAAGGTAGTCACTTTTACAGTAAAGATGGTCATTTTAGAGTCTCTAGAAGGAATAGAGTAACTTTCCACAAATACATCGAAATAAATCCTTCATTTACAGGAAATATCACAGTATTTTCACACAAAGGATGTTATTTTTTAGGATGGCACATGAAAGCCTCCACAAAAAAACAGAATATGTGGTGCTCAATTATTCTATGGAATATGACTAAACTCATTGTACTTTCAGGGAGTTAAAAGATGCTCCTTTTTTTTGCAATGTTCTCTTCCTTCCCCTGTTGATACGCCAGTTGTTATCATAATGAGAAAATCTAGATCTTCTGCTAAAGGGTCCAGATTTTTGATAGTGGTCCACTATTAGATTGTTTATTTTTGTTTTTGCAGTTCAAGGAGTGTAGAAAGATTTCTAGATCTACTAAATTTTAAGGCTCTTATTCTACTGAGTACAACTCCATATGCAACCTAGTCTTGACTGGGGGGAAAAAGATCTATGGCTCCCAGTTCTATGGCTCTACCTCTCACCCATATTCTCTAGTAAGATTAAATAGTGCACAATTTCTACCAGAAAAACTGAAAGCTTACCTTTTGACTTATGCTTCAGATAGAGATTCATATTACAGAAAGCTCACATTTCAGTTAGATGCTCAAAGTTCATAAAATTGTATTTATGATTTTAAATATGCGGTTAGAGAAACAACCTTCCCCACAAACACAAAAAAATACCTGCTAGAGAATAAATATTTATTTGGTAAGCATTTATTTGAATATTATGGCAAGCATTTATTTCAGTAACTGAAAAGATTTTTTACTCAACTAGGAAACATTTTATTTCATACACTTTCACTATGAATCAAACCTTGCTGAAAACTTACGACATGAATTAGCAAGACTATTCTCCTTAATTGGGAATCACAAAGTCCAGCCATTCTGCTAAATGGTAGCTAATGAACGCATGCTCACCTGGATAAATTGGAATTTACTCAGCAAACTGGATCACAACATGGCAAAAAAGAGTGATAGGTGGAGTGTAAAGAGTGAATTAAAACACCAGCACGTTTCCTATAGAGATATATATGCAGAGATTCAGGTTTCCCCATTTTTTATTTTTATACATAAAAAGATAAAGAAAGAGTTTTGCCCTGGGCCTTACCTGATCCCCTGTGTAGGTAGCAAGGCAGTGCAAGGACAATAGAACTTAGATTTATTCCTGAAATACGTTAAGTGAATTTTTGTTGAAACAGTTTGAAAGCAATATTTTCCAGTTAGGTCCAAAGTACTGCAAAAATACGTCTTAACTGCCTAGCGTCATTTAGCTCACATCCCATTTGCAGTTCAGAGGATCCTTGACTAAAGCAAGTGACAGCCATTCTTCCTTTAAAGTAAGTCAAAATTAGGGTGTGTGGTGCAGTTGGAACTTTAGAATTATTACATTTCCCCAATTCTACTTTAGAGAATAAATTTGCCTTCGTCTTATTGGAAAAGAATAACTGTTTTCTCAAGTCATTCCTTTTCTGTAAATATCTATATGAGGAGCATACTGACATCAATAATTCAATTTTTTGTGAGCTTTCTAGTCATCCATAGAGTTTAATCACACAGTAGACCATTAAATTAACTTATCACTAGACACAGAAAGAAAACACGTCTGTGCTTTTATTATGCAATAGAGATGAATATCATACCAGTTTGTTACCTGTTCTGAATTTGGACTTCATTGCAATCAGGCGATGCAATTTTTTGTTATCTAGCAGTGGTAGTAATTAAATACATGATTATTATAACTTCCTACAGTGTAAATTAGGTTCCAGGGCTCAATGTAAAACCTCTAGGTACAAAAATCACAAATTGTTATGGCCTGAGATATGAAATATGAATTCTTTATAAACTTTGTTCAAAACTGGTCAAAACTCTTGACACATGATTTATTGTATGGCAAAGAAGTAAGGAATAGCTGTATCAGGTGGGTTATGCATTTAGAAATTACTTGTATCAGCATAGGCCAAATAATATAAATGTTTAAAAAAGCTTTTGCCTTATCCCCTCCACATTCTTGCCTCTAACATTCTGCAACATTTAGACATCTCAAGAATTAATGGGAGGAAGTGTAGGGAAATTAAAGCCACAAGTAAAAAAAATCTCCCTACAGCAGTATTACACACAGTTGAAACACCAGAAGGATAAAATGAAAGATAAACATTGTTAAAGGGTTTAGTTTTTACAATGACAAATATATGTGAAATGAAAACTTTTCACAAGAAGCCCTAAGCATAAAATATGGATAATGTACAGGAATTAATGACTTCTTTCTGCTGTAGCTTGAGAGCTATTTTGCATAGAAAACTGCACAGAATGTCCATGGCTAATTACTCTTTTAATATATCTTGTAAATTCCTGTTGTAAAGTCTGGATAATTCTACTCAAAGTGCAATAAGCTCATTATTCAGAAAAATATATGCATAGGCCTATTTACTTGAATAATCAGCAGTAGGCTGAAGCACATAGCTGAGAAAGGAAGTATGCTGGATGTGTTCCCAGTCCAGCCCCTAAACTGTTGGATGACTCTAAGACACTATTTCTTTGTCATCCAACATTTTATGACTTGGTTTCCTCGAAGGACGAGGTAATAACATCATATGCTCTGATAAAGAATGCTGTGATATGGGAAGTCCATGTTTTTAGTTATTACTGCAGGAGTTACCTAATGCGGTAATGCCTTTGCTGAGCAGCATTTATCACCAACAAAATCCAGGAAGGTGGCAAGCATTCACTCTTCTTCACTCTTCTGATAGTTCTTTTTTAACACTTTTTTGGTTTTGTTTTTGATTTACTGTTTATATATTCAGAGAAGCCAGGAAGAACAATAAATTATCAGAAAGAAAAATAAAAAAGAAAATTTGAATCCCCACCCCCTGAAGTGTCTATAGTATATATTCAAAATTAATAAAACTAAAGTCGGACTCAATAGGATCCTAACTTGTGACAATTCATATAAATAATTTGGCAATTTAAGATAAATGTTAAAAATAAACTCTCACACCTGTGATTTCTTGTAATTACATCATTAAAGAATATGCTAAGAAAGGCTTTAAAATGAAAAGATAAATGCCTACTGAAGGAGTGTAGCAAAATAGAGCTACTGAAGGGAAAAAAAAAAAAAAGGTAAATAGCATGAGATCACTACAGAGAGAGGGTAATAAGCAACTAAAATTCAATGCTCTCCTCAGACTTTCATTTGACTGGCTTGTCCAGACAGATGCTTTTTTTTTTTCCTTTCAGTCAGGTCTGTGCCTTTGAGGCCAAAGTTATGAGTTTTATTCTGAAGATTGAATGGCTGCCTGATAAATGTAATATCTGTCTCTAAACATACAAGAAAGAGGCTCAATTTTTACTGAAGTAAAACATCTAACCTAAGTTCTGTAATTGTAATCAAAGGAAGTCTGTATACTTTAAAGTGCAGTAAAAGAAAATGAATGTTTACAATTTAAGGAACTTCATTTACTTGCATGCCACCATGAAAGCAGGTAATGCCTTTATCAGTATTTTTAAAACAGCTGCACAAATGTAAAATGTTGAAATCCTCTTGGAATAGGGTTGTGTTGGAAGGCAACAGCTACTTTGGGGTGGCAGCCATGTGCACCTGCTTCAACACTGTTCTCGTGGGAGCTGGGCTCCGTGTGCTGCCCATTTCCCTTCCTCCTTCCCCTCCACTCACATTAGGCGAATTTCTGATGGGAAGAGTAAGAGAATGTTTGGTCCTATCATCTCAAATAGTGTCGTGAGGACTTCTCTTATTCCACATTTTTATGATTTCCCTAAGTATAAGGTCCTTAGGAGAGAAGATATTAGACTGGAAATGTCTTTACCTTTAGAAATCATAGTTATTACTGTGATAATCATTGGACTCTAACTAAAAACTGGGAGGGAGATAGGATGGACTAGCAGACTTGTGTATATAGCAAGGAGAAAAACAGCGTAGAAGACCTCAAGAACTAAAGACCAAGGGATTTATATGGGCCAAAAACATCTGAAATGTTTAACTGCAGCAAGTAATTGCTGTGGTCATTCCTGCATAATCCAGAAGTGTGTTCAGAATCCAGTAATCTCTAAATCTCTAATTTGAGTAGATGTCCTTCAGACATTGGAGATTAATTTCTCAGAATCTTTGTTTGCAGAGATTAGATTTTTCTGAAGGAGCATGCCCCTTATAAAGACAAATCTAAGATTCCTTTTCTAAGTCTTGGCAGAATGAATCTGTGACTGAGTTCATATATTTGTTTCTACTTGATAGAAACAAACTAATAAGATTAGAGTCAGTCACTGTTAATGAATTCTGCTGTAATTAAGATATCAGCAATTTTGGTTCACTTGAGCATACTGGATTTTCCATCAACTCTCTCCAGAAAAACAGTCTCATGTTTGTATCCAATTTGTTCTCTGTCTTAATATCCTGCTGCTTTGAAACTATACTTTATCATCAGCCTCATTATTGACTTGTAAATCCATTATAACTGAAAATCCATATGAACATAAATTTTAGTCCTCAAAAACCTAAAATGGTGATAAAGCTAGATATCGATCCCAATTTTTAAATTCTTCCATATTTCTAGTAAAGAAATAACACAGCTCAAAGTTTGCAAGTGAAGTCAGGGAAAGGAGAAGGTAAAAATGAAAGGATTTAAGAAAACAAATCAAAATAATGAATTAGAAAAAAATAAACAAAAATTAACATTTGTGGTCTGTTTTGCATGGGAAGTTATTCTGAGGACAACTGTATTGTGCAGTACCTCATTTTACAGCAGAGAAAGGAAATTTTCTTGTACTGCCTTACTAAATCCTCAGCCAGACAGAACAAAAATAGTATGAGATGATAAATGTCTTAATGGGAACTTAATTTTTAACTCTAATTTCACCAGGTTTAAGGAAAAAAATAAAAGGAACTACAGAGAAAAGTGGAAAAACTAATGAGTCAGAATTAGTTTGAAAATATTCGAATTTCCATTTTATATTTGTCACAGTCTTGTGCAATGTCACAGTTTCCCCAGCTGTAAAATGTATTTTTACAGTCATTTTTGCCAGGGTTCGCTCTCTGTCTTTCTCCACCCAAAACTGAGTGGTGTGCAGAGGATTTATTTCTGAACTGCTTGAAATTTTTCCAGTGCACTCTGTGCTAGTAGAGAGAAAGATGACTCTTCATCTTACAGCTGACACAGTAAGAGCTCTTGAGAAAAGAATTAGAATGAAGCCTGGTGATAAGATTTCCTAGAATGAATTCTACCCCTGAAAAAGGGAAGGAATGGCACAGAGTCCTAAAAATGAAATAGTTCAGGAATTCGTGCACAGCTCAACCATTGCTAAGAGAACTTCATGTTAGTGTCTTATGAGGAACTTAGTGGGCTGAGCAATAAAGTATGGTGTTATTACCACTCACACATGTATGGCTTAAGTTATCAAGTCTCTGATTATTCAACGTGGATAATGTACTTCCAAGATAATTATGAATTTGTCACCACCTACTTTTTATCTATAGCTGCTACGTTTAGCATCAACATTTAGCTGCTACTTTGCAAAGTGGGATTCAGAAAAGTAAATTATATAAAGATTAATTGATGTACTATGAATTACATGAATGTGAATTAATAAAGCTTTCTGATTTTATCCACCTAGCAGATACGATGTGATTTTATTATTCTAGTTTTGGACTCTTTAGTATTCCAATAAAAAGGATAAGTAGCATTTAACTCATCATGAATTATATCATCCTATTTGCAATAAGAATATTTAAGTATAAAAGCCCTAATCATCTTTGAGATTCAAGTAGAACAGACTGTTGATAATGTCTTTTGGAGCAATTAAACTTCAATGGAGAATTCCAACAGCTGATAATACTTAAGTACGTGTATAAGAAGAAGAATGAATGATTAAAACTAAATGCACACTGAAACTATAGTTCAGACAAGCTTTCAGGCTGCAAACTGATGGAAACTTAACAGAAATGAAAAGACAAAACTGGTATGATCATAGCTTAGCTAGAAGCAGAAAGCCAAAGGACACGTCTACGTTGCAGTTGAAAAGCAGTCATAGAAGTTACCTTACACTCAGGTACACTGCCTTTGCAACACCTGCATACTATGTTCTGCTACTTAGTGTTTTAAATTGCTTTAATTTAAAAAAAAAAACAGTTTTTTGGGGGAGAGGAGAGAAGGTGGGGCTTGAAGAGAAGGTCAGGTTGATTGTTCCTATAGCTTCAGCTTCTTTAAAATGACTTAGGTTAACATAGCCTGTTTTGAGCATAATCAAAAGAAAAACAAATCAGAAAATGTTGACACCTCAAGGCAGCCTGCCTATTTGACTTCTCCTGATGGATGGAGCCTGTCTGCATGCCGCAGGAAAGAGAGCCGGGGACATCCAGAGGCCTGAGCTGCAAGATCCTGCCAAGCGTTGGACATGTTCATGTTCTCCGCATTGTTCTATTCACCCAAAATCACAGGGTCGAGCACTGAAAGTGTAGTTTTATGAGGCAACCTGGAGCCCCCAATTACAACATAAAGTAGAGCTTGTCACTTTACAGATGATGTAATAGATAAATTTTCCTTACTTGTTTCTAGCTGCTACATAGCAATTGCATATTGGAGGCTGGGCAGCACACACTGACCCAACGTGGAGAGCAAATGAGTTTCAGGGTACTGTTTTGTGCCAATCTCCATCATCCAGTTCCTGGCAGTCATTTAGACATCATAAAATGCAAGGGTTTCCCCATAAGCAGGTACTATGGCTGTCTGCTGCCTGGCATACGAATAGGTGTGGTACAGTCTAGGTGGAGTTCTTGTTGCTAAGACGCTAGGATGTGGAAACTAATTAATTGGACTGGGAGCAAGAATGGACAATGATTGTCTAGCCTATAAATTTTAGTTGGTCTTGGCTCTTTTCACAAACATGGAGATGTTTGTGAAATCTTTATTTTTCCAATGTCTTGTCAATAATGACACTGTTGGATTCAAATGGCGAACAAAATGAAAAACTATTTATCATGTGTCATCCTCATTCCTTCCTGTTTGCTCTTTTGAATCTCAAGCTATTTCAATATACTGTAACAAAACCCAAAAATGCAGTTTCTCAGTCTTCTGCCCAGGGAAGATCATCCTGTTTCATTTTTGCTTTTCCACACAAATTTCTCTTGAGATACTAAGGCTGTAATTTCCAGTGATAGGACATCCTGGGTTTTTACAAAATTGTAGGTATTAAACAGATTTATTTCTATAGCTATAGCTTGAATTCTTGTTTTTGGCCAAAGTGTGTGACCCCATACAGGCATCCTTTATCTTTGTGATGATTTATTGCAGCAGCCTCCACAAACAGGACCAAGGGTTAAGTGTTGATAGCCACAAATTTAGCAACTGATACAGTGATGGGGCGGGAAGCCTTATCACCAAACCTATCCAAAAAAGCAGAGGCATATTTCCTCTGTGGATGTGTCCTAGCATGGCAAATATTTCTGTTTTTGCTATTGAATTTGGTGGCAAGTGCAGACCAAGTATACAAGAAAAGTGAATTGACATCTCTCCATTTCATTCCATCAATATTTTCCTACCTTTTTTGAGGATATTTGAGAATACTGGAGGATATCAAGTATATAAGTGAACGTAAGGACAGAGTGCACTAGTCAGGCCAGTTATCACCAGAATACTTTCCCACATCTCCACTATACACTTTTTCTAAGCAACAAATCTACTGCCAATTAAGAGATAATATGGGGCTCATTAATAAGTAACAGATCTAGATTATGAGCTTTCAGGGGAAAACTTCAATTTCCTCCCAGCTTCCTACCTCATGCAGCATATTGACCTTAAAGGCGAGGGTATGGGCGAGAGAGAGAGAGCAATGTTTTCGCATGCATCTCAACATATCTAGCTAACTCTTATAAGGGTGAAGCAGATGTATATTTTTTTTTTACTGAACCAAAAGCAGTTTTAGCACAGTTTAGCTTCCTTTGAACGCAGGCAAGAAACAAAAATATCAGAAACAATGACCAAAACCTTGTCTTTCCTTTAGCTATACGCTGGGTACACTGAAAATGCATTCACATTCACAGATAAAGTAGCTTTTACGCAGAAGCCTAACTGACAGACCAGAAGGTGTATCTCAAATTAGACTTTATCCTGCTAATCTACTCCAGCTCCTACTGGTGCTTTTGAAAGCACAGGACCAGTAATGTACCCAAGGACGAAGGAGGCTAAAGAGGCAGCTTGCTCACAGCGCAGAAGAATGGTACCGTGCTATAAAAGGAGACAGCAAATTTGTATCTCCAAGCATAAACAAAGCGTAAAATGAAAAATAACGCCTCTGTGAGACATGCCAGCGTTCCTCCTTGAGGACATTTATTTCTGCTCTGCTTCTTATAAAGGGCCAGAAACAAAGTATAGCTCTGAAGTTTGTCACATAAGCGGTAACCAGAAAAGCTTTATATTCCCACCAGTTACTTTACAGTTGCCTGGTGTTTTTAGACTTAAATAATACCTTTTTTTTTACCTATAAAGCTATGTGACTTTAATTGCTGCTGGTACTGTTGTTTTCTTAGTAGGAAGCAACCCTGACACAGACAAAGAGCAACAAAATGATCAGAGTACACACAAGTTACACTAGTTTTTAGTGTCTTAAAAATCAGTTGTGTGCCTGAAAATAATTTTATAACTTAAGGATACAGTAGCCTAGAATCTTTAGGAGTTGGGACAAATGTTCAATACAGTTTTTTTTTCTGCAAATTACTTTCCCTGGTAGACCTCCATTTTCAGTAATGGTTTTTGAGCTATCATCAATAAAGTTCTAATTATTAATCTACACTTAATCAGAAAGGTTACTATAAAACCTATTAGGAAATAAAAAAGCAGTTTCTCTGGCCTAGAAAAACAACAGATCTTTTGTTTTATTAGTAGCTTTTCACCATTTCTATCTTTTGAACCACTTTTACTAACATTGCTATTGAAGGACTCACAATCAAGACTGATTTAGTCTGTTACCATTTTGTCTATTGAAGTTTTGACACTTACAATACAGTAATGCAATAAACTCCCAAAATTTTAAAATAAGTTGCCCAACTGATCGAGAAATCAAATGTAGTTCAATCTCTGCCAGTTTGAAGAAATTATGTCAGTGGTGTAACCATAAGGAAAGAAGTTGACAAATGCATAAGTATGTGAGACAGCAAACTTTAGTACATTTATTAGCATTTATTCTTTACTGTGTCACTCATTACCAAATAGTTTCCTTGCTACTGCTCCAAATTTAGCCCATGAGAGCTATTGATTTCTTCAGTTGGTTGGCTGGATTACTGGCACAATGTCTACTCTAATCAGCTCAAACAAAAAAAAACCTCATTTTTTGCCAAAATATTACACACACAAATACTACCTTGCATTTAGACATTATTTTTTTTAAAAAATCTTTATATTACAATGGAATAATAGAAAAAGAGATTATATGGGCTACGTCAAAAATATTTAGTATTTGGAATGGAATTTGAAAACATTATAATTTCAAAATGAAAAATCTGATGAAACTAACCTAAACTAACCAATTTTCAGTGTCACTGAATCTAGTTTCCACTGAAAAACAGTTTAGTTAAAACAATTTGCCTGTAACAGCTTCAAGCAAAAAACTATCTTAGGCATATTAATAGGCTTGTCTCCTTTATTCAACTGTGCATGTCCACTTTCCCTGCTCATAAACCAAAAATGAGTTCAGAAAGCCAAATTTTCCACCTTTCAACCAGTACTGAATTATCTGTAAAAGAAACCCACTGGTTTGGGAGGTCAATACAGTAAGCTGCAGAGTCCCCTTTATTCCCACTAACTTGAATGCTGCTGTGCCTGTTGCAGAATCAATATTTAAAAATCTGGGCTGAGAATTCCTGCTTGAGTTCCAGAAGGCATATCTCAGCTTTTTGATATTCCACATATCTGAAAAGCCAGTTCCTGACTGGAACACTCCAGTGCCAGTTCCACACTGGAATGGGGTTCCCAGAGATTTTGAGGAGTCTACTTCTTTGGAGTTATTCAAAACCCAGCTGGACGCGACCATGTGCAACATGCTCTAGGTGTCTGTGCTTAACCAGGGGCGGGAGGGGTTGTACTCAATGGTCTCTAGAGGTCCCTTCCAACCTCAACCATTCGTTAATTGTGGCAGGAGTGGGAGAGCCTGCTCCTGAGTCCACTCCTCTGATTAATGAGATGGCATCTCCTCTGCCCTTGGGGAGCACCACTTGTTCCCTTCATCATCAGCGGTGCTCACAGCATCCACCTTGTGCCCTTGCTGCTGCACATAGCAGAAGCCGGTAGCCTTCTCCAGAGCTAGTCAAAGCATAGCATAATCATACATATGCCTTGCGATGGGCATATATAGCACTGATCTCTAAGTCTTAAATCAAAGAGGCTACCGAAGGGAAAGACAACCTCAACTTTATCTATATTTGCCAGGCTTGACTCTTTTCTGTTTCATGCTTTAAAGCCACTATGCTAGTATGTGTGTGACAAAGTAGAAATTAGGCCAGAGAGCTATATTTGTGTTTGTTTGCACTCATTCCTATATGTGCATGATATGCAGGTATGAGTATGTCAAGGGAAGGAGAGAGAGTGCAAGGGAACAGAAATAGGAAGAGGAGCACTTTTCTCTGATCCAAGGTAATTCCAAAAACAATCCAGTGCCACTGCTGAGCACACTGTGGGTGAGACTCCTTAGTTCTGCTTCACCATTAACAAATTTGGCAAAAGAAATGCCTGTATCATTTGCATGCTACTTTTGACATCCAGAGTTTTGAAGACCTCTCCACAACAGGCAAAATACTGTACACAAGATCTTAAACATCCGTAATTAAAAGAAAAAGACTCATTAAAAATATACTGCTGCTCATATGACAAAAGTCAAGTGTCAATATTTAAATTGTAATATGTTTTAGTTACTTGCTGCCAAACATCATTTTACTTGATATTCCTTGGTTTACAGTATGTGTGAGTCAGCTGTCATCAGGAACTCACACTGATCTGCAAACAAAAGCAGACAATCTGCTAACAAAACAGAACTGCTACGTACATGGAAAATGATTTCTCTTTCATTTAAGGCCAAATTGGCTAACCTCACCCTCTAAAATGGAAGACATGTCAGTCAACAAAATCTCTCACCATCATTTATTAATTCAGGCCTTGATTATTCTATCAAGTTGGCAGTGCATATATGGTTAGACATACAGCATTCACAATAAATTACAATGATTTGTCTTTTAGTTTAAATAACTATTTATAGATTTTTTTTTTGATCTGTAATATTAACAATAGTGATGTAGGCCTTCCATTTTTTTTTCCTGTGAATCTTTTTTCCTGTCTTCTCCAAGGAAAGGAATCTGGATCCTCTGGATTTTTTTCTCCTCAGAACTAAGCAAACACCTTTTTTTGAACATTAATCAAAGAAGGCATCTTTTCTCAACCTGTCTTCATGTCTTGGATTTTATCTTGAACCTGAAGGCATCTATTTGCAACTTTTTAATGCTTGACCCCATGCCTTCTCATGTACAGATGCAAGAGGAGTGAACTATATCCCCAGCTATTTAGGATCTGATTTTTGAGCAGTCAGCTCAGTAAACCCATTATTTCAGCCCACACTACCTTACATCCTCAGACAAACATCTTTATGTTTTTCCCATTGAAGCCCTTCCTGTTTGGACTTGCATCCTTGCAGGCCTTAGTAAAAAGGGGTTTACCTAGGTGGATGTGGCTGATTGGACAGAGCATGTGGGTTGCAGAACTTGTCCTTCCTGCATCACCACAGGACTGGATATCACCTGTGGCCCTCATGGCAAGGTTCTTATGCTACAACCACATCCCTCTGTACATTGCAAACTGCTCTCCTTTAGCTTGATAAGCCCACTTGATATCAAATATAAATGCAAGTTTTAAGGAGAGTTCTGATAACAACTTGCAAAGGCAGGTTGAAACTCTGGGGCCAGGAAATTTGAGTCACCCTTGTTACTTGTGTTTATGGATGTGTGTGACTGAACGGGTGTGGAAAGGTTTTATTTGTTCTCTATACTGAATACAACTTTTTTTTTTTTTAAATGCTTTTTTTCTTCAATGTCTACACCTAGCCTGGAATATATCCACCTTACCCTGAATTACAAAATAGTTTGTGTAAAAATATTTCTATATCTTTAAGATGGATACTGAGAACAGAAGGTAAGTCTTGCTCCTATTTGAGATAAAATCACCCAGTGACTACTTTACTACTCTATCCATAAAATTTTGCGGCCTATAATGCAACAGTATGACCATAGAACCAGGCAGGGATACCTTCTTTGCAGTGAAGAGCTATCATTATTATAAATGCACATACATTTTGCCTTCTCATGACTGTAGCATGATATCTACATGGTCTTTGGGGAAATGTATTACAGATCCAAGATGCCATTATATTGCATTAGTTGGAGAGGTCAGAAATCTGTTTCATAAGAATTTCACCAAATTGTTAAGAATTCACTTATAAACAAACATTTCCCACTGAATTCAGAAATGCCTTTGAGGAATAATGATACAGAAGGTACTCTCAGCTTTTTAAAATTAAAATTATGAGACCATGGACATTCTTAGCTGCCTGATTTCCTGGAATCTCATTGTGCAGCAACTATGAAGACAGCTGTGAGAGTAAATTATAAGTTAAGCAGGCAGAGAAATGGACTTATTACCAAAGGACAGAGTAAATTAACTGGGAAGATGTACTGCTTTTTTGTAAGAAAACATGTTAGGATCAACATATTCCTGCAGAAGACTTTGCCTCTTGAAAGTAATATTTTCTAGTAGAATGCTATTTGCCTGAAAAATTTATGATTAGCTAATTAGGAAAAAACAGTTTTACTTTTTCCTTGCAAAAGCTTAATAGCTTTGTAATTATAAAAGTGCTGCCAAGTATACCTTGAGCATGAATTTTTAAGAAGCTTGAGGTAGACAAAGAAAAGTTGCATGGAAATGCGAACCTTGCACCAGATTTTGCTGTCTTCCTCTTTGTGCTATTTAAATTTAGCTTAAAGACAGTTTAATTATTTCTCTCCAAATCTGGATAAAACACTCCATGTCAAACTCATTCTTCAGTATCAAAATTACAGAAGCATAAAATGAGACAGACTTATTTCAGCTGTAACTATAGAGAGGTTACCCATTATTGTCCGAATAGATTAATAAATATATAAACTCTTTCCAGTGCTCAGCCAAAACCCAAACACAAGATGTGGAGGATAGAAGAGCAAACACTAAAAATGCAGAAATAAGTGTTAATTCATTCTGAAAACAAATAGTGGTACTGAGAAGTCTTCACTGTTAATTGCTGAATCTTCAGCACATTATTAGGAGATTGTCTCAGTTAGATAAGGTGCTATGGGAGTGCAGACACTTGTCTTTGCTAGTGGGATTTTTGTACAGCTCTGGTGGGGAATCAAGCGAGCTGTGCTCAAAATGAAGTGTTCATACAGACATGAGGCACAGCTGGACTAAAGGTCTTGCTGGACAAGGCTTATGCACTTATGCACCGGGGACAGACTGAGAGGCTCCTGGGGTTGGGGCTTCTCCAAGGCTTAGTGAGGGACCCTGAATTGAAGACTTGCGTTGGAGTCCTCAGCAGGGACAGGTGTCACCGGTAGGTTGTGAGTGGTAGGAAGAATTTCAGCAATTCTGGGGAGAGCACCAGAGGGTGGAGGGCCCTGGGGTGGCCAATGTGTTTTGAGGAAATGTCAGGCTGGAGCCCTCTTCACCTGGGCCTCAGGGCCCTCTCCCTTCCCTGATTCCTGCCAACTTTCACCATAACAGCGGCTGCAGATTTCCATCCCTGTCAGCAAGACAACTGTCCTCCGCCTCTCCCACTGATGCTGTGTCAGCAAAGGTGTCTTTCTGCAGCCTCCTGTACTGCTGAGATCACAAAGCCCAGACCAAGTTCAAAATTTCATCCTGTGCCTCTGCATGGAGAAAGAGGTTGGGATGAAGGAGATGGCAGGGCGTTGCAGAGGGCAGGCCTTCCTGCCCTTGCTGCCTGCACAACAGGAGCTCTTTGCCCTTCTGTGCAAGGAAAGATGTGCAGCAGATTCCTGTCCAGCCCTTCTCCTCAGGCACCGACAAAGCAGAGAGACTTTCCTGCCCTGGGCTGCCCACAGACTCATCTTGAGCTGAGTGTGAAAGAGGTTGCCCCAAAAGACTGTGGGACCCTCTTTAAAGTGGGGACTGATTTGTCTTGGATTTGATAGCTCTTTCTTTACCAGGAATGGTTTATGACTGTTTTATCCTTTCTGTAGCAGGGTAGGTGTAAGGATCCTCTCTGCCTCTTCCCCTCTGTGTTTTCTATTATTTTCATTTCAGTGAAACAGTCATGTTCTCAGAGCATATATTCAGTCTCATGAGTTCATTTGTCAATAACCGCAGGTGATAAGACACTCCATCCCGTGTAATGTCATTGAAAGTGTCTTGGGCTTTTTACGTTTCTTTACTCCCACTGTGCTTGTAAAATTTATTGTGCTGCCTACCTTGTTCTCTGATATGATTGAAGGGAAACAAATGAATAGCGTTTTGAATTTCTAAGAACATGGCCTCTTGGCACTAACAATGTGAGAGAATGAGGCTCCTGGAATATCTCTTGCCCAAATTATTTAGGTCTGAAATGACTTCCCTGAGCAGTGCTCCCTGAAGTATGCCCAAAGTTTGCTCTTGCCCAATTACACTGTTCTGGAAGTCCCTGGTAGTCCTTAACAGCTTTTGCAGACAACTTAGTCGTTTATCCTGAGGGATGATCTAGGCTAGAAAAAAAAAAAAAGTGAGAGTTGCTATGGCAAAGTCTGCTTCTCACAGGTAAGGGTGCTATATTTCAAACCACTGAAGATCAGGAAAATAAATGTTTCTGCTGGCAGATTTTTTTTTTATCTTGAAGTCACATATATATATACAAGTTCTGGTCATGCTCCATTATCCATAATCATAAGATGCATTGTTTCGTATGTGTATTCCATTTAGATTAATAATAGATTTCTGCACTAAAAAAATAAAGTCACTAAAAAAAATGTGTGTGTTTTCCATATGCTCAACTGTTTTCTGATGGTTAATGCTGCTGTGGCTGAAGGACAGATAGTTTGCCTTTCCCAAACAATGACTATATTTAAAATACTTTCTTAACTCTCACTCAACATTTTTACAAGTTAGTATTGCATTATTGAGAAGTGGGCTTTTGAATACAAGAAGGCCATGAACCAGAGTTTTCTCTGTGCTGATGAGTGCTATAACTGCCTACACTTTGTCCAGTTTCTTTAGGTCTTGTTCACTAATTTTCTCTTTCGTTTGATAGGAATTCAAACCTGAACCTTTTCCAGGAAAAGTGTTGATTGGAGTAAAATTTTGTGTCCTGAATGAAAAATTGCTTCATTGGAAAATTCCTATCCAGTTTTAATGGACTGCTTTGCGCTCTTAGTGCAGTGATACAACATGGGTCATTATCTGGATTTTACTTCAAAGCAGCTTTAAATGCCAAATTAATTGTAAAATGCTAAACATTTGGCATTTGGTTCACTGAAAATATTAACTGTATCATTCCAGTTTAAGTGATTAATGATTCCTTCATTCTGTGAGCACAAAAGATTTAATAACCTATGAACAAACTTGAGAAAAAAAAATGACTTTATTGCATCTATACTAATTGAATTTTCATTTTTCCATAGCCCTTTATTTTGAAATGAGTAAAATTTGTAGCTACTTATAGGATCAGCTACATAATATATGCATAATACATAATATATTCTTGTCCCCTGGATGATTTGCTTAACTGTCATGTTCTGGAAAATGCGAAAGTAGGAAACTGCCACATATTATTTTTTCATCAGTTCCAAACTACAGAGGAACAGGAGACATCACAAACCAGACTGAAAAACAGACTGTCAAGGATTTTATTCTCTGTTTAGGAAAGAGAAATGCTTGAGGCACTGTGGGTATTTCTACACCGGTGTCAGAGAGAGACAGGAACTTACTTTGCTTCTGCTCTTTAAATTGGTTGGACTTGAGCCAGCTCCGGTCTGAAAGGCAGCCCGCGGCATTGGCAAAGTCCATTGCTCAACGTCGCCCTGAACCAGCTTTGCAGCTTCTGCACCAGAGCTGGCCTGCGCCTCTCCAGACCAGAGGGCAGGAAGATGGTCTGGGCTGGAGTCTCCCTTAACTCTTCCTTGTATCCATAAGGTGTTTGACAGCTGCTCTCCCAAATAAAGTGAGCAAGAGTGTTTTTACTATCTCAGGAATTGTTTCTGCTTCCTTTACTGGGACTGTCATGTTCCCCCCAATCCTTTCTTCTTTAACAGTGTAGAAGAGCAACGACCTGAATTCTCCTTTTGGTATTACATACAGTAACACATCATATAATCTATGAGTCCTTATAAGCAAATATCATCTTAAATCATGTTCCTTATTCATACAGTCTCTTAGTGTTCTCAAAGACATTTTGTGCCAGTGAGTTTTTTTTAAAAAACAGTTTCAATTCTCTCAATTTAATTAATTCATAATCTGCAAACCATTTTCTATGTAAGAAAGATATATCAGCAATTTCATAGTCCCGTTCTTAGCAGAAGTCTATTTTCCTGTACATTCAGTACTCATTTTGTTTGGACTTATGCACACTGATGGCAATTCTTTAGCATAGGGATTTTAATAAGGATGTGTTCTGTAATGTAGCCCTTCCTTTCATGTCCTACAGAAACTACGTGTACAACGACAGAAAACAGGCTCTATACATATTATTTGAAATATCTTCACCATACCCAAACCACCTATGTTTGTTTCCAGGTAGAATGGTCACGCAGAAACCTCTCTATGAAAGAGGTTCAGACTTGAGGCAGCTGGAGAGGCAGGGAGGAAGCTGAAGGCAGAGGCTTTGGAGCCCTCAGCTTGCCCCATACCCTTTTCCCTCAGTCCCATATCTTACTCCCGTCAGCTTTTGCAGAAGCAATGGGACTTTGATCGAAGCTGGCCAAAGCAAGGTCCAGAGTGTGCCATTGTCCAATACCCAGCATCTGTTCTTACTTTAAGAGTTAATTACTGGTAATTTATATCAGAGAAGTGAAAAATAATGGTCCTGTGCAATATATTTTCTTTTTCCAGTGTTTCTTCTCATTTATTAAAATTTACTGCTTTACTATGCAGAAATCTTTTGTCCTTATATACGCATATAAAGAGATACTGTCAGGGAGCTTAGACATCATATTTGAGCCAGCTAGAATGAGTACATCTATATTTAAAACAAAAATCTGTCAACGTCATCCCAAAATAAAAAAGGTAATACCAAAACCATTAACCACTGTTAATGCAGTGTCATGCAATGTTCTAGTTAGGTGCAGTATTCATTGAGACAGTCCCCGTTAACTTTCAGGATCTGTGATACCAGACAGGAGTTGTAGCTCTGACGTGAAAGGCAGGGAATGTAGGAGTCATTATTTCCAGAAAAGCATTTTTGTCATTGGTGAGTAGAAGAGAGGGTCAGATGAGCAGTCTGTGCGGTCTCTGCCAGCAAGTGGATAGGTCCTTTATCTGAAGCCTCAGAACTTTTCAACCGTGTGATACAGCTTGTCTCCTCCTAGAATTTAATTGAATTATTGAATTGAAAATTTACCCTTGAAAAACAAGGCCTGTATCTAACTTGTGTGAAAGTCAGAATTAAGTGTATCTGGAGTATAAACAGAAGGTAGGTGCTGTATTCACTTTTTACAAGCAGGGAATATTTAACCTGTGTATGTCTCAGTTAAACTGAGACTCTTGAAAGATGCTTTGATTGAGCTTCTTGCCAAGCCCATGTACTGCATGGGCTGAAGCTGCTCACTATGATGATTATATTCTTAAAAATGACCCCCAAAGCATGTTTGTACTGAATAACAAAAGAAAGCTAGGGAAAGCTTTTTCTCTGGACCTCTGCTTATCCAAAATCCATATGAGCTTATGCCTCAACTTTCTGTGGGGTTAGGCCAGCCAGCGCTCTCCAAGGACAGTCCACAGATGATTTACTAGCAGAGCACTAGAAGAAACCCTGCAGCAAGTGCAAGCCCAAGTCTGCTCTAGAAGGAGGTAGCCTTAGAGAATATGTGTCTCTTGGTGGTCAGAAACTGGTCCCCCAGTCCCCTTTTTGGCAGCACAGGAGGGAAAATCCTCTCATTTATAAAAGTATCCCTCAAAGATCAGAAATTGTGATTTGTCTCAGCTTACAGGCAATATCTGTTGCAATACAGCCATAGAAGAAAATTTCTTGTTGAAAAAAAAGAAATCATTTCGTGCCTTAATGTTTTATAAGAAAATGAAGGAGATGCAGCTTATTAAGTCCATAAGTATCTACAGCTTAGCCCTCTTTTCTGTGTGGCTCTTTTCTGTATTCTCTCTCTGCATATTGTTTCTGAAGATCTTTAATCTTTTTTGCAACTTTTCTCAGAACTTTTCACCCAAGATGTCCTTGAAACAAGTGGCCATGCTATACCAGCGGTGGTTATAATTCTGCCAAACAAGCTACCTATGCTCAAGTAGCCCATTTTTTCATAGATCTTCAGACAACAAAGTCCCAAACATCTACCACTTTCTCTGGACAAAGAGCAAGGTTGAAGATGACTAGTAGTCAATGCATTGATGGTGCTGAGCACCCACGAGTGTTTCTCTTGCTCATTGGTGCCTGATGGAAGCACAGGGTTTTTCAAGCATGTAGATTCTTTGCTAACTAGTTAGGAAATAAATAAACTGTAAAGTTGTTTCCTAGGACATGCTTCTAGGAGCTAGAAGGCGCAGGGATTGAACTACTTCAGTCTGGGTTTAGAAAACTGACTAAAATCAGTTTGCTGGTTTTAAGCACGACATCCTCTAAAGGAAGTTGATTTTGGCGGTGTGCATAGGAAGCCTGAAGACTCTAGCTACCCAATGAGCCCTAGCGCATAAGCATCAGGCATAGAAAGCTTCAGTGCCTAGGTCACTCTGAAAAAGATACCAACTTGGATTTCGAGTAAATAATATTTACTGTAACATTATGAAATCCTCTTGAATACCAATGATGCAAATATGTAACATGATTGAAAAACAATGTGGTGGTTGTCACAGTAGAATAAAATGAGAACATTCAACCAAAAAAAAAAATCATATTGAATCATATTGTTACCATATTGACTTTGCGGAAACTCTGCTCATTTCACTTTCTGACAGAGGAAATAAAGACAGTCTTTGTCAGAAGAAAACTCTGCATAGATATTATCTCCTCCATTTGACTGCGGAGATAGCAGCCTGCTAGGAGCTAATTACACAGTTCTCAACCACTTAGTACAAGACAACTGTAAAAACAAGGTGACACATGCATATCTATGCATGTTTGGGTTTATAAATCTTAGTTTTGTGGCTGAGAACCACATTGTCATTTGAATGAAATGTGCAAAACACGCTGGCTTGGAATACGACCTCTCTGCGGAGAACCAGGAGCTTTTTCAAATCTGGTTATTTCTCTGAGGGGCAGAAAACTTCCTCTTTCCATGGAAATAAGCCCAGCTGTATAAAACACCTTAAGACTTCAATAGGAATTTAGTTAGTGGGGATGAAGAAGGTAGAGGAAGGGAAAGATGGGAGGAGTTTAACTCCCTTCATCCGCTCTTGCTCCGTGACGGAGTCCCAGGCAGGACTCTGGGTCCTGGACGCTGCAGATCCCCTCTGGGTCCTTCCTCTTTTGCCATCCCCTTTTTTCTTCCTCTTCTCCCATCCCCTTCCCTCACCTCTCTGTCTCCCCTAGATTGGTGCTGATCACATTGGAGCAAAAATTGCTCATTAACCAAGCCTGGATGGAGCTTTGCACAGGTATAAGACATAACATTAAGAATGTAATGCATCCTTTTCCTTTTTTTTTTTTTGGTGTGTGTGTGTGTGTGTGTGTTATTTTTCTGAAAACAGCAGAGTTCCTCAGCCACTACTACAGAGCTTTTCCCATTTTTCTTGCCTGAATCTGGTGCTTACATTCTTTATAAAGTATTTTGTGTCAATGGCTGAGAAATGCCCTGTAAGTAGTAGCTATTCTTGTTATGGTTTGATGGTTTGTAATAATTTTTCAGTTCAATGGCTGAATGGATAAAAAGTTTGAGGAGAGGCAGAATGTTTTATTGGTTCTGTAGTGAGAAATAACTCTGTCTTTTTATGGTTTTAAAACTCTTCAATCCATGCACTATGGTAGCTTTCTGTGATTTTTTAAAAATATATTTACATCGACTCCAGTTTTTACCCTATCGTTTTTAACATTGTCTCAAAATGAAAAATTTAAAATAGATTTTTTTCAAAAAAGTTTAGATTATTTTTTCAAAAGCAACATTGAAGATATAAACCTATAAAACTGAACTTTTTTGATTTTTTTCCACATAAATATGTATTTTTTGTATAAAATGTTTCACACTCGCTACGAGAAAATCTTCCCAACTGAAAGTGTATTTTATTTTGATGCACTGAAAGTGGATTTGAAAAAAATTTCTACTTAAAGCTAAGTTCTGTTCAGAAATGTAGTTATTCTACTAGAATTTTTTATATAAAATAAAAATATTATGTTTAGTTTGTTTTTCTTCTTTGCACTGAAAACTATCCAAGAAGTTATTTTCCCACTTTTATATGCCAAAAACATCTGAAGAATCATTTTTTCATTCAGCTCCATATTTCCAAGCTGAGTGTTTTGGAAACGAGTTGCTTCTTTTAATTATTATGTAAATTACTTTTAAACAAAAATATCTTCCTATAGCTGTTAGTAGGATAGCTATAAAATGTTATGAAAAGAATGTCCATGCTTAGTTTGGAGGAAGAATAAGAACCCATTGATTTGCCCTGTGGCTGGTTTGTACATTTCAAATCACTCAAGGACACACATTTCTTGACATTGAAAGTCTCTTTTGATTTGATAGAAAAAAAAAGGCTTTTTGGATTCAGAGCCTGGTCAGGATATAGAAATTACTTTTACACTTACATATGGAAGGGTACTTTATGTCAGGAGAAAGATCCCTCAGTCTAGAAAAGTGCATACATAACAGTAAGGCAGCTATCTAGAAAAAGTTATTTGTGCTGAGAATGTTATTGGTGGGTAAGCAATGGCCTAAAGAGTAATTCAACAGAAACCTGTCAACATACTATGCAAACACTAACCAGAAATTCAGGGTTTTCTCACTCTCCACCTTTTCAAGAAGCTATAGCAGCACATTTATGATGTTAGTTCCTTTTGTTGCTGTACAGAAGGACTGTTTCTATGAAAAACAACTCAATATTATTAAGGTTTCACAGCTACTTTAATTTCTTAATTAAATGTGGTAATGCTAGTACATGGAAATTCAAAATGTGCAGAGAGAACCACTTTTAAAGGGCTGTTCTCTGGCAAAAAGAACACACAGTGAAATTATCTTTGTAATATCACACTAAATTTCATCTTACTATGTGAGACTTCTCTCACTCATAAATATGAATGTGACAACACAGGTATCATTGCCAATTCTCTTTCACCACTAATTAGAAGAAAACAAGAAAATCTGACAACTTTTCCAATCTGGATGTGTTTTTAAAATTAATTTTTTTGGCACTTGCGAGATGAGATTACCAGCAGTGACTCAGTGAATAGAAGCTTAGTACCGAGGTCCTGAGTGTTCAGATGGAGATTGGCTTTAGTTTTTATTTTATCCTGTTCTCCTTCCTCCATGCCCAAGGAGTGCAGTCAGGCAGGACTGTAAACATCTATCAAAGCCAATGTAGAGCCTTATCCATAGGCACAAAAGAAGGTGCTGGCTCATGCTGGCTTAGGCCTCTCTGTCCCCATGTGAAAGGCAAATACAGGAGGCCTCTGGAAGGCAACTTGCCAAGGCAGCAGGCAAATTTTGAGAAACTTGGGCT
Organism: Tinamus guttatus; assembly: GCF_000705375.1. Next base: position 265,246 of record NW_010580072.1, read on the forward strand.
CTAGATGTGCTTCTGGCTTGTGGGACAACCGTATTTTCCTAACAGCTTCCAGGTATAGGAGAAAGGGCTTGTGCTCCAGACTAACACAGAAAAGAATATTTTTTTCCATCCAAACAAATCATTTATGTCTTTTTAAAAATGCTCTATGAGATGAAATCAAAATCCTTTAATGATTTTAAGCTTACTTTTTTGAAAAAGCAAACAGACAGACAGTAATAAACAGAAGAGTCTGTGACCTTGTTCAAATGCCTAAACAGAAATAAGCAGAGGAAGGATTTTGAGGCAGATCTTCTGCATTTTAATTAAATGATCTGACCCGTCAAACATTTTAATGTTATTTTATTTCACTTTGATCTTCCTGCAGTGAAGAAAAATGTTTTCAACTAATTTTCAGTAAGTTGTATGGCTAACCCTGATAAGTGCTTGTAGACCCACACTTGAAAAGCACCACGTGAGACTCGTTAAATTGTGAGTACACCAGAATTTGTAAGGTAATTTCATAAAGATCTTTCCAGTGTTAAGAAGGAAGAGTTTATGTCTCACTGAAAGCAATCCCAAGACCTCTGGTGTGGTTCCTCGCCACAGCAACGGTGATTTTCAGTAAAAGAAGCTCTCCAGGAATAGCCTCACTCTGCTTATCACTTCCTTCTGTGCCACTCAGCATGAGTGACTAGCCCGGAGGGTAACAGAGAATGTGCTCTGCTGTCAGCCGACAGCATCTTCAGAAACTACCTAACCATACATTCCTGACAAATTTCACATGTATCATAAACCTTGTGAAATTCATTATTTCTTTAAAACCTGAACTCCTGGAATCACATTATTTCAAGAAAATATCATCTTTTAGTTGGTTGCACCCTCAGCCTGGCTGCCTGGTTGGGTTTCAGGGTGGCTGATCAGCTTTTTCATTAGAAGTACATCTGGTCCCAAGTTTTAAAAGATAATAAAATAGGTGGATATAGCAGATACCAATAGCAGATGCTCACACTCTCTTTCCTCTCCTTCCTCTGAGTATTTAAATAAAGAAGTAAGATTGTCAATAATTGTCTTAGCCCTAGATGAGCAGAGGTATGCGTAGCCAAAATCTCAGAAAACTTGCTGTATGAAGTACGATGACATAGTTATCAATCTCTAAGCATCTAGATAACTTTATTGCATTAAAATGAACACAGAAGAATCTAGTAGTTTGACCAGGAGAGCTGGGGCTGACACATACACTGGAGAGCTTGTGTTTCTAAAAATAAGTGTTTCTTTTCCAGATGGTTTGTAAAAACACCAAGGGTTTGTTAAGTAATAATTTGATTTATATAAGAAATAATTGGCTTATCGCTGTGATACTATAAGAATTTATTCTCACCATTTTTTTCAGACACCCTTGATTTGTAATATTGTTGTACTGAGAATGATTTTGATATTTTTCTTATCTCTTACGGCAACTCCTTTTTTTGTTGTTGGCTTTAGATTCTTTTTAGTATGTGCAGATGGAGACTTTTTGAAGTCAGTTATTTTCTTTTATCTGTATTTGTATTGCTGTTGTTGAGGGCTCTGCTCTTTCTGCATGAAAATATTTTCTAGTATTATAGAATTATGCATTAAAAATATGTAATTATAGAATTATACTATATAATATATATTATAGACGTATATATTGTGTGTATTATGTATACAAACAGTTGCTCTTCATTCAGATGCACCTCTCTGGTTTCACATTAACGACGACTCATACGACTGCCACATTTTAAAGAATTTTAATTCTGCTAAAACTGTCTTCTTGTAAGTGACAGAGGATTAAGGACAGTCACTCTCAGAGCTCATTGTAAATAAATATTTAGGAGCTTGAAGTGTCTCTTAAAGGCACCCAGAACTTTGGCTCTGAAGTGTCCTGGTGCAGCTGCGGCTCCTCATCCTCCTGTGGTACATGGCTGGTGCCCGGGGACCCCCTGGCTCCAGGCCACCCGTGCTCACTGGGAGTTTGAAAGGAAGGCCACAGCCTGCCTCCTCAGTACTGTCTCTTTAGTGCAAAATAAGTCTCCTAAAGGAGAGGATTTAAGGGCTCCTGTGTCCGAGCTTGGCACTGAGTGTCCAGCATAGTACAAGGAGCTCAGGCTCCGAGCACAAAACCTCAGGGGGTGAGAATAAAATAAATAAATAAAAGGAATTCAAGCTGTGCAAAACAGAGAGACTTCGGTTTATTCTGTTTATTCAGTGCTGTTTATTCAGTGTTGGCAATGAATACCTGTCTCACTGGTTTGAAGCACAGCAATTGGTCCCAGGCTATTGTTCCAGCAGCTGGACCATGTGTGGAAGTGAAACTCCAAGGCAAGGGGAAGTGTAGCAACATTACAGGAAGAACTAGGAAGGAGATTATGAGAAAAGGATAAGGAGTTGCCTTTTATGAAGGAAATTTGGAAAGAGGCACCCAAGGGATTGGCCAAAAGAAATTCAGCGTATATTAAGTCAGGTCCTCAAATGACTGCATTGAAAAAGGAGAAAGGGAGAAAGAGAGAGAAAAGTTAGCCTTTGAATTTGGAAAAGAGGGAACAAGAGTATTAAAATGTATTTCAAGGTCATGATCAGATAAAGCAGAAGAGGAGTCTGAGAGGCGTTGTTTAAACTTAAAAATAGAATAAGAAATAAAGAGCTGGGGTTGACACAAATGAAAGTACATAATGAGGTTGCCAGAGTGATTTTTTTTAGTGAAGACAAAAATGGGTTAAACTGCCAGAATGGGAAAGAAAGAGGAAAATACAATCATCTTAAAAGGAACTGGTATGAAATTCTGAGTGCTTGAGTAGCTTTGAAGAGAGAATTTAGAAAAAAGAAAGAGAAAAGATAAATAATTTACAAAGCACAAAGCTGTAGTATAAACATTTGTCATCAGCATCTTGTTTTATGTTGGGCTCAGCTGCCTCTTTGTCCACATAACACGAATGCCGTCTCAGGATGGGATTGCCGTTAGTTCCCTTGCAGTGAGTAAAGGAGAGCAAGAAAGATGGACGTATATTGGGTGCCTGCTCAGACCCAGCCACAGGTGTCAGTGTCCAAAGCACAAAGATCTGCTTTACTCTCTGAGCATCACGGATGTAGTGCTGAGGTTCAGAGCTTTCCTGGGCATGTATGCCAACAAGCATTGGCTTCAAAGGACATAGCAGGAGACACCTTTGAATGCAGGTGATCACAACTGGCTGCTTTAACTTGTTTTAAAATCCTCCAGTGCTTTGTGCTTTACTGGCCTAAGAATGTAAAGCAACCTTAGTACTTTTGTTTCAAAAATAATAATAAAAAAGCTTTAGCACATCTTACTGTTATTTGTATAACCTTTTCAGAAATGCTCTGGTTTCTTTGCCTTTTGTTTACTTCGAGGTTTGCTGGTTTTGTTATCAGTAATAACTTTGAGATGTAATGAGAAAGTCATTTCAAAGGAGCAAACATGAACTGTTTTACAGTTTTGGTGAGCAAATTGTTAAAGCAAACTTTTATTCAAATAACACCAAGGGTTGGCTCCTGCTAACAAAAGGTCAGCTTGGTCCCTGGCTGCTTCAATGAAGATTTAAATGTCGCAGTACCAGAGCTTTTGCTTGTTGCTGAACCAGTTTACTACATTTTTGGTTTTGCACTGCTGTTTTGCAGTAGGGATTTTGTAGTAGTGGAAATATCAGTGTAGATGAAAAAGAGCATGAATGGTACTGTGGGCTAAATCCTAAAGAAGGGCTAGTTACCTCTCTATGACTGCAACATCCCTACTGCTTTTTAATATTGTCACTGCTATTTTCACAAAGAGCAGAAAGTGCAAAGATATAGGAAGTTTTCATGAACTAAAAATGCACAGACTTTTTTCCCCAACAGCTTTGCATGTCGGAGGTAAATCTAACCAAACGTTAAGATGGACGCTGCTCAATTTGTGAAAGAACATTGAGTGAATTTACTTGTCTCACGTCACATGAATTGATCTTGATGTCTGAAGAGCCTCATATTTGTGTGTAATCAAACACAATGAGAAAACCTAAATTTGGGACAAGATAATGTTAAAACTGAAAATGGGAAAATTTTTATGCTATATCATAAGCAATGTATGGAGCTTTGGAAGATCTCCAGCTACCAGGCAGATTGAAGAACTAGAAAGCACTTTGAAGCAACCATATTTTTATGCTTCAACACAATCATACTTGTGATCAATTATTATCGTACAGTGACAGTCATATTAATACCTTACAACCACTGGGATCACTATTATTCTGTAATAATTGAAATGTTAGCATGAATCCTGTTATAATTATTGCAGCTAACTTTGTGCCTCACTAGACTTTGGATAGGAGCTGTGTAGCCTGTCAAGGACAATTCAAAGTTTAGATTCAAATTCAAATCCACTGATATGAATTGTAAATTATAGTAAGAAAACTCTTGGTTATTCTTACACAGCAGTTTTTGAACTGCAATGTTACTCTTTTCCCCAGGAGGGCCATCAATCTATACTTTAATATATATTCCCAAGGTACTATTTCAGCACATTAGAACTCTGGTTTTGAAATGTAAATAGGCTGTCCTTGTAAAATTTCAACTTTTTAATAACTGAAAAGCATATATATTTTTAATCTACTGATATGTTTACAAATGCATTTAGAACTTCCTTATGAATTTTTGTAATACAAGTATCCTATGTAACACTGTTATTCACAGTATCCTCCCTTTCAAAGTAGCCACCTGCAACAGTAAGTAAGGTTAATATTCTCCTCAAGTGTACAAGACTAGAACGATATCTCTAGGTAAAGAGGAGCAGAATAATTCAGTGTGCAGTTTACAGTATTCCTCTCTCTAGTTTCCATCATTTTATTGCACCAAATGGAAAGTATATGGTTACATACAATAGCTACTGCTGCTATAATATGAAAAATAAATTACAAGTGGTTTATTTCCCTTTATGATCGTATGGTCTTTTAAATAGTTTGCTAATCAGTGATTGTTTTAATTATGCTTTCTATATTTTTTTTCTACTTTTTGTCATATATCTTATTTTTCAGGTTTTCTTTTGGAGCTGTGTTTGATGAAATGTAAAGTTTAAATTTTCATTTAACATTAAAATTATTATCTGTGCTCAAAGGTATATCTCTTTACAAGAAAGATTCTAATTACAACAGGACAACTCTATAAATATGTGAAAATTGGATTGCATACTCAATAAAGATAATCCTCTTGTGACAAGTAGTGTAAAATTGCTCAGAAGAGTGTACTGGGAGATCGGGGGGTAAAATTAATCCAATTGGTAAGGCTACTAAAAGTTAAAGCTGCTAAAAATTGCTTTATGTGCAATCATCAGAAGGGAAAAAATTATAACATGGAGGTAAATGTCTAGGAGGCAAATGTCTTGCTTAGCAAAATGAGCTGCTCTGGAGTTCATGGGCTCTAGCAACTCAGGAGTTGGTACAACCCAGGCTGCCCAGAGCACAGGCACAGTTCTGGTATGGGATGGGCTTCCCCATCCTCACACAACTCCCAGTAATACTTTGGAGGATACAATCATTTTTTTTTTAAGGTGGCTGCTCTTGGTCCATCGGCAAAAAAAAAAAAGAAACTTGATGAACTTCCAGTTCAGTTTGCATTTTTGTCCCCTTTTGAAATTGCTTGGGAAGGGGTCCTCACCCCTCTTTTGGGAAGGGGTCCTCTCACCCGTCCACCCCTCTTTGCTTGGGAAGGGGTCCTCACAGTGCTTTTCTGGATTGAGAACAGCAATGTTTTTTTTCCCCAAATCACCCATAGTCATGGCCTTTTTGGCCATGCTATCAAGAAACAGCTTTGTCAGATGTAAAATGTAAAAAAAAAACTTCATAGCCCTGTTTACTTTTGTCCCTAAATATGGGCACAATAGAAGCTGCTTTGGCAGAACTGCTGCTGGTATTAGAATAGTTTTTGAATCCCATCCACAGATTACCACTCAAGATTATTTGCTCTTTGAGACCATATGCATGGAAAAGCATTTAGTTCACTCTCGTAGCTTTCCTTGGGTCTAGGCTCCTCAGAACTACAGCCTGGGAAACCGAAAAGGTCAGGATAAGGCAGAAGACTGTGGTAGAAAAAGCGAATGCTATACTTGCAACGAGCATGACAAATTTCATGTAAAATGTGAGATACACAGATTAGTACACAGGGTAATTTTAAACTCTTGCTCAAGGCACTACATCAGGGCTTAAAAGAGTTCCCGAGAAGTATTTGACCTCTGCAGTAGCTGTGACTGTTTCTCATGGTTCTGTTTCAGACCCTTCAATCACAGTTGATATTCTGCATTCAAATTAATTTCAATTCTTAACTCCATTCTTATTTGCGATCTCAGGGTGGCAAGCTTTTGCAGACTGAAAGAAATCAACTAGGTTAATATCCTGGTTAAAAATATTTTTTAAGCTAAGGAACGTATAATTCTATGGAAGTAATTCCCTTGCAAGCCTTCTGTCGTAGGGCAAAAACAATGCTTTCTGTACCCTATTTCTTCATTTTTCTGCTCCACATGTAAGTTCTGACCAGGTATTATCATTTATATGAAAGTAATTAACTGAAATAAATTACCTCTGGCTAACCTTTGTCCTGCCCAATTTCTGTGTGTGGACTCAGCCTGTCTAGAAAGTGTATGTGGAGTACTCAGGTGCTCCAGATCATTCTAAGTGGGGTTGGTACATCATAGTTTGGGAAGAGCTTGATCCCAGAGCAATTCTACGTACTGTTCCAAACACATTTCTAATGGGTGGCTAAAAGGAGTGGAAGACCAGTTTCTTTTGCCTGCCCCTGGCTCCTTTTGCTTTGCTCTATTGAAAGGTGCACATTGTCAAAGTATTATTTTGGCAACAATAATGTGAAGCAATAGATCCCCCACTAGATATATTGTTAACAATTAGCTGGCAAAAGACAGAATACCTACAGACTGCAGTTTGCATGTAGTTCTGGTAGCCCTTTTTGTCTCACAAAAATAGTGCCCCATAAGTCACATATGATGAGATAATGATCAGTCGATAACAAGGGCGTGTATAATCAAACTTCCACTTACAGCTGGCATACAAGATGGAGAGTTTGGACAGCCTTGTTTTTTTAGTAAGTTTGCCAGTAAATCTAACTAAGACAGAATTGTACGGACACAAACACGAAGAAAAAAACTCATTAAGATAATTTTCTAAGCATTGTTAATTCTGGATAAGCAGCCCTTGAATCAACTCTTTCCAGCTTGTAGAGTCATTTGTCTGGTGTGAGTGTAAAACTCTGGGAATTGTTCCCTCTTAATTTAATCCTTTTCTTAATTTTATGCAACACATGAAAGTTACATAAAGCTTCCTGCAAAGTTGTAAGTATATGTCTGTGTGCTGTTAGATGTACACCTACACTTCACAGAGAGGCAGATGTCCTGTTATGATTTTTCTAAAGGCAATTGCAATTACTTGCCTTGCATTTGTGATGTAAAATGTGCCTGACATCTCTTTCCTCAAGCTGCAATGTCTGACTTTGAAACCCCACTACTTTATTGGTAAGGGAAAAATAAGGTTGACGCAAAACAAGACAAAAGTGCCACTTCCTTCTGCACTGATAGTAATAGATCTCTCCTAGAAATTCTGCTGGTTCATAAAACAAATCTTGCAGATCACTATAACACCAACCTTTAATTAAAGAATTCTACTCTCTGTAGAAGATATCCAGTTGAAATATAAACAAGCAGAGAAACAAACCTCATGCTGTCTTCAGAAGGCTATTTTAAATTGAGCTGACTAGCACGCTCAACTTCAGGCAATTTCCCTTGGGTTTGATCTCAGACAAACAGAGTTTCAATTACATCTTGTATACTGTAGGCAATATTCAGACTTAAAAGGTTTTCAGGCATCAGGATGAATTGTTTACTAATTTAAAAATTGAAAGTTTCCTTGGAAGACTTAACCAACAGGAGCTTCTTCACTTCTGCATTTAAATATCTTTCACTCAATGATGAATGGCTTTATCCTTTGGAATTGAAATTCAAATATTTAACATTTCCTTCTATCAGATTTTCTTTAGATATATAAAATACATAATTATTTTGCTAACAAGGGACAAATCTATAATCATTTTCCCAGTACCAAATAAGCACTTAAGAAATTTATGCTATATTGCTTGAATATCCATGAATAGTTATATTTATATTAGTCTCTATGACTTAGACTTACATAAACTAATTTCCACATAGTGTTACCCATAGTGTTACCTTTCTGCATATCACCTTTACATGGTGTAAAAAATGTAATAAAATCTGTTTGATGTCCGTCACCTGCTCTGATGAGTGTTAGACTTTACACATCAAAAAGACTGCACTTACATAGAATGTTGTCAATGCATATTTCTTTTTCCTCATTTACTGTTAGAAAGGATGAGAATAGGTCTTGAAGAATCTAGACAAACACCTTTTACATCAACTTTAATAGAATCACAGTCAGATTTTGGCCCGAGCCAATTCTGTTCTAAATTAACTGTAATCAGTTTTCTGGCAAAAAGAGCTTGATCTTTTGGTCAAAGTCAACATGATTTTTTTGACAGCTTTAGTAGGAACTGGGCTAAATTAAAGTGACCAGAACTTGGCTATTTTTTTTTCAATGATGATGTTCTGCAATCTGAGAAGCTTCTTAGGCTATTCAGCATTTAACTCTTCAAAAAACATTTTCAGTCAGGCATAGACTTTGCATATGAGAAAATTTAACCTTAATAGAATTGAAGAAGAAAGGACCATGCTGTCAATAATTTTAAATAATTTTCTTATGCATCTGAAGATTTATATTGTTTGGAGAAAACACAAATAATTTTCTACTATTTAAAAAGATAAGTTCCATAAAAGAGCTATGGAAATTACAGAACTAAAAATTTGATGACCTTGTTAAGACCTTTATTGGATGGATATATAGAGAGGATAATTATATATTTAAATACATTTGGAAAGGCAAAATAGACATGATGTAACAGGGAATTAATAAATCAAGTTAGGCTGATTGCAGAACAGGGAGAATATAAGAAATGACTTAGATACAAGGAAGCCAAAAGCAGATTTAGGAAATATATGGATTCTGGTAGGTATGGGCAAAAAATGAGCAATTTTACCATAATCACTGAATTCTAAGGATCAGATAAGTAATTTGGATTTAGAAAAATAGAACAAAAAATGTGAGGAAATCACCTGATGACAAGTGGAAAACATGTGAGAATACTATTTTTAAACACAAGCAGCAACTTATTTAATTGAAACCATTTTTAACTCTGCCTGTAGATAGATGTTTACTGCAGTTGTTGGGGGAAAACAACTGTTGGGGGAAAGTTGTTGGGTTTTGTGATAAAGAACCTAGAATATCAAGTTTCTATGAATCCAAGGTTTTCCTTCTCTCAGAATCACTTTCAAGAATGTGATCTAAACCTAATAATGCAAATTTGTAGTTGTATATTTAACAGTTTTTTGAATAAGATGAAACCTCCTCTATATATGGGAACATTTATTCATATGCATAATTAGTCCTATTATCAGTGAATACAACTAATGGTAGAGTGAGTTGCATGATAACAGGAATGTGGGATTGCCCTTTTCTTCCTCATTAGTACCACACAGGAAGGAATTTTATAGCATTTGCTAGATGCTTATTACAAAGCTCAATTTATTCTACACAAATAATATGGAGACCAAAGAAAATGAATGCTTTTTTTTTTAAAAAAAAAAAACACACAAATAATATGGAGACCAAAGAAACTGAATGCTTTTTTTAAAAAAAAAAAAACATAATAAGCTATTCATTATAGAGAAAAGAGAATAATTCAAATATACAAGCAAGCTTGCTTGAATCTAGAGAGAGGTTTGGAAAAATAATGCAACTAGTGATCATACTTGCCTTTTATTGCAGTTAGTCTCTTTTTAACAAAACAGATCAAATATTAAATTTAAAAAGCTAGATTTTTAATCCACAACCCAAGATAACCCCAAATGCTCAAAATTTTAAAGTGAAATCAAGCACAGTTAGCTATTGCAGGCATATTTATGAGTTTTAGATGTCTGAAATTGTCAACCTTCTATTTCAAAATACTAGAATTATTTTGCATCCATTATTTTAACTGGCTTTAGCATTCCCTTACATTAACAAGCCATTCCATTTGTTAAAGAGATGCTAGTCTACTTTTGTTTCTTATATAGCATTGTCAAGAAAAGAAGATGATAGCCTGTTTTTGCCAGCTCCGTAATTTTAAAATGCATTCTGGAACTCCTTTGTGGAAAAGGTTTTCCTAACTTCAAACCCAAGAGACAATACATCACAGAAACCAGAATTGCCCACAAGAATTTCATTTAAAATGAGTATGCCAAGGAACATCAGAAGGTTTTCTGTATTTAAAGCTAAGCTTTGATTGAACCAAATAACTAACTGCAAGAAGAAGAAATAGATGAGAGTTCAGCTCTGCCAGAGAAGTGGGTAAGGACTGAGAATGTCTTCTGCATTGTTAATGTCTTCTCCAGCTACTCAGGGTGTCACTGTCTTAATCAACCCTGTCAGCCCTGGCCCAGCCCTGGCAAAGACGCTCACTCACCCTTGTAGCCAATACCACAGCAAAGACTAGTTTTGTGGTCTTAAAAATACTCTGATTCTTACTGAAACGGTCAATCCTTGTTGAGAGGATTGAGGATGGCCATAATAAAACTGATACCTGGCAGACTTCATGCAGCATACAACAACTTTGAGAGCCTCCAACATGAGGACTCTTGGTCTATGGAAAAGTTTCACAGGATTGCAGGACACTGCATACACCCCTAGCCAATGGTAACAGGAGATAACCCTTAGTTTATCACTTCTTCTTCAGTGTGAAGTGGACTCTGAATAGCAGAAGTTTTTTTACAGCTTGCATTGGCTTCATAGATTTCTCCTTACATAATGACGACATTCTGTTTTCATATGAGAGGGTTTGTAGTAATTCCATTTTCAGTATATCAGGCTCTCCAATGCCTCAGTGAAGACCAGCTTAGTCAATAGCTTCAAAAACAAAAAAAATACAATTCCCATTTCAATAAAGTTGCTATTTGAAAGAAGTAAAATAAAAGCTTTTTTTTTTTTTTTTTTTTTTAAGTGGGAAAGGACGGTGTTTTCACAAGGCTAGCAATTATAATACAAAAGTCCTGGGAACAAAGTTTTTTCTTCAAAGAGTCAGCCAGGTTTGTCACGACAGCTCACAAAATATCATTTACATTCTTACTGTATGATAGATAATTAGGAAAATGCTCTACATTTAAATTTCATGTAACTGATTTAGCACTATACTAGTAAAATATTGTTACCCTGTCTTATAGTAGACAGTTACACGAAATTTTGCAGTTAGATATGTAGGAACTTTAGGCTATTTCTAAACCTGCTAGAGGAGAACCATATTTGAATCAGAAGCTATGTAATTAAGGCTAGCCCAATCGTCTGAATCGGAAAAACATTCACTCAACACCGTATTAATGAAAATATATGGCTTGTGGCCAATACAGACTGTGAGAAAACTGTGGGATACCTTAAAAGAAGTTCAGATAAGTAACCATGTAGTGAGGAATCTCATGGGTATGTACATGAAAATTTTACGTTTTGTATAGAACATACACACATACCTTAAGAATTTATAGTCTGTATAGCTTAAGTATTTATAGTCCTATATATAACTTCTGTTTGATTTTGTTGAGAGCAACTGCATATTTTAATGATGCATCACAATGAATTCTTGGGATGGATGGAGTATACGTTATTCATGCAACCAGTTTTCTAAATGACATGGAACTTAACAGCAATTTCCAATTTTTACCACTCTTACGTGTGACCTCAGCTAAAAGCCATTCAAGAACCATCGCAAAATTTTTCTCCTACGTGTTATTGGTAGTATAGAGTGAACCTAATATGTTGTCATTTTTGGGAATTTCTCTGGAATTTCATTTTATTTTATTTTATTCGCTGTGGATTTACTTCCTTTAGACTAATGACAACGTTTGACAATTCTGGAATTTCTATTACAAAAAAAAATCATAAACTAAGGAATTATATTACGTCAAGCAGCTCAGTGAGTATTCTCTTGACTTTGAAAAACAATATTAATTGTGCCAGACTGGATCAGTATTTCCCATTACTTCTAAATGCTTCTTGGCAAGGCAATGGCTTCTGGTTACTATCAAAGGACATTAGATGCCAGGAAAAGTCATCACATCATGCCACCTAGAGGTATTATTTCTGTCCTTGTCATGCTGCATTATCTATGTATGAACCTCTATATTACTATGATCTATTTTGCTTTAAGAGCTCTTGAAACAGCGGACCTGATAATCATGACCTTAGGTGAAGCTTAGCAGAACCAGAAACCACAGTTGAGAAAGTGTGCATATTTCTGTGTGCTACGTCTGGTCTATAGACTGAGATTGAAGGCTACCCTTGCAGTCAGTACATCATCTTAACAAATTGGAAAGGGCCTCCAAGCACAGTCGTCATCCTTTCTCATTTAACCAAAACATGTTAACTCAAATCAGAAGCCAAGCTGAAAGTGGAGAAAACAGGAATTGTCTTTCTCTCTTCAGTGAAATGACATCAGCTTTATTGAGACAACAAGTAAACAAAAGTGTTCCAAAGCACCTTTCAGTCAACAACAGGACAACGAATTTTTTGGTGTTTTTATAGCCGTTTTATAATCTCTAATCGCTCTAAAATGATCTTTATTACTACACATATTTACAGAAATTGTGTTCTCTATTAAGAAAAATATATATATGTATCTTTGAATGGTAAAAGTTTAGTATGCAATGAATAGCTAAGAAAGAATTTATGTGCTTTTAAGTAGGATAGTCTCAAAAAGAACAAATGAGTACTAGGGTTATATACTCAGGCATACGTGAAGAAAAGTTAAAGAACAACTACTTCCTCACTTTTGGAGGCCAGGAAATGGTAGATACTTTTTGGAAGTTGTGGATTGCCTATAAAACCAAGAAGAGACATGGTTAACTTCACAAAAGAGCAGAACTTTGCTTTTGCACAGGTCATAGACAGCAGTCTGAACTGCAGGTCTTCATTTGTGGCATCTCCAAAACTTTTCAGAAGTTCAGTACTTTAATAGTTACATGTAGAGACAATAAATTTTCCATGGAAACTTTTTAGACAATAAATAGCCTGAGCTAACTAAATGTCTGCTAAATAGAATACTCTCTTGGAACAAAGTAAAAACATTTTCAAGTCTCTGACTGTGTGAGGTGTGGATTCAAATCTCAGATAATTGTGTTCCAAGTTTGCAACCCAACCACCTGGTTACTTTTTCTTCTGGCATCTGTCTCTTCCACATTAGTTAGGAATTTCTTGGCAGAGCCAACGGAGCAACACTTTAAGATTTGAGAAATCAGCATTTCCAAGGGATTTCATAAAAAAAAAAAAAGAAAAGAAAAAAAAAAGAAAAAAAAACCAGCTTTTAATCTGCTACAGCTGTTCTTAGTGAGTTCTTCCAGGTGTGATGGAGGTTGAAGACTGATGTTGGATGAAGATACAGAAGCACTGTAAATCTGCCATTTTCCCTTATCTTTTTTATAGTCTGTTGAAGAGGAAAGGAATTCTAAACCAAATTCAATTCAATTAAGAACTCTGCTTGCCAGTATTTAAGAAGAATATTTAAGAAGTTTGACTTCGGAGAATATTCATTCAGCAAAAATCAAGGCAAAAATGTTCTCTTTGAGAATATGTCTTGAGCTGAGGTAAAGAGATGTTAAAGTTGGGAGCAAGAGAATCTTGTGATATACTATCAAGGTGCTTGTAAATGTGTTCTTGCTAATTTTTAAATGCCAAGCTTTTTCTTCTTATCCAGATTTTTATCATCTATATTTGTTTTTAACTAGTATATGTAGTTATTTAATTTTTAACCAAAGTTTAATTTTACATTATTTTTTCCATATGCTTTTGGTCTTATCTTTCTTTGTTGACTGCAAAAACAGCACATAATCAGCTTTTGCAGTTTATCATGGATACCGAGATAGCTGGTGTTTGTCATGAAGTCGAGGCTTCCAGAGTCTGTCTATTTTGAAAATAGCAGCTTGAAGAGCCTTTGAGTGCTGTTCCTCACATGCCTGGAGGATGCCGTAGTTGCAAACACTGGTGGATGAGATCCCTCAGCTGTATAAGTTAGAGTGCTCCAAACCTCTGTAGAAATGTACTATTTCTCATAATTGCAGATTTCCTTAGGAATTAGTTCACCAGAAGAGATTAAATTATTGACTTGTGTGTGCTAAAAGGAGTGCAATGGACTCTGTCTGGGTCGAGATGCACCTTGCCATCTTTTGCCTGCTGGATTTAGGGAGCTGGGAGATCTGAGGGATGCTCATATCTAGCCCTGATGCAGTCAAAGAAATGGCTTATTGCTCACAGGACAGGGCAGAACAATGGGATCGTTATGGGATGGGATGAGATGGGATGGGATGGGATGGGATCGGAAAGGATGGGATGATGGCTGGCAGCTGCTCCTCTCGGACAGTCTGTCTCCAGCTCTCTTCTCACAAGATTACAGCAGGCAATGGCTGGCGAAAAGCCAGGAGAGGAAGGGGTGCCTAGCCAGGGCCAGTGAAGCAGCGCAAGGTCCTTGAGATCCTGGAGGAGGCATCGCAAATGGCTATGTGGGCATGAGCCAATCACTTGTGGAAGGTCCTCTGAAATGCTTGTCCGTGCTTCAATGTCCTCCAGACCTGGTCAATGTTCCTACTTGCAAGACTAGTTATGTTTTGAATAAACAACCTCACAGTCTCAAACTCACAAGCTAATCATCAATCACAAGCTAATCCAGTACAGATTAGGGGCTCATCTGCTGAAAAGCAGCTCTGCAGAGAGAGATTTGGGAGTCCTGGTTGACAAGTTAACTATGATGCAGCAGAGTGCTCTTGTGTCCAAGAACACCAAAGAGATCCTGGCCTGCATTAGGAGAAGTGTTGCCAGCAGGTCGAGGGAGGGGATCCTGCTCATCTACTCAGCTCTGGTGAGGCTGCACCTGGAGTACTGTGTGTAGTTCAGGGCTCCCCAGTATGAGGGACATGGAACTTCTAAGAAGGGTCCAGCGTAGAGCAACAAAGATGATAAAGAGACTGGAACATCTATCTTCGGTGGAAAAACAAAGCGAGCTGGGTGTGTTGAAAATGTTGCAGTTTGAAAGCCGTAGTGGTAGTGGTGGTGGAGGGGGGGAAGGAGATATCAAAACAGTATCGGATTCACAAACAGTCTGTGGACTGTAGGTCTGATCACCTTCCTAGGAGCGAATCGAGTTCCCAAATAGTGTGATCAACTATAAGCTCGACTCTAGCAGTATCGGACAGTACAGTTGACAGTCTGTCAACTGTAGGTCCAATCGCCTCCGCTCAAACAAGAAGTCGAGTTCACAAACAGTATGAATTATTCAAATGCAACATTTACAAAGCAGGGTTTGGATGTCAGTACAGGAAATTCTCTACTAGAGCGTGGGGTTTTAGCTAGCTCTGATGTACAAATGTGCAATCATCACTCACCCCAGAAGATGGGAGAGGGCTCTCAGTCTCGAGTCTCCTCAGGCAGCGTC
>NW_010580072.1:291942-347251 GCF_000705375.1 Tinamus guttatus
AACTTGACTCTTGAAGTGCAGTTGAGTAAAGCCAGAGGATTACTTCACGTCTCACTTATGTTTACACATTCCAGGGAGATTCTTTGCTTTATTTTCAGAACGGACATAATTGTCAAGACTTCTCTAATTTATGAACCACCATAATCTGCATTGCCTATTGCAGAACTTCCAGGCAGTCAGATGTTCCCTAACCTGAAATACAATAATCCACATACATCTCTATTGAAATAAAATCTATTTAAAACTAATTTGAATACCACTTTGAATTGAAATCCTTTCCAGGAAGACAATAATAAATTAAGAATGACCAAATCGGAGTAAAGCTGATGTATATATAGTAGAGACATGGGTATCTATGAGTTATCATAGAGGAAGGGAAAGGGCACTCCTCTCCAAATTGAGTACAGCTTATAAGGTTCCTGGAAAAGGAAGGGGATAGCAAAGGCAGCGAAGTGAGCTTGCAGGACCATTCAGAGATTTTAGCTGTTGTTTTGACCCAGACTTTGTTTTATTGCTCCACTGTTCCTGTCTTCACATTGCTCCTCTGTTTCACCTACAGATTGTAAGAATATGATTATTACACACTCAATGAAATGGATGAAGACATTGACTGTAACCGGCACCAGGAATATAGCCTTCTGCTTTAATAATAACCCTCTTTTAATACTATTTTTCACTTACTTGTATTTTTGTTCACTGTATTTTCTGTCTTGCTTGAGAGACTGTCTTGGGAGAAAGGACCAGATACTAGTAAGTCAAGCTATAACTTAACAAGCTTCCTTGTTAAGTTCTCAAAGGTAAGGCAGCAGGGACAAGGCTTTTTTTTTTTTAAATTTTTATTGTAGACTAAAAATTATGGCTATGATGATATCTAAATGGGAGTTATGCTCCTCAAGACCACAGTCTCCAAAGCCAGGAGTAACCTCTCTGAGAATGAATTGTAACTTCATCCACTTACAATATAGTTGCTCTATCTATCTATGAATAATCTTTTCTCAAACCTAGAATGTTATGCATTTATTATTCATGCTTACTTAGGGAACTGCTGATACCATCAGCTTCAACAAATAAATAATTTGTAACTGGTAATATTTGTGATCACCTAATCACACTTTATGCTTTCATAGAGAGCCCCATTTTTGCCTTTGTATTGCTCATGAACTATTGTAATTGTCTACATTTTTCACACGAATGGTGTAAATCCTTCCAGTTTTGCTGTTCAGTGAAAAAGGAGCGGGGAAGGCTTATTGGTATCAGTGTGAATCAGCGGGTGTCATACAAATGTTCACAAATCCCATTATGCCTCATTCATCCAGATCTCCTCCCAGATGGATCTTGTGTTTGAGGTGCCATCCACAGAGCAACCATCTGTACCAGCTGTTCCCCTAGAGTCCTGACACATTCCAACCTTATTTCTGTGTACAGTTGTGTTTGAAGTGCTGCACTTGCACAAAGATAAGTCTACATACACTGCAACTACCAGTAAGAAATACAAGAAGCTTTAGAAACCTGCAATCCAGGTCACCTCATGGTATGAATTTGGAATTTAACGCGTTTTCACCTAGAGAAGGTGAACACCTCATTCGCGTTTTGGGAAGATGTTTTAGGTCCTACCTGAAGAGAATGTTTCCTGCTTCAGTAGAACATCTTTATTTTATCTATGCAATCAAACTTATAAATCATAATCAGAGAATGATATGAGGAGGAATGATAGAATTTTCAGGAAAAGCAATGACATCACATTGTCATTTCACTAATCCAAAAAACAATCATCAGCCTTGAAGACTGCTTGCAGTCCTTATCCCCATCTCAAAAAAAGTATAATAGAAATTAAAAAAGAGAAAAAGAACAGTGACAAAGATGACCAAAGCTATGCAATAGTCTTCACAGATGAAAAGATTTTAAAGATTACCACATTTCAGTATGCAAAAAGATAAGCAGTAGGCATTTCTATAATTACAGGCCTCATCAAGCAGGTGAATAGGTGGCATATAGAGACTACTTACCTTTTGTCATCATCATAATGAGATGTTCTAATTTTAAACAAATGGAAATGTTCGCAGAGTTCATTAAACTGACCTTTCTTGTCACAGAATCTTGAGAATATCAAAAGACTGCATAGTTTCAAAACAGACTAGACAAATGTGTGGAAAAAAAGTAAAAAGCAGAGGCTATTAAAAGTAAAGATGCACTTCCACTCCAGTAAATCTCTAAAATACAGGTTGTCTTGTTCTGATAGTCTTCTTCAACAATTTGTTAGTGATCACTGCAAGAGGTCCCAGAAATTTTTGGTCATAGCCAGCACACTGTTCTGTTCTTAAAATTTAATAGCATTGTAAAGTACAGTTTGAGTAGAGAGGGAAAAAAGAAAAGAAAGATTGGAATCCTTAAAATTAAGCAGGAATATGAAGAATAAATAGCCCAAAATACCAAGACAAATAAATAAAAACCTCAGGGTCTTCAACGGAAGATACATCTGTAGACTTCTGGAGTTTCTGTAGTGGCCAAGATATTTGAATCTCTGTTTTGAAAATGGCTCTGTGTGTTTTCTCCATTTTCAGGGAAGTAGCAATATGAACATTAGTTCCCTTTTCTCTCAAAGAGCTTTCGGTTTTTAAGTGGGGCTGCTGATCAGCTCCGCTTTTTATGTTTTTAGAGTAGTTAAACTAAAATCGTGGTTCTGTAAGGACTGAGTTTACATCCTCAGGCGAGAATATTCAGCCCTAGAACACTTATTGACCAACACAACTATGTGGACCTTGTCCTTACTCTTTCTTGAGCTTAGTCTTTTTCCTCTTGCACCAGACAACATTTTTCCCTTCTAGTAAGGACCTGCATATGTGAGGCATTGGCATCAAGAAAGAAGGAATATTTAGAACTTCATGGGAATAACACATTCAATAAAATTTGAGCTAAAGAGTACTGAGTACAAGTTTATTTTTAAGCAGTTTGAAAGTGTTATCAAGCCCATGTCTGAGAAAAGACTTTATAAAGAGGTTTATTATGACAGATTGTAACTCAAATTTAAAATCGCATTAAGAGTCTTCTAGGTACCTTTGATGATATGATCCCAAATGCTTCTATATCACTTTGCCAATGGCATTTAGGAGTCAAGGTCTACTATTTCCTTTGACACAAATGATATTTCCATTGAATATTTTTTCTCCTATGTTAAAAGATGACATTCATTTGGAAAATGATGATTGGATGAATATATTAATGACCTATTAATATCTTTAGACCGAATTTTCCCACTGTTCCCTGCTTAAGATCTGTAAATTTATACTGGGGACAGACTGGCCTCTTTACAGCTCTACTCTAACTGCCCTTGCAAAGTAAGGCTGTGCGCAGTGCTAGAGGCTTTTTGCTGGATCTCTGCAAGGGTAAAATGGACTGATGATGAATGAATTCAGGTTTGCTACCAACTCCAAAACCCGAAAGTTTGAGGCAGAAGTGTTTGCCCAAATACTCTTGCCAGCCCATGTTCCCTATATTTGGTTTCCAAAGAAGAAACTGGTGCCTTTTGTTTTGCTGCAGCTAGTATCACAGTGAAAACACTGACAATGTGGTTTTCTTCACTAGCATTTTCCAGGTCACTGGTCCCCTTCCGTGGAGATACTGCACAGCTACTTGAGGGTTGCCTACCAGTGTCGAATGGATAGACTCATAAAAAGGTTTTGGTCTTCAGTTTTATCCTAAACTAAATAGTAATTTATTATAACATAAGCAAACATAAATATGGCAACCACTGGTAGAGCTGTATCTTGCCTAATATGTTAATGTAAGCATGGTTCCTGTCTTCAATAATGTATTAGCTGCTTGCTAGCAAAGGCAGCACTGAGATCTTTTTCAAAGCAGCTATTTAAGACCAGCTGCCACTTCCTATAATGCAGTGTCCAGTTCATTTAATGAGTCCAGACATCCATCTCTCACTGTGTCTTTATGTAAGTCACAAAATGCCAAATCCAGGATCTTTTCTGTTTTTCTCTGTGAGTGCTGCATGATGAGCTTGGGGACAGAAAGTCCCAAAGAGGAATATCTGAGTACTGAAAGTGGAATATGTGGGTTGTTAATACTACAGTCTTGATTAATTCTCTCATTCTTCCTGAAGACTTTTCTTTGGCAGCACTCTGTAAGTATTATCTAGGAATTTAATCATTCTTATTCATGAAATCATCTATTTGTGTGGTTATATAGCCCTCATCTGAGCCAACATATGCATGAATTCATTAATGTTAGCAGAGACCTGAGTTTGCCAAAGAATCTAAGTTTTGCCTTACTTCTGTTAAGCAAATCATGTAAAATTATGCTCCACTTAACTGCTACCCTGTATAGGAAGAAAGCCTATAGGTTTTAGGGCTCTCATCATCTTTGAGAACCACTTCTGCAGTTTATAGGTAGCTTACTCAAGAGTCCAAACACACTGGTGAAGTGGAGAATTCAAAATTTGTGAGGTGCAGAACACAAGTGCTTCCATGCCACATGGTATTGTTTACATTTCCAGACTGGATGCCACAATCTTTTGGAATATGAAAACAAAGAATATCAACAAAGAGCATTTATAACATTTACTGAATTTATTAACCTTTTTTAGAAGTAGTTTTGAACAGGGAACAGCCTGATCCCATGAGAAATCAGTATTATCTAAATATTTAGATATTAAAATATTTCAAAATGAATTTTTGTATCCTCTTTCTCAGTTGGTGAAATTTAGTTCAGGGCAACACCAGTATCAATTTGGTACTTGAAGATATTCTTAATTATGCAACTATTTTTCCAGATCTTGATGCTTCTGGCCTCATGAACACATATATTTTAAACTGAACCTCAGCAAAAAAATGGAGAAATTAATCCAAATACTTAAAGCTCAGTTCAAGCTATGTTTGAAAAAATGTAGAAGGAATGATTAAATCCACACAATTTTTCCTTTAACCTCTCTATTCTTGTGTTCCTGTGTCTGCTTGGTTTAGAAACATTACAGGATAGGACAAATAGAGACAACTTAGACAACTCTTAAATATGCAAATGAATCCCAGAAATATCATTTTTAAAGGCTGTCATTTAGCTAACTTGCTGCCTATTTGAGTTCACAGTATCTAAATCAGCTTTGAATTTTGCATATGGAGTTGATTGAATCAGATTCTTAAGATTCCTCAAAACATGGATCATGATGGCTAAGCTAGCCAGAAGGAAACGTCACAGAGAAGAAAACTGCTGATGAACAGATTTTCTTGAAAAGTAGCTGGGTGCTCTGGGCTTGGGTCAGAAACACAGGAGGGCTTCTGCAGGGAGTGCACCACGATCTCCTGCAGCACAGCGCAATGCTCTCTGCTCCCGTGATGTATGGTTTGTATGGTGGTTGGTGCAACCTTCAATTGAGGAATTATGGCGTATGTTCTCTCATGGCCTGGGTTAAAGCAACTTCAAGGAAAGTAAGAGAGGTTTTCACAAGTGCTCAGGCCCTACAAAAAAGTAACATGTACATTTTAAAGGGAGATGATCACAGCTGAGTGCATTATGCACCCTCTTACCTATCATTCCTAGGTATGAAGATCAGAGATATTTGTCTATATTCTATGTACAGAGTACCTAGAAGTTTTAGTAGAGGAAATAGCTCATTTTTGAATCCTATTTGGGATCCGCTATCATCTATTTGTTTCACTGATTAATATTGTCACAGCAAGGCGATGACTTGAATTTAAGTAAGTCAAAATATACAAACTTACAGTAAAATACCGCTAATATTTAGGTTGAAGGTGAGGAGGAATTTTTGAGAATCAATTTTTGGAATAATTCAATAATTATTTGAAGTGCAAATATCTTACTTTATAATTAGCACTACAGTCTTGGATACCTACAGCACTCTAGCACTTTTCCCACATTGTGTGTTTCCATGACTGTTTTTCAAAGATGATTTTTCCTCTTTAATTCGTAAGGTAGACAGTAAAGACATCATGCTCTGATTTTCTCTTGTCGACACATGAGCAGGTTTACATGATTGTTAATGTTTAAGAGGACTTCTATCTATTTCTTTTAAACTGCCCATTTTTCAGAACTCTGATTTTGGAATCCCCGCTATTTATGGGTTGAGGAATACAGATAGCCTCTTAAATAGAAAGAACCTTGAATACACTTGTATATATCTCCTGTGGTAATGTTAAATGATTTTTGTATGGCTATGCTGTTTGCAGTGCTTTACTCTCTGGTCTGCTACCTCTGTGATCAACTTTTCTCTTTCAAGTGATTGATGAGTACTGCATACAACATGTGCATGCTCCATGCCAAACTACAGACTAGTTAGCCTTAACATTACCCATATGGAAAATCTTTACTTGCTCAATTCCTTTCATTTATTGCCTTCCTCTTTTTTTGATGATAGTTTGAAGTCTCTTTGCATTATTTACCTCCTACCACTAGTATTTACATACTTCAACTTTTCTCATTTGCTCCTGAACACCTCTGAATTATCCTTTTCTCCAGCTTTCTCCCCCTTCTAAACTTCTCACCTGGATGGTAGAAGTTTCCTTTGCAGGACCTATTCTCTGGTGTAGCCTGTTCCTGCTCTGGTAGTCCTCCTGCATGAGCTGACCCAGAAATGGAGACAACTGCTCACATCTCTGGGACTACAGAAAACAAAGCCTTGTCCCTGGGCTGATTATAGGAGATAGCTCTCAGGTGGTATGTCTCATGTGGCTGATATGCTCATTTCAGAGGATGTGACCAAAATAATCATGTCTAAGACTTATCCTCTGTTTTGAAGAAGACAAAGTCTGTCCCTAATTTAAGACTTGAAAATCATCAGTGTGAATTTTTTTGCTCTATGCCTCACAACGCGGTACCTGTAGGATGAGAAGTATTTCTGCTCTTTTTCAGGAGCATATATCTTTACTAAAACTGAAAAAAAAAATCAATCATTGTGAGTCTTTGTGTATTGTGCTAACATTTAATGCTGCCAGATTTGTCAAGCTGAAAACTCTGTTTCAAAGTGCTGCAGAAAGTTTGTTCTTGTATGTGCCAAATGGCAGAGTACAGAAATGCACTAACATTATATGGATTACAAGCTTACTGTCTTTGTAAATGGATTTTCTCAGAATACCAATTTTCTCAAAAACTCTATATGGGAGTAGCTACTACTCTTCATTAATTTCCATTATTGCGCTCCATTTTTTAATCCTTGATGTCTTCGTCTTTCTTATCTTTATTTTTTATTATTATCTTACTTCACAATCAGAATCCTTTGTGGTCACAGACCCAAGCTTTAGTTGTCCATTTTTACAGTGATTCTTCTAACAAAATGAATGGTACTTCTTTTTCTTGTCTTCTGTAACTTCTTAAAATTTTAGTATGTCTAATTAATCCCAGTCTCAATATAATAATAATATAATATAATATAATAAGAATAATATAATAATAATATAATCCCAGTCTCAACACATCTTCTTAAGTCTCTTTGTATGGGGAATCAAACAAATCTGAAGTTTAATGCTCTGAATCATGAATCACCATGACAAATATTTGCTTACTTTTAATTTAACTGGTATTGGAACTTTTTTTTTTAATGAGGGTATTAAGAAATTTCAGTTTCTTATTTCTTATAAGACACTCTCATTATTCATAGCAACTGCATTATGTCAGAAAAATCCACCTACATTAAAAAGTGGTTTTTCGAATTCCATCCACATGGACTATATTCTGAAGTTTGGTTTGGTTTTTAGGTTCATGGGGTCAGATATATCCCCCTCCAAAACTCCTTGCAGGTCCAGTGGTTTGAGGGCTGTAGCTGGATAGAAAGCATTATAGAAAGGAAGGATGGTAGCCCAGCAGAGGAAACTGAGTTTGGCTTTTCTGGCGGAAGAGAGACGTATGGCTAACAGTACATGTAGTACAAAAGAAGGGGAAAGGAATAGCACTTTACAATATTCTAAGTGGTTTAATGTTTCGTCTATGGTCTTCTGCCATAGTTTTGTGCTATGTGCATAACAATGTATAGTAGTTCACAGCTTTATTGCATGCCTCCCTGTAAACAAACAAACAAACAAAACCCCTTAAACTCTAACTCCTGTGCAATGAAATGGGCACAAAGCAAAATATGACAAATAAATCATAGTGAAATTTCATGTCTCCTCTGGATGATAAAGTAGTGAACTCAAAGTTTGTTTATTTGAATAATTTTGGATTGTTTCCTCAAGCTAACAATTATCCTATCTTAAGTGCAGATGTAGGTGGCTGCGTCTTCCTGACTCAGTCATTTCCTTTTCCCACCACAAGGCATAGATATCATATCAGACTGCAGTTTCGTGAAGTAAATCATAGACACCTGCTGACACTTGAAGGTAAACTGAAGCCTTTTCTATAAGAAATTGTTGAAATAAAGATAATACAGAAATATTTAAAGCAAGGCATTTCCTGCAGCTGTTTTCTTTGCATGGTGAAGGGAAACATTTTTTCTTGGCAATATGACACATACGCTTGTATTCTGATTCTCACAGTTGCGCTATATAGATGGAAAGGAAAATAATAGCTACCCGAGTGTATGTGTTGCTGTATAAGCAGAGTGCCTGCTTGGGGTGGCAAGTAGTTACCATTTTCTTCTTTTGAAAAGGAGGGCATATCACTGAGTACCAGTGCTTCTGAGATGTCCCCAGGAAAACCTTGCTTCCAATATGGCTATGAGTCAACATGGCTATGAGTTCATGAGTTTTCAACATGGCTATGAATTCAGAATAACAAGGACATAAAAAGCAATTTAGCAACTGTGAGAAGGCTTATGGCTTTCATCTACGTCACTCCGTTCTTCACTGTAAGCTCTAAAACTTGCTTCTTGAGGGACAATAAGGTAAATTTAACGTCCTACTCTGGGAGTGGTAGTGATAAATAATATTGACGACAAGCTAACACAAACAAACCATATATTTTCAAAGCCTATCCTCTTGTTCGTGCTCAGACATTGTACTAATATAGCAATAGAATGAAAACCTAGATGTGGCTAAATTGTAGTTCAGTGTTCCGATGAATAAAGAGTACCTGTAACAAAATGCAAGTGAAAACATACTAATAACCTGAAAGTAAGAAAGTGCAAGAGAATTGCTCCTGTTAGCAAGGCCCACTGCCCCCTGGCTTGGTTCTATTCTGCTGTTCAGCTAGTTGCCTTACCTGACTGTTGTGTTGAAGCAAGGACATCCCGGATTGAAATGATTATAGAAATTTCTGTAAACAGAGCTTTTGTTAATACTGGATTTGGGTAAAAATTAGGAAAACTATTTATTTGTTCTGACTTTAGAATCACAGAATCATAGAATCTTTATGGTTGGAAAAGGTCTTCAAGATCACCGAGTCCAATTATCTCGGTAAGAAATGATGGTTCATATGGTTGCATTAATGTCAGTATTTTCCTCATTATTTTACAGAACAGAAACGAGCTTAAAAATTGATGTTGGCAGTGGAAGCACTGAGAGTGATTTCTAGAAATCAGAGCAAATATGCAAAACATGCTAAAACTTTTATATGAATAAAATATACTTAAAATGAATATCAGAATATTATGTTGTGACAGTTAATGGGAAGCTACTCTCATGGCCAGAAGAGAGTTTCACTGAAATACTGTGCACTTCAGCGCAAATCAGCCTAACTCTGCAGCATGACTTTGATCTAAACAAACACTTGCAATTATTTATTTTTTTTAGATTGTGTGGGAAGGCAATTCATGTTTAAAGGTCCAATTCCAGATCACTTGAAAGAAAGATTTACCCTCTATACAACATTAGATATACAATGCACCTTTTTTTAAAGCATAAGCTGAGAACTCGTAATAAGCAGGACTCTAGATTTCGTTCAGCAGACAGGAACAAAACAGCAAAAAAAAAAAAATCTGTGTAGCTACTGCATAAATTTTGTAACCCAGCAAGTAGTAATATTCCACAGCAGAGTCATGTTCTCCCTTGGTATTTTATAACTCTTTCACCTATTTAATGCAGAACAGTCCAACTAAATGAGTAAGTCTATTATGTCTTATCATTATCTTTTACTTATTGAACCTATGTTGTAAAATATTCTGGAAAGTTTATGTTAAAGTACTTTTCCAAATAAAATACTTGCTCAGAAGTAGGAATTAAGTGAAAGAACTTTTGTGCTTTAATTCTGAAATATTATTGTTTAATTTTGATAAGTGTATTGTTTTTTACTGAGTGATAATAGTATGAATTGAAAAATGAGATTTGTATGCTATCACTTTTATCTACAAGACATACTATGTATAATTGTATGTATAAAGATTTAATCTGTATATCTCAGTTCTTTAATCGTGTATTTTGCTGTCAAAAATATTATTCCAAGGACATGTCATTTCAGTAATATGAAAGAGAAAATGGAAAACGATTGTTCCATCTGATAGTTAAAAAACATTAAACAGCTTGATTTTTTTCAAAGGCAATAAAAACAGAAGATAAAACATGGTTGTATGTGTTTCTTTGAGTCTCAATTTACTGAGAATTAGGAGTACTCAGCACAGGGTAGCACAGGGTAACTGCATACTGTACAATAGATAAAATTATAAGGATAAAATTTATGATTCATAATAGTAACATGGGACTTTGTATGTCTTATTTCACAAGAAAAAAAAAAGAGAAAGGTCTGGAAGAAGTTTAGACTAAAAAATACAGTCACAAGGAAGAAAAATTCAATCTGTTACATTCAAAAGCATAACAACCACTTTCTTAGATCTACAGAAGTCTGTATCCTTCAGGTATAGGTATAGGTAGCTAAGAGTTGCCATGGGAAATCTGGGACACAGTTCAGCTGTGATAGTCTCACTGTAGAGAACTTGGATCTCAGACCTTACTAGAAAATGGCAACATTGTTCAAAAAAAAAAAAAAAAAAAAAAAGAAAGAAAGAAAAAAGGGAAAAAAAAAGTATAAGCTCTTATGGCATTCAGTAATATCCTTTTGCTTTCACTAGAATTAAATTAATATAATAGCTATGCAGGCGTTTTTTTCAGTATAGGCTTCTATTTTTAAACATTCTTTTCATGTGTTCCATTAAGGAAGTATGACACAATTTGACACATCAAAACATTAGTGTTGGAGTAATATTAGGCAGTTTGTTACAAACTGTGGACTAGTCATTATAATAATTGTGTGTGTTTTTTTTTCCTTTCAGAAAGAAAGTATGCAGTATTTAGAAAGAAAGGAACATATGCAGTATTTAATTTTTCCATTGTGGCACAATTTGCTTGACAAAGCTCTGCTCTTTGCTGTGTATGCTTTCTCATATCCTGACCTTTCTGGTTTCAAGTGTTTAGAGTGATGCCTTCATGGGGAACCCTGCAGTTGCTGCTGACATTTGAGCTAGACACCTTTTTGGTAAATGCGTTCTCTTTTTTAATTCCTTGCTGTTTTGTGGATGTTGGATTTGCCTAAACACCACCCAAGGTGGGGTGCTGACCGTGGAGATATCTTAGGTTGTTTACTTCTTTACTGATATAAATTATTACCTTTGGGAGGCATGAAATGTTCTTGATGCCTAATTAAGAGCTTCTCCACTGAAACAGCAGCAAAAAACAGCAGTAGTAAAACCTGGCAGCTGGCACAAGGAACCCAGTAGTCAGCTGTTTGTCAGGGTCACCCTGTCTGGCTTGATGCGGGGGTCTTGCTGCTGACAGGAGGAAGAGCGCATGCTGTTGAAGAGCACTTTCACAAGGAATTTTTAGTGGTCAGCTTTTTAAAGTTTCCTAGTGCACTGTTACGGCGAGTGAGTGACATCAGGGTTTCTACCCTCAGCTCTTGCTTTGACAGTCACACATTGCTGTATGACCAGTAATCACCAGAACATGTCTATTTAAGACAGAGGATTAAGACTGCTAGACAGAAAATGATAGAAAAGTCATCAAAACTAACAGCTGGACTCAGATGCATGACACTAGAGGAAAGTGGACTCCTTAACCCCACTTCTGCAAAGAGGGACTGGCAGGCCTCCCGTTAGGACAGGCTCCCTGGCATCCTCTGGTTAAGTCTTTCCTGCAAGCAGTGGTTTCCATCTCCATCCATTACTCTGGGAGAGTAGAGCTCCCACCTCATACTCTTAAGAGGTGGGTGAGAGCTGAAGCTACTCCCTTTTTCTACTTTCCCAGTCGAGCTCCTCCCGGGTTTCCCTACTGATTTTAGGAGCTTCTCCATGAAAAAAGGGGCACTTGCCTCTGCCACTACTCACATTACAGTAAATCACAGTCAGAATTTGAGGAGCAAACAGGATCAGGACTAACTTGTTAACTTTAGGAGAAAAAGAAAAAAGTACATGAGGCTAAGCATCTTCACTAACTTTGCCTCTGTAGAAATTGAATGTTTCTTCCCAAATTAACAATTACCAATAATTGAATCGTATTGCAGATGATAACAAAAATACATATATATTGGACTATGAGTTATATTGTGACTATCTTTTGTCTTATTCTCATATAAGCTGGAAGTCAATTATAAAAGTAAATTTACATCATTGATATTTTATTCATAATTTTAATGTAGTCTCCCTCAACATTAGCTTGCTTTAGGTTACGCAGTATGCTAATGAGTCTTCCCATTGGATATGAAAGCACATTTGATTTGGCTTTCCAGTAACTATTTGTCTTTGTATGACTCCACCATAGTCTTCTGACTAAAATAATCTAGTGTAGTGAAATACAGGCCTGGTGCAATAGAAGTAAGACGGAGGTGCATTGGCTGATTCAACCACATAGCTATAATGTAGAAGGTACTTTTATTATTTCATTCAGATATATTTTCTTCTCCTTTTTTTTTTTCAAATATGCTACAAATGACCAACCACTAGTGGACTAAATATTTAGCAATTTCAATGAAACTGATTGTAGCAAAGAAATCAGTTATACCTTTCATCAGTTATACCTTTCAGTTATACCTAAAGTTCTTGAATGCAAGATTAGAACCTATGATTCTATAAAAGAGTAATTCTTTAAACTCTCTGTTGTTTTTCCTAAAATTACAGTAGATTTGAAAGGATCTATTAATTGCATGAATGAACAATAGAAGTCCTGTCCTTGACTCCTTAATTGTTTTTAATGATCCTGATGGACACCAGCCAAAGATTTGGAACAGGCTTTAGGGTCAATGTAAATTATTCCTTTTGTTCATTTCCTCAATCAAATCTTCTTATGTTAAAAATTAATTTGAAAAAGAAAATCAATTGATCAATCTTAGAACTTGATAATTAGATACAAACATGCAGAAAAAGTAATGACATGTAGCTGAGATTCTCCATGCCCCACAAAGGTTTAGAGTAGAAGAAACTAATGGTTCTGATTCATGACATCTTACTCAGAATTTCCTCATCTGGAAAAGAAAATATATTGACATCCATTACATATGGATGTAAATTTTTGTACATATTTTGGTCAGTATATAATTAGATGTTTCATCTATATCCAATTTTAGGATAAATAATAAACTTCATACTAGAAGACAATTTTAACCATTAAAAGTTCAGGATGAGGATTATACGCTATTAAAGGTGTTATTTTTATGCCACAGTCAGCTAAAAATGTGGCTAAAAATTCTTAGCCCAAGAAAAATGTGAGAAAATTCAGATGACAATACTCTGTTCCACTGTGGGATAACTATTTCACTTTTTAAGACAGGTCACTTTCCCTTTTCTCTGCCATACAAACAGCTCTTTATCTACTTTTTTTTTTTTCTCCTTCATTCTCAACCTTAGCGTGGAATGTATGAGAGAATTAACTTGAAAGAGTAAATTAATTTGCTGCCTACTATGAAAGCCTGAACTAGCCTTTCCTGCTCATGTATTTAACAAACTCACTGCCTTTAATATAATATTATAATACTGACTTTGCTTCAAGTGAAGTCCAAAGGCAATATTTCTACTTGGCTTTTCTTCCTTCCTCCCCATTCCTCTCTCTGTTCCCATTGTTCCTTTCCATCCACTTCTCATCATGCTTTTATCGATAATTAAAATACTCATAGTGCAGAGCTTAAAAAAGTGCACTTTACTCTCCCCCACGAGTCACTTTTGTTGCCACCTTTACCATACAGAAAGAGACTTTGTAAATGGGGTATACATAGCATAAAAAGAAGACAGCAATTGTTTACTGACTAGTGTGCTAGGACCAATATACTGCTAGGGTGAGTGCTAATTTGCTCATTAGTGCAGATGAAACACCTCTCCAGGCAGCTGTTGGAGCAGACGGTTGGACCTCTGATGCAGCGTGGAACATGTTGACCCTTGATCTTGTTAAATAAATGTCTTCAGGTCCCCAGCACTTTTTTTGTTGTTTGTTTGTTTTTGTTTGTTTGTTTTGTTTTGTTTTGTGCCGGTCATCGCGTCTTGAATCCTGAATTTGCTAATGCTTACAGTCTCAAGAAATTGGCTACAGTGCTCAATTACTTTCTCACTCCTTAACGGTTTTCTCAGATATACTGAGCCAACATCATTCAACTGTGATGTACCGAGACTAGGCCTTAAATCACAGACTTCTGCACTCCTGAGCCAAGGGTTACATGCAAGGGAAGACTTGTCCTTTTTATCTTACTGGCCCTGCTTCCAAAAATATGGAAGCCAGATCAAGTTGTGGGATTAATGTCTCTCTTACAGGATGCTGATTGTCTTTGTGCTTGCTGGGTTGTCACTGCTGGCAGGAGGCATAGAAGGTGTAAAATGTTGCAGTTTGAAAGCTGTAGTGGTGGTGGTGGGGGAGGGAAGGGGATATCAAATCAGTATCGGATTCACAAACAGTCTGTGGAGATTAGGTCCAATCTCCTTCCTAGGAGCAAATCAAGTTCCCAAATAGTGTGATCACCTATAAGCTTGACTCTGGCAGTATCAGATTCACGAACAGTCCGTTAGCTGTAGGTCCGATCAACCCCCCAACAAGTAGTCGAGTTCACAAACAGTATGATTTATTCAAACGCAACATTTACAAAGTAGGTTTTGGATGTTGGATTTCAGCACAGGAAATTCTCTACTACAGTGTGGGGTTTTTAGCTACCTCTCATGTACAAATGTGCAATCATCACTCACTCCAGAAGATGGGAGAGGGCTCTCAGTCTCGAGTCTCCTCAGGCGGCATCCCAACCCGAGGAGAGGAAAGGAGGATCAGTCCATCGACTAACCCAGGAGTTATGATGGATTCTTCCTTCCTCCTCCTTAGTCTCCCTGAGGGGAGGAAAGGGGGATCAGCCCGTCGACTAACCCAAGAGTTATGATGGTTTCTTCCCCACTCCTTTTCATCCTTAGTTCACCTTTTATACTTTTCCTTACATTCAGGTGGAGTTTGAGTGACTAAAGTCATACTTAATAGTTATTGATTGGTGAAAAAGATTCTCGCTTTCATTTAAAGGTACAGTCAATCGAAAATCTAGAGTCCATGCTCAGTGACGAGTGGTCGTACCTTGGAGGTGAGTAACTTTTGGGATGGACGTGTGCTTTGACACTATAATGATCTTATAATGAGCAAAGTTCAAGCAAAGTTCACCCGAAAGGAGAGATTTGTCACCTTTGCTGGCTCAGCACTGGACTTGTTATCGTATATCTCCCATTAGACAGCCACTGTGCAGCTTAGCAGCAGCCCAGCACAGGGAGTGCAACAGAGTTTGGCCGCGGTGTCTTCACTCCGCTCCATCCTCCATTACTCCCCTTTGCAGCTGCGAGGTGGGCAGATTGTTTTGCCTAAGGAACACACTAAGTAGCTGAGTCCGTGAGTACCAGCCATCCTGGAAGTGGCAACTGTGTAACACCCCAAGCAAGTTTCTGTAATGCCAAAACTTCTGTTAGGCCCTAGTTTTTCACCCAGTTCCTGCTTTCAAACAATTCTTCCACAGAAGGTTAGAGCTGATCAGAATGCCAACAATATGTATGTGTTATTAGTTTTTAGTGGATTTTTGTTTCAGGTGGGTTTCCTTCAAGAGATGTACACGACACATCTGCTGTGGCTTTTGGGACTATATTGGTGTCTGTGTTTTGGGAAGAACCTACCTACAATGTGCTTCCTGTTTTACACAGGGACTTGCCAAATCTTTCTGTAGACTTCCTGTCCCTGGTGACCCAATCCTCGACCTTCAAAACTCCAAAGAACTTTTAGTGGAGTCCTAAAAGACTCTTGTCCTAACCGCTTCTGTTTACATAGCAAGATACAGAATAAAAATTTAAACACCAGATCCCAAGCTGGCATTACTCCAGAGGTTTGCTGGTGCCACAGCAATCTGCATCAGACGAAAGCCTTAAATGTAATCAATCTATGAGTTTGAAAATGCTTTCTTAAAGTTAGATGAAATGAATTGCCTGTATGACCTTGCTAACTAGAACAAAACTGACTTGTTTTCTAAAAGGAAACTGCAAGCTTCATTTATACTTCAGCAACAAATCTTGCTCTTTTTTTTTTCAGACCATTGTTTGGTTTAACTGTGTTATAGCTATTCTTATTTTCACTTATGATTGCTTCTTGTAGAACTTCTGAAAGCTTTGAGGCTTATTAACCTATATTTTGCTATCGGAAAGTCAGCAAACTTTCATCTTCTTGTATTTTTCAATCCACCTCATGAAATAAATCATTAAATTTCTGTATACTGACAGCCTCTTGAAAATTAGTACTGGTCTTCAACAGAATAGAAAACTCATTTGTAACAATCAAACAAACACCAAACAGATTGGTATTAAGAGAGATTTTCCAGAACAGAAAAGAATGTAGTGATTACAGGAAAGTACTTATAGAAAAGACAAAACCACAAGATATGAAATTTCATTTTAGGCTATATAGCACCATGATAAATATTTTAAGATTCTAAAGAGTATGCAAGTAAGGTAAAAATCTAAGGTAATCACTGATCACCAAGGAGACTTTCATCTAGTAGGTCTCATCAATTTTCCCTTGACATAAAATCTGATTTTTGTAGGCAGGTGAGATGTCTCTATGTGTTATATATATGATTATAATACCTTCAGCCCCTATACCCTGTTTCTGTGAATATAACGTTTTCATCATCAAATTAATTTGCACTCTTGACGCTATCCTGAGGCACAAAAAGCCCTAAATTTCATTGTTAACTGCAACTTAAGAGCTTTCTGTTGATTTCTGGCAGAGCTACAAAGCCTACCTAAGTAATACCCATACTCCTGTGAAGTATTATCGTAATCACAGGTGGCTATGATAATGAATATTAGCTTCTTGATCTCGATAGCACTGTAGTTTCGTGTAAAGGAAGGAACATTTCTAACCAGTGTGAAGAGCATATGAGAGGATAGTCAAAAGTTTATCTTAAGGTCAATCATTCATATAAGGTGATCTTTCAAAACTTTGGTTTTTTTTATTTTGCTTGATGACTTCTATACTTGGTATTTTCATAGGGAATGCAATATGTTTAAAGAACTCCATAATTCCTATGAAAAGAGAGAAAAAAAGTTTTAAGTTATCATATAATTAATTCTGATGATAGAAAGAGAAAGCTGTACCCATCAGTACTGCTGTATAAAAGTTGTCAAGGGTATCATAGAATCATAGAATGCTTAAGTTTGGAAGGGTCATCTAGAGGTCATCTAGTCCAACACCTCTGCACACGCAGGGTCACCTAGAACACGTGGCACAGGACTGCATCCAAGCGCGTTTTGATGATCTCCAGAGGAGACTCCACAATCTCTCTTAGCAACCTGCTTCAGTGCTCTGTCATCCTCACTGTTAAGAAATTTTTCCTTAAGTTCAGGTGGAAATTTTGATGCTTCAGTTTCCGGCCATTTCCCCTAGTTCTGTCGGTGGCCACCACTGAAAAGAGGCCAGCACCATCCTCCTCACTGCCTCCCTTGAGGTGTTTATAGACACTGATTAGATCCCCTCTCAGCCTTCTCTTCTCCACGCTGAACAGGCCCAGCTCTCTCAGTCTTTCCTCATAGGGTAGATGTTCCAGGCCCCTGATCATCCTTGTAGCCCTGTGCTGGACTCTCTCCAGCAGCTCCACATCCCTCTTGTACTGTGGAGCCCAGAAGGGTAGATAATAAAAAGAATACTAAAACACACAAACAAATAGAAAGTATGAAATTAGAGCATAATAAGACAGGTACTTTCCCTTGATCCTAATAATAGCTCAGGCACATGTTCTAAACCTAAACTTTGAAGCAAAGAGTGACTTAGGTTGGAAGGGGCCTCTGGAGACCATTTGATCTAACCTTCTGCTCAAAGCATGGCGAAATTTAAAGTTAGATGGGGTTACTTTGGCCTTCTCTAGTTGAGTTTTCAATGTCCCCAAAGCTGCAGATACCAGAGAATCTCTGGGCAACCTGTTTGACAGTCTGCAAGATTTTTTTTTTCTTGAATCTAATTCAAATTTCTTCCCTGCAATCTGTCTGCTGTCTCTCTTCTTTCACAATGAACCCCCAAGAAAAGCAAGTTCTGTTTTCTTTGTAACCAAAAAGACGATCTTCAATCCCTTCTACACCTAGAACAAACTCTGGTGTCCCCCCAAAAGTCATATGCTCCAAAAGTCATGCTCACCAAAATCTTTCAGAGGGGATTTGGAAGTGTTACAAGTAATGTATGCAGAAGACATATCAAATTCTTATTGGATAAGACAAAGTAGTCTTTTTTCTTTTATTACTATCTTTTTTACATTTCTTTTCTTCGTTAGCTATAATACTTCTTCAGAATAGCAGTATACATATAATTTCGGGAGAGAGGGTGACTAAAAAAACAAACCCTTGCAAAGGGGAAGAGAATGGAAGAGAATACGGCATAACTTCTGCAGAGATTTGCTGGAGGGAGGTTCACACCAAATACTTTGGCTGTCCCACAGTCAAGTTCACATAACATTAGTTTTTGAATCCTTAACACATTTCTTATCTTCTACCAAGTCTTCCCCAGCAGAAAGAAGTCAGGGAAATTTTCCTAAGAAATAATTGATTAGTCTGTTTTTACAAACTGCTTCCCTAAAGACCCAGGAGCAAGGAGAGAAGATAAGATGAACAGCCTAATTAGCAAGCTGAGAGCAGTGCTTTCCTGGCACTGTATGCCATCTGAAATGAGCGTACACCATTTGCTAGATGAGAGATTAGCTTCAAGGCCTCTTATGGTGTTTACTTTATGGTTATTTAATGTGCAATGCATGAATTGGCCTGGGACAAGCAGGGTGAATCTAGAATCCCCTACTCGGAGATTGTATTGTTAAAAAATACATAGGTCATAAGATTTTACCGTTCAGAATAAATGACACATTTCAAAGAATAGCTGCATACAACAATGAAAGTAAAATGCCACAAAGTCTTTTCTATATTCTGAATCTGGAAATATGAGACTTAGTAGGTGAAATCAGGCCCATGGCACTATTACACAAAATAGTACCCAATAGTACCTTCTCCTATAAGTGTGTATAGGATTGTGGGCATTCTTTTTAAAGATTTATTGTTATGTTGATGACTAAATGGAGTCTTAAGAAACATGTTTCTTTTATAGAAAAAAATAAATTCAAAACAGGTATATATGGTTTAAAATGGAGCTATGAAGACTCCAAATGTATACACTACTTTATTTAGATGGCACAATAAGACAGTAATATGCCTAAGATTTCTCCTGGTTACCCCAAGGCTACAGTGTGAAATGTCATATATCTACTGACATGCGGACCAAATATGGGGACATCCCTTAGAGCAAGTTGCAGATTCAAACTTCCACTCCCTGTACTGTACTGATAAGTTTTGTTCTATATTCTTGCTGCTATACTCAGTACTTAATATTAGAACAGGCTGAGGATTTCGCATTGTAATAATCTTGGTTCTGGAGTTTTGGGAACATCTAGTAGCCTTGATTTTAAAGTGGTATTTACATTGAAAATTGGCAGTTTTGCAAATCCATGCATATTTATACATCCAGTGAAATCAAACGCAGTTCATCAACATCATCTGAAAACCAAGATGGATCACAAAATCTCTTAATTTTGGACAACAGACAAATTAGATTACAATTATCCAGTTTCAAAGGAAATGCATGGAACAGAATGCAATGGTTCAGGCAGAGAAGCAGTTTATAAAATCTTTTGTTATTGTGTTTCCTCGGGTAAAGACCCCAGGAATTATACAGCATTTGATGACATCAGTTGGCTTATACTGTAGAACATTCCCTATATTAAAGCATTTTAAGTTTAACTACTACTTGTTGCTTCTTTACTATGACCATAGTAAGGTCAAGAGTTACAAGAGTTTCAGCAGAGCAATAGTGAAATTGCGGCTTCCATTCTTTAACAGTCAGGGTCGTTTCATGACAATTATGACATTAAGAACACACCACGTATCAACTGAAATCAATAGAAATGTAAATTTGAGTGGTATATCTAAATTGTAGATGCAGTTTTACAGTTCTATTTGCAGATCGTCTGAGGATTTCAAAATAAGGTTCATCCATCAGTCTCCTGTTTCCCTTTTCTTGCTGAAGCACAACCTTGAAGTCGAACTTCAGTGGATGCTGAAATTAATTTCATTTCTATGGCCAAGAAGGCCAGTGACATCCTGGGGTGCATTAAGAAGAGCGTTGCCAGCAGGTCAAGGGAGTCGATGATCCCCCTCTACTCCAGATGAGGCCTCACCAGGCTCTGGGCAAAATCAACCCAAAGCATCCACCTGAATGGGAGCGGGTGGTCATTAAGGGAGAGCGATTCTGAGAGCATCTGTGGGACAAGAAGAGCTGTAAGGAGAAAAGCTTTAACACAGAATGTGAGAGGTAGCTCCATGTCTATGTGACTGGACCAAACAGCTGGGTTTGTCCTGCATGCCACTGTGAGCAAATCTGCAGCTCTCTGCAGACCTTTTCAGTGGTGGCCACCAGCAGAACTACAGGAAATGGTCGGAAACTGAAGCATCAAAATTTCCACCTGAACTTAAGGAAAAATTTCTTAACAGCAAGGATGACAGAGCACTGAAACAGGTTGCCAAGAGAGGTTGTGGAGTCTCCTTCTCTGCAGATCTTCAAAACGCGCTTGGACGCAGTCCTGTGCCACGTGTTCTAGGTGACCCTGCGTGTGCAGGGGGGTTGGACTAGATGATCTCTAGAGGTCCCTTCCAACCTTAACGATTCTTTGATTCTATGATTCTAGTGACTGTCTATGCTTTTAACTCCACATAAAAGATGAGGGAAAAGAAAGCTATGAAACCATGTAGTATACAAGAATATTCCTGTGGAGGTTGGTATTTGGAGAATTGGGATTCTAAATCTATCATGATGCCAGAATTGTACAAAGAAAATATTATTTTTAAAAGACCACACTCACTCATTATTTAAGCCCCAACTGTTGATCACTATCAAATAAGAACTGAACATTAGTCTTATTTAAGCTCAGTAGTAGTATTGAACAAATCTGAAAGCAACATATGCAATCTATCATGTTAAGATACAGAATCAGTCAAGTTTCATAATTTCAAGTTGCATTTTGAATTTTTAATGAACCATAATTTTATTCTTCCTTGTCAAAGGTGAACTGCTGTTGAAATCTAAATTCTGCAGTTGTATACCTAGTGAATGGTAGACTAAAAAACTTTTTTATACTGCCTGCATATTCATGCAGACATTTCTTTTGCTCCAAGAATCACTCAAGCATTCTAAATAGAGCTCTTGTGAGCTGAAACATCCACCTTTAAATGCTGCTTAGCATGTAATTTTTTTGTGAT
This sequence comes from Tinamus guttatus, assembly GCF_000705375.1. The sequence continues at coordinate 313,601 of NW_010580072.1, forward strand.
GCAGCAACTGTTGATGTGATAACAGAAACAAAACAAAACAAAAAAAAAACAGTTACTATTAGTAAACAGTTACTATTAGTAAATAGTCTTTCAGTATCATTTAATATTTTTGTTAATATTATCAATATCTAAGGTGGGTGTTCCATCAAGACATTGAGAGGGGCAGAAAAGAAATAATGTTCCCACAAATACATAGGAAAAAATAATACTACATAGATTTTTTAATAAATGATGGTAATTATATTTTCATTACTGGAAATCTGAATAAGATATTAAAATAAGACATAAAAATGACTTCCTAAGTGAAAAATAGAGAAATTAAAGATGAAACGTGCACATCATCTGATTTTTCTGCACCATTAAGAAGGTTAGTTAGCCAGCATGTCACTTACTGCACCACCACCACTCCTCTTACGATCTGAAGGATTTTGGAAAAGTAAATGCAGAACCAAAATTCAAGCCCAGAAATTATTATATATACTTAATGTAAGTAAAAAAAAAAAAGGAATGTAAGTAATAATACTTAATTATGCTTAATTGTTATAATATACTTAACTTTTTGTTTGCCTCAAAAGCAAATATGTAAATGTGTATAGACAGTTTGTAAATTCATGCTTTTCTTAATAGAACAAAGCAAAAACAGTAAGTGAATGTTTTTTTAAATAACGAAAGCATTTTCCAGTAGAGCACAATTTTATCATGATATGAAAAATTAACTAATTGATGTAGACACTTGAAGATTTAATGTACTTGAGTTACTCAAGATTTATGACAATACAGTTTTAATTTCTTCTCATTACGAGTTCATTGCCTCAAATAATAAAGAATACATCCTTCTGAAGAGTCCATACAAGAAAAAGATAACAAAAGATTACATGTTGAGCTGTGGAGAGATATTATAGTGATAAATACTGCTTGTGATGTTAATATATTAATTATTAAAAAAATCATAAATCTTCAATAACATTTAAAAATTAATTTAAATTGGGAGTTGGAATACAAAGGGACAAGAACAGAATAGAAAGAGTTTTAGGAGATTAGACTAATATTGTCTCTTGGAAAGTCTTAAAAAATGTTATGGTATTATAGAACAAAGCTCCCAAAACATTTTTGGTGCAAGGAGAGGAAAGATATGAAAATAACTCTATGATAATCCAAGTGAGAATGAATTGCAAGTTGTCATTCAGGGCAAATTTTACTGTAAACTGCCTTGGAGAGACACTTAATTTTGAGGATCAACTGGGGAAGTGCCATGGGTGATCAGTTCAGTAACCACACAGATTAATGTTTTCGGTTCTGAACACTGCAGAGGAAAATAATATTTTTAGGCTTGTAGAGCAAATCATAGAATAAACCTGGAAGGATTGCTTTTAACTGAAAATGGAATTCCATTTCATACAAATTGTCTAAGAATTAAATATGTGATAACTGTAAAAAACAGAGATACGCAAGGTGGAAGAATGAAAATCTGCACAGGGTATCTTGATAAATTTAAAAAGTTGAAGGAATATCTTGAATAGAGAGGAATATGAGACTCCTAACTGTTAGCCATTAGTTTGAGATAGTCTGCTGAAAAAAAAGGTTTGGAAGAACAGAGATATAGATAGGATATAGAATATTTTACACTAGAACACGTAATGTTGTCAGTCAAATCAGGATGGGAGCAGACTGAATTTTACACTAGAACACGTAATGTTGTGACTAGTCTCAGTCAAATCAGGATGGGAGCAGACTGACTCAAACATGATTTTTGTCTCTTCTTTTCTGTGAGATTATGGAAGTGGAAGCATTGAATTTGCTTTAGGATTTTGTCCATTAACTTTTTATACAACTATACCCTAAGCAGTGTTTTGCTTTCTCTCGACAGCTTTTTAGAATTTGGTTCTACTCAGTTTGTGCTGCTTTTCCGTCATTAAAAACTTTGTTATCTGTGTTCTTTCCTGTATGATCAATTTCAGTAACAAAAAAAATCTATATTATCATTCTGTGTTACAAATATTTCTCATCAACACAGGACATACATGAGGATGAAGATAATTCAAAGGGCTGATTCAATGGAAATGAAATTTTTTCACAGTGCAGTACTGATGTGATTCTTTTATTTTTAAGGTCTTATTTTTAATTAAGTTTTATTGTTATTAAGGTCTTTATATAAAAGACCTTATAAGGTCTTTTAATAATCTCAGGTCAGACTATGTGCAAATATAGTTGATTAAAGAGGCCATTTCAAAAGTCTTTGCTTCAACTTGAAATACAAATAACACCCTAAATTTGACCGTTTCAAGAGCATTTGCTTCAGGTAAATTTGTTCATAAGTTCTACTCTTGCAAACACTTGTTTAAAAGGACTAACTAAAAAAAAATAATAATAATCCTTCTTTATGGGAAGACACTGTATACATTAAACCTGCAAATGGAAAAAAAATTGAGATGCTTCATGGTATCTTCTTTTCTTCTAGCACAAATGAGAAAACCCTTTGTCTTTTTCTCCCATTTCCTTGGCACATAGGTAACAGCACCATCATCCTGAATTGTTTCAGAGCCTCCCCACCTAGTCTCCTGGGGGAAGTTTCAGGCCTTACTGTCTGTCAAGAGGCTCTATTTTCCACAACTCATAGTGGAACCTTGCAAAAAAAAACAACTTTGCCCAACCCAGCCATCTTCAGAGGAAGAAAAGTGATGGACAGCTCCACCAAAGGTCTCAGGGTGCTCTGGTTTCCTTTTGGACTCTTTAGATCTGCATTTCAAAGTCTCACTTCAAGCAGAAGCATAGTCTAGCATCACAAGTCTTTAGTAAGCCAGATCCTACACCAAGGATATTAATCTGAAGGGTTTGGCATGGTTCAAAATCATTGAGTCCTTTTCCTGGAGGCGATGTGTGATCAATGAACACAGCAGCAGTAGGTTCGGAGGAACAAGTATTGCTTCCCCATTCTCTTTAATATCTCTGTTACAGAGAAAAACGTTCAAACCCAAAGAGAACCAAGTCCTCGGTGCTCAAGTCTCATATCTTAAAAAAACCTAGGCGATTTTCATAGCCTCCTTCCAGCCCAAGTTAGTCCTACTGTTTGTCTGGGACCAGGTATGTCTCAAGACAGCAAAGAGCATGTTGTGGCACAGGGCAAGGCACCAGCACCCATAGCCAGGCAGCCCTAGCATACTCCTCTGAAGCCAACTGCACTGGGGGCACACAGACTATCCACCTCGCACCACACGCTCTCTTCCTGAGCCTTTGCCAGACTGCCTGCTTCTGCTGTTTTTCCTGTGTAGTCTTAACTCCCCTTGTTTTTTCTCCTTGTCCACTCCATTAGTTCCTTTATTAATATTTTCTTGTTCTGAATAGGTCTCTTTTCAGTCCTGAAAATAGCAGCTTGATGACCATAGAAAGGGTTTCTCAGTGTTTCTTGGACTACTCCTAATCTAGGGACTTGTATTAAAATTGTGTTTATTTCTCTATTTGGTTTTTCTGGAAATCCTTAATGAGTTGCATAGTAAGAGCACAAGTGCACAGCCACATGTACTAGATATTCTTACAAAGCTGAGATTTTCCAGTTTACAAGCTTTTTCCAGTCACAAATTAAGATAACATTTATCTTTGTGTTCAAGCTAAAAAGGCCAGTGTTTTTGCTTTCCTCCCTCAGCATCAAATACATTTCCTCTTTAATTGCCTGGGCTTGTACAAGTGGAAGCAGACAATGGGAAAAAACAGTGGTACTTTAAAAGTAAAAAAACTAGAGCATCTTAAAAAAATTTAAGTTAACTCGGGATGACTGAAGGCTCCTGTTTCTTCATATTAGTGAACTGTTGTGAGGTGGTATATGAATGGTGCTACTGTTCAGAAAATCAATCTTTTTCTACCCATAAAATAAATATCTCTTTGCATGCATTCATTATTTTTTGCTCTCCTCCATGTCCCTCCCTCCACTCCCAAAGACAGTGTTTTGTAACAGCAAAAAGGGCTGAATAATCTGAATCCAATAGGGCAGAGCATTTCATGAAGTGCTTAATCTAAAGATGAAATAATTCTGTTAAAAATAAGCTGCTCTGTTTTTAATATGTGAAGTCATCAGTTGCTACAGATTTGTCTCAAGAGCTGGAAAGCTTAATTCAACACAATGTATACAGATGAGTACACACTGGGGGAGACATTTATCTTTCTGAAGAAAGGGAAAGTTTTAATTAAAACTGGTGCCAAAAAATCCTGTATTCTACATCCATGTTTGGCTTTGGGGTGAGACTCTGCAGTTCACTTCTGAGGATCGCTTCATAAAAGCTGTTGTCCAGACTTCGTCCTCCGGAGGGAAGGATGATCAAGCGTCTTCAGACTTTTTACTACCCTTGTGTTTCAGCACTGCTGCAAGAGCAAAATGTTGTATGTTCCAGTATAAATAACCTCAATATCCTTGCTGATTTGGATCACTGAAGTTTCTGTGACAAACAACAGCATGCATTTGACCAATTCAATGTAACAGCAACAAGAAAAAAATAGAAAATAAATATTCTAATGGATTGCCAGCTCTTACAGACAATACATATAATGAAAAGTGATATCTCTTAAAGCAAATTTTTAAATTTAGTGTCCTAACTAGAGAGAAAGAGAGCACAGACACCATCATAATTCCTAAAGTAACTTATTCTGTCATTTACATAACAAATGGATGCAGTCAAAAGCATACCTCTCTAGAACAGAACACGCAGCACAAGTCAAACCAAAAGCAAGAAACAGCAAGTATGTTTCTGATGTTTCATTGTGAACTTAAAAGACACTGCAAAACACCCAGTGAGATGAAACGGGGTAACTGTTAGGTACCAGAATGATCACATCCCAAACAAAAAGAATTGAAGCAGTAAACACTAACTACTCATCTGCAGCCATGAAACGTGACACAAATGGTGGCTTTCTTAAATATCCATAATAGAATTAGCTTCAATTTCAAGGGAGCCCGAATTTCAATTTTAACCTATTCCCAGCTTTGGCAACAACTTCCAGTCTGAAATTTAAGTTATTTAATCTCTGATACAATAACTGAAACTATCAACAAATATATATATATATGTATATATATAATACATATATATATATAAAATTACCTTTGTAAATTTGCTTTTGGTTTAAAAATCAGATGTTCATTTGTATTCAGTGCCAAATATCAACCATATAGGTTTGGTATGATCAAACTATGTAGTTATTACAACTCTGACCTTTCTAGCATTGCTATCTTTATAGAAAAGAACATGTAATCACAAGCATATTTTTAGAATGTGAAATTCAACTTTAAATATAGAATTTAGACAATAGGAATCAAGCAGGATGCATATCTAACATTCAAGGAGTTCAGCATTAGTAGGATCTGCCATCATTTCTCTAAAAGTAGACTTATGTCGACTTACTCAAATTTACTAGAAGACTTAAAAGCATGATTTCAATCATACTTTACATAATTATATTTTAAGTGATTTTTAAGTGAATGATGACCAATCAGAATGCCATTCCTTGTGCTTACCATCTTTGCGACACACACAAAATAGGCACTTTTGTCATAGAAGTAATGTACGCAGTTTACTTCTCTCAAAATATTACATTCTTTCTGCCTTGATTTTTATGGTTTGGAAACCAAAGGGGATTTAAAAATTAATCTTCTCTGTGTGTTCATTTCAAAATGATGAATGAACCCTAACATACAGAGAAGTTTGTTATAACATATTTTTTTTGTAGTCAGGATGGATTAAAATTATATATCTGTAATTGTGATGCTATTTACTTCCAAAACCAGGATTTGAGATGCTATATATTCTGTGTCTGTTAACAGTCATCACAGCTAATCTGTTACTGTCTCCTGCAGTTTTACTGAACTTTTCAAGCAGAAAATGGATGTACTATTTTACACTTCAGATGAGAATTCAGAAATTCATATAAATAATATATAAAAGCACAGTTTTTATTAGTCCTTATTAGATAGATTACAAAAGAAAAGACCTATGGTGCTATCGCTCAGAACCAGCATAAACGAAAGAGCTTTTAGGCTTCCAGAGAATGCTCTGTGTTGTAGGAAATTCATTAACTGTGAGGGCACTTTTGTGCAAAGAGCAACACTGACAATAGGGATAACTATTATCCCTGTTACTGAGACCTATGCCCAATTAAACAAAAAGCAATATCCCTACAGAATCATAAAAAAAGACCCTTTGGAGGCATTCAGCTCTAATCTGAGTGCCCAGCATTGTAAGCATCATTGCATAAATCCTTCTTGGCTCTCACAAAGTGAGAATATTTTAATTCAGAAATAGACTGCATCAAGAGACAAAAGGGAAATTTAATGGATTTTCTCTTTTTCAGATGTCCCATGCAGTTGTTAAACGTCAAAATCTGAATCTCTATTATTTGCATGCCTTTGAGCCTGGAAGGACTAAAGAGAGTTTACAGCATAACAGTAAAATCTCTTCAGTACATGTAGTTTAGTACAGTTAGGGTAGGCATTATGATAATGAAATATTTTCATAACTAAAAACAAAAACTTAATACAGTCATTCATCAGTAGTATAATATCTTCTTCAACTCTACCATGCTCGCTAATGACACATACATATATCGACAGCAGGTTTGATATCCTAAGCCACAAAGAATTCTACTTCCCAGTGTGCTAAATCCTTCAGCGAGCGCATAATTTTAAGCATAAATACTCCTCTGTAAATCGATTGTGGACTCACCACTTACAAGATTTATCTTCATCTGGCTATATCTGGCTTCATCTTCATCTGGCTTCATCTTTATCTGGCTATATTTCACTGTTACTATGACAGAAGTCCAGGATTTTACCTAACTCCAACCTAAAATTATTGCAGTATGAGTTTCTGAAAAGAACCCACATTTCCTTCTAACATAACTGATCCTTCATAGGAGATTAGTGTCCTACGGATTGCTAGGAAAACAGAAGGAAATTGCATAGGTAAGAACATCCTAGACACTATGTATTTGCACTTTGTATTTTCGGTGTCCCCTAACAGTGAAGATAAATGAATGTAGACAAACAAGGATCCATCACTTCCTTGAGTCTTTGTAGACATGACTCAAGAAAATCAAATGTTAGGTTTTACTTCTGCCTTGAACCCTTTATGTAGCTGTATCAGTGTGTAGAACAGACCCTTGAATTGAAGGGAGACAAGGACCTTCCATTTATGAACCATGGGCAGTAGCACTGATGGCCTGAATAGCTGCCTGCATAATACAGGCTTGTCCTAATTTGCCCTGAGAACTGCACTCAACCCCTACCACACATCATCACCTACTTCCTCTCTTTGATGAGTGTCCCCAGTGAGAAGGATCCTGAGAAAGGCTCTCCAGCCTTTCAAATAGCCTAAGAAAGCCCTTCCTTACCGGTTTCCTTAACTATTAGGATGGGAACACTTCTCCCATGTAAATATTGACCTTTTAAGTCCTTGATGTAACTCTGGCCTCTTTTTCCAGAGTGCTTGTGACAGTCATTTAAGAAGAGTCTTCCTAAAACTCTGTTGTATTCTCTGGACAACGAAGATAGCTGTGAAGGGTCATTGATTAAGCAGAACTTTGCAAAGAATGACTGTAGCATGGTGAGGTTATGTCAGTAGTTAATGGTTCTTAATTACTCTTAATTGCTCTGAACTGCACATGAAAGGAGCTATAGAGGAGGTCAAGCCTGTGGTTAACTTTTATAAATATGTCAGAAGTGTCTACTGTAAACTGTGTGGGAATATTTTTCCTATAGAAAAATAGGGAGAACAAGACCAGGGAGAACGAGAAATTAAGACAGGTTCATTTAGTCCATTTCTATGTGCTATTTTAGAATCTTTATCTGTTCTGTTATTAATAATACTAACTCCAGAGGAAAATGTTTTAAAGCTTTAAGATATTGGCATTTTCTTAACACATCAATAAAACTGCCAATTTAAATAGACATAGGCTATGCAATTTCAATGCAATGAACACATATCACATAGAGAATCATATGGATTATTCAAACCAGATTTCTTTAAGATTCAATGGCTACTTTGGGTAACATTTGACAAAATAGAAAGCAATGATGGTCTTGTATTACATATGATTATTACTCATGATGACATTCCTTTTATAGGATTGTGTACTACTGTCATTCTGGCAAAGGCTGTCTTTAGAAACAATGAGTCTCTTATATAAAGAAAGGGAAAGTGCACTTCCTATGGATGCAATTGCTTTACATAACTTTTACTGATTAAATATTTGCTCTATTCTCTGAAAGTCCACTTCATTGCAACTTTCAAAAGTAAAAGCTACATCCAGTCATTCTGGTTGTATAACTTTGTTTCCTGGTAAATAAAATTAAATTGTGCCAATAAAGTTGTCACAGTAATTTGCTGAACACACACTGTGTAGTAGGCTGTAACAGGACAAATGAATATTGCTTTTATGTTCTAAAGAAGGAAAATGGTTATCAGAGGGAGCAACTCTAAATTAACTGAGGAGACGTGGATAATCACAACACCAAATCACAAGTCTAAGCAGGCTGTTTGTAACCTACTGCAATTTATTTATTGATTTATTTGTGTCTATAAGGGGAACACCTCCTTAAAAATATGCCAGAATTAAAAGTGACTTTTTTAAAGTCACTTCACTCTACAGCTTTCTCACAAGTGTGAGGATAAATTTCCACTTATATAACCAGAAATCCTTGTGTAATGAACATTTAACAACAGAAAAAAGTGTTCTCCTTTCCCTTCTCCCATTCCTAATGGAATTTAGGGGAAAAGAGTTGATAAAGGCCGACGTATGTGAAGTGGTGAGGAATCAGCATTTATGAAAATGATAGGCAATACATCACATATCTACAATACATCAGATAGATACCCAAAAATCAGCCTAACTTAAATTTTTGGTGGTACAGTTGTATTGAGAGCTAAGGAGTTACTGTGCAGTAGCATATACTGGTCTTGAAGTTAGTACAAAAGTCTCAGTCCCAAAGCACAGATAAAGATCTTGAGGATTTGGTCTGCTCCTAGTAACTTGCCATAAACAGACTGTCCGTTTGTGAAGAGCTGAGAAGCCTTAAGAATCTTTCAATCCTTTTTTGATTAATTTTCATTCTTAAATATTTCCACTGAAACTTCAACTCTTGGAAACTTTCTGAGGAACAAGGTGAATATCTGTTTATATGTGTGTTGCCTCTTTATATCCATCCCCTTCTTCTTGGCAGAAAAGGCAAGAAATCTTTCCAATTGAAAGTTCTCAGATGTTCTTCTCTTTGGCTGCATGATCAGTTCTTCCCTCACAACATTCCCACAAAACTTTCCCCCGGTGGTAACTGGGATTAATTATTCCTGCTTCAGTCTAGGTATCTGCTGAGGTGCCACCACCTGAGAGCAATTCAGCAGATCCATTTAGAGTGACCAGGAAGGCATCCCAGAGGAAAGGGCTGATCTCTTTTTTTAAGTACCTAAGCAAAACTCAGAAAAGTCAAGGGCAGATTTTCTCAGTTTTAGAATAGGTCAGGTAAACGCCTACCTATTTGATTCTTTTTAAAATAAATTTCAAAATGTATGTTTGCTAAAAATGCATTATTGAGAGTGGCCATCCTATACTTTAAGGATAGAAAAAATATGCTGATCAATATTCTTTATTGGATAGGCGGTCACTAATATCAGATTAGGTATGAAGCTAGAGAATAACAAGTACGAAGATAAAGGTCTGCTTTTATATCTCCACAGAAGTCAATATGATATGATATCAGATATCCAGGTAGTGGCGAACACTTTCTGCCTTACCCTGTCTTTTATGATGTGTGTTTTAGCATTGCTCAGTTTGGTCTCACACATCCATGATCTTTTTAGGTAGGTAGGAAAATTATCAGAAAAGATTCAAATCAGAATTTGAAAGGTTAACTTAAAATTTATTCCTTTAGCCCTGAAAGTATTCCTGGTATATTGCAAAAATGCTTTTGTTCTCTTGTATGTTCTGTGTAAATCACTGCTGCTGTCTGGCAATTCTCATCCATGATGGATCTCATTAAGCAGCTTTCTCAATCAAGGGAAAGTTATGGCTATACTTTACTTTGTAAATTTAAGTAAATTATAACAAATCAAAACAGAAATCCTAGTAAGAGGAAGTTTTAGTATTTGTCATTAACAAACCACAGCTTACAAAGGAATAATGACCACTTTAAAAATAAGAACCTGCTTGACAACTTCAGCTTGGCTTACTGCATTTTTTTTCCCCATACAAGACAAATGATAGGAATTTGGAAATCTTCTCAGCAAATGGAACAGAGGGAACCAGTAGCCTTTTCAATGGCTTAGAGGGAGTGTTCAGAAGTCCAAAGCATGAGGGTAAACTTCAAGAAGCAATGTAAGTGAACTTAAAGATTGCTTTAACTTGTATCATTTTTACATTTTTTTAATACATAAATCAGTTCAGGTAATATATTTAGATCAATTTGAAATACAGCATCACAAATACCTAACACTGTTAAAACACTGCTAACAAATTCCTTCAGGATGAAATGACTTCTACCCTTTCTGCTCACTTGCAGGGCCATGCACCCCATAACCTGATTGGAAAGCAATGCTGATTTAGTATAAGAGCATGATGATGGGCTCTTGTGAACTCTTGTTGGCAAGCTTTCTTCTAGAACCTAAGATGGGATGAACTCCTGGCATTAACTGAAGCTCATCTCCACTGATTAACATGCGGGATCTTTTCAGCAGTAAGAATGAAGGCGGAAGGCACTGCCATTTGTGATGGTGTCCGGGATGTGTCTATCTGGCTGGAAAATGCTGGGTACAGATACAGCTAGCTCTCTGAGATCTCCAATTTTCATGTTGCAGGTATTATCTCCAATCATCTTTCACTATCTCTGTTCCTTTTTGCATGCTTGTTGGACTGAAATTCTAGTAACCTTTGAGGAAGAAAGTGCCATACACAAGCTGCCTGTCCTGGCTACAATAATTAGGTAGTGCACTGCTCAGTCTTGCAAGCTGTAAGGCTCTGTGATCCTCTGCAATAGAAGAATGAAGATTTTGCTAAATAACTTTAAAACAGGCTTGGAAAGTTTTTTTTTCTTTTTCTTTTTTTTTTTAGGAGAGAGTACTCTGCTGAGGCCCACCCCGCGAGACAGAATGAACAACACTTCAATGTGAAGCAGGTTCAATTCGCTTTACTATTGTCTGCTATGTAGCTTTATACAATCCCAACACCCGTAAACGCAGACACACGCTAAGCAACGGCATTCCCATTGGTTAGGCTATAGTGTCCATGCATAGCTAGCTTGCAGCTGACTGGTGTTCTTCCCAATGCTCTGTTGCTGGGCCTCCCGGACGCTTATCTGGCTATGGTTGGCCTAATTCATTAAAAGTTGCTAACAGGCGTTATCTTCTCTGGGTGGCCTTGGTTCCCATTGCTTCAGCTTCTCGGTTCTCATCACTTCAGCTCCTCGTATTCTTGCAAAAGCGCTAAGGCCCCAGCAATACTCACTCTTTCTTCAGCCACTTTTAACTGCTGAAGATGAAAGGGGCTGTATAGGACAGGCCCTTCAGAAGGTAGAAAGAAGCTCTCTATGAGCTTTGCATCAGCTTCCTGGGACTTGTAAGGGTTTTGTTTTTTAAGGGCGAGCAGCAAACAACGCACCCAGCCTCTTGTGCTTCATCATACAGGTGTGATGGCTGGGTATCTGTGAACGGTGTCTTCCTGAGCACAGACTCATACTTTTCCTAGTGTTCTGCAAAAGGGAATGCTGAACCAAGATAAGAGAAGGAGATAGACTTTGGGACCAGTGATTGCCAGCTTTCCAGATGAGACATTAAAGGAAAAAGTTTTATACATTGAGGGCAGGCTCAGAGAACCTCAAAACAAAAGAAATACAAAAAGTCTCTTTAGAATTCAAAATCCAGAGTAAAATTAAATAAACAAAGTCTAATCTGAGATTTCAATGTCTGAATCTGGGAAGAAACTAAGAGTGTTCCAGAGCAGATGCTGTCATGCATCTGGTAAAGGGAACATTGATAGCAAAGTACTGACATGATAAATTTCTTTTAAGGTAAAAAAAGCATCCCCCACTTCGCCCTCAGGGGGTTGCCTGCTCTCTGAAGGTGAAGCATGGTGTGGTTTAGCAAACAAATGAAAGGGGCAGAAGAATGATGAAGGACCGACTGCAGCACTGAATAGCTGCTCCTGTGTCAGCAAGCTCTCTGCACAGCACCTCAGTAAGACTAGTTAATATCTTCCAAGGCTTTTATGTATGAAAACATAGATTTGTAAAATCAGGAGGGACCATGACAGACACCTGGCTTGACTTTGTGCTTCACAAATGCCATATAGTTTCACTCACCTCCTGCAGTGAAAGGAATTGCTGTTCCTTGCTATGTCATTGTTTCAGCCTTTAAGCCTCAGACTTGGATTTATGTCTTTATTCTATCCTTCCTCAGAGGCTTCTTGTTCGGGACTCCTTTTTTTAGACTAAAGATTTGAATCTAAACACTTGGCTCCAATATAAAGGAGGTTTAAAGACTCCTCCCAGGTGATGGCCCACACTGAAAGTGCTTAGTTCCCTAAACTCTAGGAATCCAGCCTGTGACCAGTGGTGACCAACTCTTCAGTGGTGACAAATACTGAGCAAATAGGTGCCTGAATTGCCCTAAAGCTCTGCAGGATCCAAAATAGATCCACCCTTCTGCACAAAGTAAGTTCTACAGAAGTATTTTCTATGGAGTGACAAATAGGAGGTGATACCTGCAATTTAATTTTCAGTAAAGTTGGTTTCCATTATTACAGTATGCAGGAGATGGACTAAGAGGTTGAAAAGTCTACATAGGAAAATCTTCATGTCCCTCGCTAGGCACATGCTGGGATTAAGAAAGGGGGAACTTTTGTCCCTTTTTATTGAAATGTTCCAATTTGTGTGCTGCATTTAATGACTCACAGAGTCTCAATGGCTCATAGAGGAAAATGGGGAGGATACAGTTCTGTAGTCTAACATCCATGGACTATGGGAGCTATTGGATTCTTGCTCCACTTGTTTTACCTTATATTACCAAGGATAGTGATACATAGGATTCATGTCAAGAGGGACTGAAACCCAGTTTCACTCCTTTCCTGCTAAGGATATGTGCAATCTCCCTCACTTCCCAGGTCATAAGCAAAAGTATGCCTTCCAAAGATGAAAACTTCAGCCATGGGCTGGGACATTACATTCCTTAAAAGGCCTCTGCGTTGCCTGTCTTGGTGGTAAGTGAATTCTCCTGAGAAATGACTAGGCTTGAATAGCACTTTGCAGCCATGCCTTCCTCGGAGTACTGGAATTCTCTAACTACTCACTGACTGTTAAAAGGATGAAGTATTAATATACCCTCTTCTACTTTTAAGAGAAGAGTGCATCTCCCTAATCAGACCAGGCTGTTGTCCAGTGTTTGTAATACCAGGATGTGTTTCACCACCTTGTTGAAATGTTTCTTAAGTCAATATCTTAAGTAAGTGTGAAATGCTTAGACACTGTGATGATAAATTTATAAGGATGCTTCACATAAAATATATTGAGCCTTGATAAAGAAAAGCATCTCTTGCAAGGATATCTACCAATATGAGATGTAAGTGAAGGTGAATTTATTGCGTAACAATTATAGGATGAAGCTTCCTTCAAAATAAGAGAGTTTGCTGTTCTCTTGCTCCATCATCTTTGTAAAGAAATCCAAAGACCATCAATAAATTTGGAGTAAGGCTGTCAAACCTGCACACTTTTGGAGCTAGGAAGTTGCTAGTTTGATTTTGCTGATGTTGTGGTTTTTTTTGTAAAAATCACTGCAGAAATATTTGCTTGATATCAATATATGTATGAAATGCTTTTTGAGCTATTGAAAAATTAATGATTCATGTTTTGTGAAAGACATTTCACCACACTGACTCTTTTTGCACACAGTTGTCAATATAATCAATAAAATGAATTAATTCACACATTAAGTATGAAACATATTTATTGACTTTGTGTTAGTTCTTTTATATAAGCATAAGGAATAAAGTACTATCTTATTAGTTTCAGCCTAATCCTTTCATCCTTGAAATGAGATGATCTGGATATTGAACATAAAATGTGTATTGCTGTAGTAGAAACCATTTGAATGTGCTGACTACACAAAGATACACAGAAAAGGTTTTGTTACAAAAAGACATTAAAAAATAACACTTGAGTAGAAAATTGTGCTTTTCTTATGCCAAGTTTTTATCCAGATAAAAGATTTTATGTAGCCTATATATATTTAAAAAGAAACATAAAAGCTCTTTAGCTGTCCTGCAGCAAAAATAATGTAATAAGAAAAGTAATTTGACAATTTGGAGCAAACATTATATAATGAGATCTTTTTTATCCAAAAATTTTGCTTTGAAATATTTAACTGACTCTCTTGAAACATATCCCATATGGCTCCAGAACTATATTTTTAACTACATTTTAAACTCAGAGTAATTTTTTTCCACAATCCATGGTTGCATGTCAGCAAAAAATTAAGTGGAGTTCATATATAGTCTAAACTTTAAAGTTACACTGTAATTCAGATTAGGACTTCAGACATTTCAAGTTCTATATGACTCAACAGAAGGGAACACAAACTCACAGCAAAAGAAAATAAAATGTAAGAAAGTAGAAAGGTAACAAAACGCTCAAGAACAGATCCTCAGTGACAATTGGCTTTATAGGAAATGATGGAAAAACATAAAACCTTTCTGAGGAGTGGTTAAATCACTTTCGTATCCCAGCTTTACTTTCTTATTGTTTCAGATTTGCAATATAACTTTTTCTTTTTCTAGAGTTCCATTGAGTTTTCTTCATTTTAGAGCTCGATTTTCATACACTGATGCAGAATCAATTATTTGTAATATGCACTCGATAGCTGCTGTGTGGTTAAAAAACTGTAAGTTTTGTATACTTTTGTATAAGTAGCTGAGTGAAAATGAGTACACAAAAAGGTGGGGGGAAGTAACTGATTATAATACTAATGCGGGTTTTTGTTTGATAGCACTGAAGACCATTCTGGTATGTGTTTGCTTGATTTATATACCAGCACACGGACAAAAGAGAGTAAAAATCCTCCTTGAATCTTTGCCAAAGGATCCTTACTTTTAAGTTTGAGGAAGCATAGGATCAGTGCTACCAGTTTCATGTTTTTATATTTAATTATGTTAAAAGAATTAAATCTGTATATTGTGATTTATACTTTTGGACATTAGTGATACATTTATACAACCTTGATTTTGTAAATCAGCTTTATGTTTCTTTTAATGACAAAATTATGATATTTCAATATCTCAGATTGAAACTGAGATACACTTTAGCTGGTGTAAAAATCATAATCTTTCAGTCAGTTAAATTTGTGTTTTTTTGAGCATAATAATAAGCATAAACAGAATACAGTTACAAAGAGGACACACAAATGGAGAGAAGGGGATAAAACAGGCAGCAACAAGATTCCTCATCATTTGCTTTAAGATTTCTGGGGGAAAAGAGTGTTACTTCAGTTTGCGAAGTACAAAAGAAAATTCCTACCCACAGGCTCTGTGGTCCTTGGAGGATCCCTCTGTCTTTGTGTTATCTTCCCCAGTGGCAAGCACTGGAGGCAATGGAGCTGATACAGTGCAGGTACAATGCAGGAGGAAGCTGGCAGGATATTATCTGAGGGGGTTGAAGTTCTGGAATTAATTTCACTCCTTGGTGTGAAGTTGCCTGAAACTGTTGATAACAGTGCACTCATTTTCCTCAGGTGTTTTCACAACTGGGGGAAGAGTTTAGATTACCATCTAGACTGCCAGGAAGGTGAATTTAGCAGTAATTTTGTGACTGTTGCACTTTATGGCTTTGCACTTATGCCTGATGTTATAGAATTTAAGACCTGAGGAGAATGTCATAGGCATGTAGCTGGGCTTTTTGTCCAATATATGCTACTGGATTTTTCTCAATAATTCCTGCTTCAAACTTCAAGCTACTTAAATGGACAAACATGGTCTGACTGGCAGCAGGGTGCTTCAACCTTATTTCCAAAGCAAGGTCTTGGTGCTTGGTGTCCTGGTGGCAAGTAAATGATAATGGTGATTCCCTTGTTGGTTCCTCCTCTACATGACTGCATTTTATATTGTAATAATTTTCTGGTGCTACCAGTAGTGTTGCCTCCTGTGAGCATGAGTGGCTGCAGGCTGTCTTGGTATCTTGGGTGTAACACATAGGGAGCTGTGGCAAGCACCATGTGCTGAATCAGTGAGCTCTGAGAGCTAGTGCAATAACAGAAATATTTTGCACTAGAGACTGTTACTGACTCCTGATTCTCACAGGACTCTATATACAAAATGTGCTTATGATAGAATTATTGCATATGTGATCATCAGAAATCCAAGTATACAAACCATTTTTAAAGCTCTACTCAATTTTTCTTTTTTATATTATTTGATTACAAAGATCAAGTCATGTTTAGGATCGTCTGATAGGAATTTGTCGGGGAAATTTAATAAACCTCTTAAAGCTTAGGAAATAAATTTCCCCATTATTGCTATGATTAGTATAGTGTGCTGCAGATATTAATGTTCATATTTTCTTGTGAGTGTCAATCTCTAAAGAATATAAGGATGAAAAGCAGAGATTCTTCTGAAAAAAAAAATCACTCCATAAATTTCATACGTTATTGAGTCCTCAATAGAAAACACATTTGAAGAATTTATGAAGCTTGATTTGATAGCAAGAGTTCTTTGGATGCCAGCCATTCAACAGTCAGAAAATGTTACCATTGTTATTTGCAAGCATAAGCAAAATTTTCATGCTTATCTGTTCTCCTTTATGTAGTATGAAATAAAATGCTATAATATGTCATATAATATGACTAGCTACTTCCTTTCTAAAACATAAAGATTATGACTTTTGTTAGCAAGAGTATTTTAAACTCTAAATGTGTCCACTTATAGTACAGGATATTATTCTGCTGAAAGAAATGTCATTCTTTAGCAGTCAGTTTAGTCCTAACAGCTTTTTTCCTTTAACATAGAGAGCTTTTACTTAAAAATGAGTTAGATGCTCTGACTTTTACATAAGAGGAGGAGTTTTTTGTGTGCATTTGATGAAGATTACTCATATGAAGGTTTAATTTTATGTGAAGACTCATTTAACTTGCTTTTTAAAACTAGTTTTTAGGTAAACTGCAAGGTCACCAACTGGGGTTTTTCCAGTCATAAAACTTCTTGGAATATGGAATCTTCTGTCAAGTGTTCACTTTCTTAGTTATCCTTGGTACAATATATGTAAACCTCATAAGTCATGTATTTTTTTTTCAGGTTCCTTTATTACCTAATGCTTTGTGATCAGTACTTATAGCAATGCAGGGGAGATCTAGATACATTTTTTTAAAAAATTTAACTTTGAATACTATTCACGTATATGATCACACATTTGAATTCTACAAAGAGATAAAAATCACATGTTTTTTTCTGTCTGAAAAAAAAGTTTGGATGTTGCAGCACTTGAGGTCTCAAAAAACAAAACCCCAAAGAAAAACTGACTCAGATATGAGTGGAGATCTGAGCTGTGGAATGAAGATACAAGGACATCTCTAATGTGCATATTGAGACCTATATTGTCAGCATTTAAGAGATGGATAGAGGTGGCATGAGCTGCCAGAAAAATGAATTATTGTGTGTGTTTAGCTTTTACTTATTTGGATCTGACTGAAAAGTAAATCCAATTACATAAAAATATTATTGAATGGACTGTTTGAGTTTTCTCTGAAGTTAATCCAAGTGGTTGTCTTTGAACGTGTGCTTCTCAACATCTCTATACTTCTGCCACCAACCTATTCTTTCAAATATGCAAGCAAACATATGGGACTTTATCATGTATAAAGAAAACCTATTATTTCTGAGGATCATTAGGAGAGATTTGCAAAAGTTGTAGTTTGAGTCATAACTTTAACTTTAAGCATTAATTTTTCCAGCAATTTACCCAGTAAAAGTTCTTGTGTAAACCATTAACATTGGGAGCAAGATTTAAATTCTAGCCTCAGTAAAATGAAAATATGAAGGATTAACTGCTACAAATGACCATTTTTCTGAATACTTAATGCGCCTTTTTTTTTTTTTTTTAAACAGGACAGGAAAATCAGTTATAGACAAGTCCATTATATATCCAGGGAGGAATATATGAAAAGAAATCTGCTTAAATCAATTAGGTGCATCTATATAAAAGGTCTGAATATTGTCACTCCAGGTACTGGCAAAATAGGCTCTTTCATAGCCAGGCTGACTGCTGGGGGACAGCAGTAGTCCCCAAAAGATGTAGTGGTGAGTGAACTTTACCCAGCAATATAATGCTGCAGAGAACTAAGCCCAGTAGGATCATCCTTGCTAACACAGTGTCCAATGAGTATAGGAATGGAGGAGAGGGAAATGGTTTAAAAGAAGGAGGAAGGAGCAACAGCAACCTTCCTACCTTATTTACTTTTTTCACTGAGGCAGCATAACTCATGTTTGCTTCTGCTGTAGAGAAGTCTTTCTCCAGTTCTTACCATACATACCAGTGATTCCATCCATAAAGCATTTTTTCAGGGCAAATATTAACTTTTCTGCTAAAGTGTATCCTCTTCATAGGCTCAGTTTCTTAATTAATACTATTTTAAATTGCATGAAAGCATTCTTTATTCAAACAGAGTCTTTACCATATATTTTAGCAGAATAAGTCTCCAAGCCATGATTTCTCACTTTTTACTCCCAATAATGGAAATTGTCTCTCCTTTTGTATTGTAATTCTCAGGTCACATTAGCAACCTATAAGAAGCTCCATTAAAATGGAAATGAGCAAATAGTCCTTTTATGTGATGAAAAGACTACATCTCCATTTGGAAATAAGTATATGATATGAAACTAAGGATTATGTTCTGATTTTATTCCCAGTAACTCCAGTAAAAAGGCTGGGAAGTCAGTGAACTACTCTGGATTCAACTTTATGTAACATGGCAGAATCTGGAGTCATAACAGTCTCATTAATTTATCTACTGAAAATTACTTAGAAATTACTATTTCCAGGCATTGTTTGGATTCTCATGTCATTCCATATGACTGAGAATATCTTAGTCTACAGAGAATGTCCTTTGGCCAAGTTAGGAGGCATGCTGGCTCTCTGTATGTACTTTTCTGCTTGTATAAGGGGATCAGTCTGGGAGCTCTGATCCAAATTGCTCTGATTCTGATTAGTTCTGCAAAATCAACAGAGGCCTTGTGTTTCGCCACCTGAACGGTGGCACTTTACCACAGGGGTGACCTTTCCATATTATTTTTTACTGCTCACTCAGATTCCAGTTTTGGCACAGGCTACTCACTTAAAAAGTTATACAATATAGATGTTTTGAGGAGCAGGAGGGGACAAGTGTGAAAGAAGAAAAGACATACCAAACACATCGGTATTTAGTATGGGTGTAACTGGACATGTTTCTGACTCAGTAAATCAGATGGCAAAAAACTTTTGGGGTGATTTCTTGTACAGAGGAGATGCCAGGGGGTTTGCCTGTGCATTGCTCTCAGGGAAGGGCAGGGAAAGGAGCTCACAAACAGCACACGGAGGGGAAGAGCAGAACGGTCGTGTCTCCTGGCCAGCTTCTCCCTGCCATATATCCGCTACAGCATCTTTGTGCCTCGGCACGTCCCCTACCATTGCTGTGAGGGAAGATATTGTCCCCATTTTTTCTTGGTAGGAACCAAGTCTGGCACCTCAGTGATTCAACCAGCCACTCTTCTCGTGCCAGGCATCCCTGCAACTGTGTCAGGACTGCTTTATGTTATGGTATCTTCATACTATTGCCATTATGATATTAGTATGTTTCTTCTGTGGTCTGATGTTGTCCTTTGAGCCACAAAACCAGCTTCCACACCACTCCTGACTTTCTTCTAAGAGGAAAATTTTTCTGCAATTGCAGAGAAAAGCTTAAAAATGTAGCCTGAGTGAATCTTACAGGATAAAAGCAAGGAAATGTAGAAAGGGAACATTATTTGGAGGGGGGAAAAAAAAAGAAAAAGAAAAAAGATCAGTAAGTCATTTATTTCTGTGTGTCTGATTCATGATTTAGAATGGTTTTTGTGATCAGTTCAGTTCCTTTTTATTTTTTTTTTCTGCAAATCAAAGATAATTTGTTTTAGAGAGTGTAACCTTGTCATTTGACAGCACAATCTAATATACATGGTAGGCGTTCTTTGTGGGACTAGCCAATATATTTTAAAACAAGAGCTTCTCTTGGGGTGATTTTTAAAGGGAGATCTGCTAGTGTGCTGTTGCATAACTAGGTCTGTTGTGAGAGCTGCCCAGCGAGGCAGAGAACAAAGTCCCATTGTCCCGCAGGCTTTGATGACCTCATGTGTGACACGCAATAACTGCTTCATTCAGAAAAAAACGCTCTCGCATGCAGCTTCTCACAGGACACTGTCAAGCACGTTTACATGAAGAACTTCATGATTTCATGAAGTGATAGAGGTTACTGTTATTAGATACAACAACATGAATAGAAAATGCAGCTCAGCAGGCAAAATATTGCTTCAGTTTACTGTAGGAGTAAGAAAACTCTTTCTAGAATATCGGATCACTGTTAGTGATTGGATTTGAGGTTTTATATATTAATAAGAGCAGCTTTGAGAAGCCAGATGGGACCCTTCACACATATACACAAATGACTGCTCTCCTGCCCTCCACAATGCAGAGCAGTCCCTTTTGTTTTCTACCTTCTGGAAAATATTTGTAACCTTGTCTCCTCGTATAAATGTCCTGCCTGATTTGCATATTTGTTAAAGTTATTGCCGTAATTGTGTCAACTTCCTCCAACCCTCACAGGGCTATGAGGGCAATTCACCTGTTCTTGTAGGTATGCCAGCTGTCATGGAGAGTAGTCAGAGGGCCTTCTATACGCCAGCTGCGCAACAGTCATTTTCCTGCTGTGCCCTTGTCCTTAAAAATCAGGAGATGTGATACCTGAAAGGTTCTCAGCAGGCAACAAGAGATCATTAATTTACCATGTGCTTTAAACACTATACTGACATTTCCCGAAATAAAGGAATAAAACTGCATGTGTGAAAGTCTGCATTTCAATCAGGATTAACTCAAAATATGTAAATAAGGAGATTATCTTTTGCAGAGCAAAATATTTTGCTTTTTAGCTTCAAAGATTATGCTGGGCATGAACTGAAAAAAGAACAAGGTTCTGTATCTTTAAGAGAAGCTCCTGATTTAAGAAGTGTTTGTTGTTTCTGGGGAAAAGGACGCTCATTATGAAATTAATGTCATCTTATACAACCCAGTCAAGATCACTGTAGTACTGACTTATGCCTTAATAAAGGTTTCTTTGTTGTTTGTAAAAAATGGGTTTTATTTTCCAACAGTCAGAGCTAGAAATCTGTTCCTTACCAAAAATGTCAGTCGCAAGGCTGACTGCTTTCTGTGGAGGAAAGCTGGCTGCACACTGAGCCTTCTTAAACACTGGATATTTGGACCTTAAGGTCACAGCCTGTTTTGGGGAGGCAAAAGGTAATGTTTGACAGGGACAGTTCACAGAGGAGGCATCTGTAAATCCCGTTTCTCCTTGGTGCTTATGGCAGGGTGCTGGTAGGCAGCTGGTGTGAGTACTCTGTGTACCCGAGAGTTAAACTGCGGTGGAAATTCAAAATGCTGCCACAGGGACTTTGGGCACGAGGCAGTGATATCCTGTGGTGCAGTCAGGCGCACACTCCACACACGCACGTGGGGGAAGTGGGTATCTGATACTGAGACAACTTGAATATAATGTTTCGTACAGGAATCTCTTTCC
Organism: Tinamus guttatus; assembly: GCF_000705375.1. The sequence continues at coordinate 335,407 of NW_010580072.1, forward strand.
TCCTTTTATCTTCTTCCTTGCTATGCGTGTTATCTTCAGACTAGTCTCGGTCTCCTCTGAAATCCTGCAGGCTGGAGAATTTCTCCTTCTATGAAAGAAAAGACAGTTCTTCATTATTTGAATAGATGATTCTGCTTTTCTTAATCAAACAAAGATTATATGACAAGTCAACAGTACTCTGCTAGGAGAAAAAGAAACAATTTTGCAAGAAGGAGAGGCAGTTATTGGCAGGTATTAAAGAGTTCAGCTCCTGGGATTTCCTAAATAAATGCATTCTCCAGTAGTAGTCCAGCCTTCTTTTCTTCTTGGCTGCCTACACTACTTTGAAGTCCCTGGCAGATGACAGGATATGGGGGAGGACAGATCTGCAGCCACCTTGTTGCTGGACCAGAAAAAAGACTGCAGTGTGCAAGTCGTGACTCTTACCTCATCATTATGCAACTGGTCTGCTTGCATTTTAGCAATTATACCATTTTATTTCTACTCTGTTTTTCCTGAGTCTTCACATTAAATTATTATCAGAACTTATTACTGACACACTAGTACTTACTATGTGTGTGTGTAATATATATGTATATGTATGTGTGTGTTGGTTAAAAATATTTTTTTGCTATATACATGTATAGAAACCCCCATCCTGTCATTTCTCTCAGGGTAGTATAGCATTTTGGCAGATTTTATCCTCCACACTTAATAATTTCACTTCAGGAGAGAGCTTCAAGGTTGTGTGGAAAGGACTCCTGGGAGTCAGCATCTAGAAGCCAAGAATTTTCATATCAAAATGGATAAAGCTGTTCTCACGCAAGAAATTCACAATAGCTCTTGCCCATTATCCTTTCCATTTCAGGGAAGGTGCAGAAATCCCAGTCTACAGTTTAGCTCTTGCCAGGGACATTCAAAAGAAAAATTAATTAGACACAAGCTTATTAAAGCTTTTTTAACTTTATATTTTTGCTTAGGGGATCAAGCTGAAAGCAAGAGCTCAATCTGGACTATAGTAACCTGTCTGAATGCATCACTTACTGTTAATGCTTCCCTCCTGAAAGTGAGTTTCCCTCTATAGTCAGATGACTCCAGCATCTATGCACAGTTTGGAGTCGTGAGAAAAAGCTTCTGGAAATAAAGCCATTTCTAATCTTCCAATATTTCTACTGGGGAGTACAGCATAGTAGTCCCCAGTAGAAATATTATCCCAAGTAGAAGCCACCTTACATTTTTAGGTAAGCAAAGTATGTCTGGCGATGCTTCCTCTGTGAGAACAGAGGAGCAGAGGAGAACAAGCCCTGCATTTGAAAAGAAAGCTGACGTTCTCATGTCAGAGAAACGGTGAACCAAATGTAGGCAAATTCTCCAAGTCATTGCAGTTTTTATATCCTGTTTGCCCGGAGTCTGTTGAACTTGCATGCTGGTAGGCTGATGACATTGTAAAGATAAGCCAAAGCATGCAGAGCTCTGATGGGTAGTGACGTACTAATTTATATTCTATCAGCGACATACAATTTTGAAAGACAGTTTCTCTGCAAGACAAATAACAAGTTTCTAGGTCAGAATGAATTGGGGAAAAAGTGAAAGAGGATTCATCTTTTAGCAAAAAGACTTTTACTTGCAATCTGTAAAAGAAATTTTTACTTGCAAAGTACATTCAGAAAGTGCAGGTGGCAAGCTGATTCCTTGTGACCATTGGCTTAACATCGAATGACTGGAGCTCACTGCTTTGACTAGTATTTTTCCAAAATGGAAAAAGAATCTAATGAAATAATTCCTGTTCCTTAGGGCAACAAAAAGGGCTTAAGATCTAAACTTCTGTGTAACAGAAGTGTAACAGATCCTGGCTGCATTGGTGATTTTTTTTGCTTGTTTGTTTTTGTTTTTGTTGTTCTTTTCAGGAATTTAAGATATACCTACATTATCAAGAAGAGTCGCCTAACAAGATAGGCTCTGTGGAGCAGAACAGACTGTGTGAGGACCTTTGTCTGCACAACATACTTTTCAATCATTTAACTTCAAACTAAATTTAGTCTGACCCCATGAGCTGAATGCCAATTAGTAGCTGAAGTTTATTAGCTGTAATCCAGGAGTGCAACTTCCAGTTCAGCTCTACCTAAAAGGAATTGAGTTCACGCACTTGGAGGGCTGTCTGCCGCAAGGCAGGGTGAAGTGAGTGCGAACAATTGGGAAATCCACTTCAGAAGCATGCTTCTGGATGCACACGAAAGCTCTCACACAGATGCACTCTTAAATGCCTGAACTTAAATTGAAGTCTTTCAATTGGCCTCCAGAGGGGAATACTCATCTCACTCTCTTTTTCTTTGCAAGAATATTCTGTATCCTTGAACATGATGCATTGCATGGACAGAATTAGAGAGAGACGTAGATAGATAATGCAAGGAATATAAAGTTTATGAAAATTCCCATTCTTATAATAAAAAAGCAGTGACATGGAAAATGGAAACATCCCTAAATAAGCTAATTATGTCTCCTAAAATATTGTTATTTATCAATTATTGAGCTTCATATGTTTCCCCTGATGTTCAAGAGAAATTGACCTTGATCGTGGATAGCTTTTTAAAACATTTTTGAGAGAAATATTTTTTTAAAAAATAACCAGAACTTGCAAAATCCCCCCCCCCCCCTTTTTTTTTTTTGTCTTCTTATACAATACAGTCTAACTCCCCTCAGACATGATGGAAAAATTTGCTGCCTTTGCAGGGAGGAGTGGCACCCTAAACTAATTTTACTTTCAAGTTTGTCCAAACAAGTGCCAATACTGGACTTCAGAACATCCTGTGAGTTGCATTCTAGTGAGTTGCTGAAAAGATTGCCCCTCCAGTAATGGAGACTACCGCAGCTAGATGTATTCATGAAATTATGTTGGTTTAGAGAAATAAATATCTTGTGTAAAACCTTGTTCTTGGAAGAATGAAGTTGCTGCAGGAACTGCATGGCCATAAACGAGCAGAGAATCCAGTGTTTAGATTCTAGCCCTTTGGCCTCTTTAATTCTTACACATGGGACCAAAATGAGTTTGATTTTGTCTTTAATACCTTAGCTTGTGGGCTGTTAAATGATTTTTAATTTACTACAAGATGATTCAATAGGTCAGTTTATTATTGACCAGATTTAGTATTCTATATTGTTCCTCTAATGGCTCTTAATGGAATTAATATATTTTTTCTGCTCTCTGCCAGGAAATGAAGACAAGGGGTGAAAAATATTCTATTTGAAATCTGACTAATTAAAGTGAAATAATTTAGCAAAAGGTTCAATCACTTCTTAGTTTACTGCAGAGGAGGATTGGGAGGGAAAGATGCAGGGAATTCAAAAGACCTCTGCTGTAAGGAAGCCTACTGGAGGATTTAGTTGAACCTATAATCCCTGTATATTCATTCCTATGTTGTTATAGCTAATTAGTGCAGCTACAGCAATTTAACCACTGACTTCATTTCTATTTAACTAAATTGCAGTCAACCTGAAGATCTGTGTATTCTTCAAAGCTAACAGGAATATTTTTATGACCATGCCTGTAAGAGTTAAGTCTTAGAGTTAAGACTTAACTCTGCAAGAGTTAAGTCACTTTGCAAAGGGCTATATAACTGGCTAAATCTGCGTTTTAATTCTGTGCCAAGTGATAACATTAATAAGAGGAAACCCAGTACCTTTGCAGCTGATGATAATTAAGGCAGTTAGGAGACCAAGTGCTTCCTTATAGCATTACTTTTACAAATCTAATGCCTCCCACATGGAAATAAACACATTGGCAGGAGAGACTAGTGTTTTGTATAGCTGCATTATACTGTGAAATTGAAATCACTGGTAGAAAGGGATCATTTAATGTAGAAATATCCACTTTTAAAAAAGAGTTTCTGTATTTTCTTTTTAGAATATCAGAAAAGGAGAATAGCAGAAAAGTATACACATCTTCACCTATTTTCTCAATTAATGTTGCTAGAAGCAAAATAATCCGGGTGTTATCAGAGTGCTTATTGGAATGAGCATAATTATATAGAGGAAAGTAACTAGTTCAGGCATGACTGCCAAAGATTAATTCACTCCAGTGCCATTGCACTCAACCTAATTCTTGGTAACTTCAGCTAAAGCTTACCAGTTACCAGTGTATTTGCTTACCACTTATCAGCGTATTTAGAGCTATTTGACTGAATTCAGATATGAATTGACTCCTGAAATGCTTTATCTTTCTAAATCTTTTATAATTTAAAGGATAGTGGGATATACATTGCTTTCACTAACACCCCAGCAATCTGTATCTTGAAGTGGGGTAGTAGGCATGAGAGTAGCAATCACATGTGACAAAGTGGTTTTCGTCAGATGGAAGCAAGGGTCTTTGACTTACTTCTGAGGCATAAATTCTTTTCTGTATCAAAATCACAAATGTTGTATCATTGTTTTTCTCTACAGGATATGAAAATAAGCAGAATATTCCTGATATAGAATGATACTTCTCAAGTTCTGAAAGCTTGTTGTACTGCAGCCTTACTGGTGGTCACCCCCACATAAAGTCTCATGTTGTTACTTCTGAAAATTTGTCTACCAAAGATTTGAGATGCAAAAGTTTTTTATTCATGTATCTGGGCATATATTGCTTCTGAGAAGACAGCCATGGAAATGGATTTTGGTCCCACATTTGAAATGTCTCTCACATCATACATTAAAATGAACTCAGCAGAAAACCAGAAATGTTCATAGCAGCTCTGGATATCTTTTACCTTCCTCCGAAAATCCAATGCTTCTTAGCAAACTTCCTTCAGTGGATGCAGATGTAGAATAAGATTCATAATATGCGAGTTCCCTGAGCAGAGATTCCTTTATTCAGAGAGGAAAAAATAACCTAGCATTATGTTCTTCCACAGTATAAAGGATGGACAATGAACACTGAGGAGCTATTCTTGGGGCAATTTCCTTTTTTATCTCTCATATCCTGGCTGCCATTGCTTGGAATTTTAGTGGCTCCATCAAACAGCCCTTAAAGTGACAGCAAAGAGCACAGAAAAAATGGGGCTAACATTTTTTTTCTGTTTTGCAAATAATCTGCCTAGATTAGTTCCTTTACTATCTGACTGAAACATCATTTATTTATGTATTTATTTATTTATTTATGTTTCCACAGAATACCTGATAATAGCTTGAGGTTCTGTCCTTTGGCTGAAGGGTAGTCCATGAGCTCAATCTAAGCAGTGAAGAACAAAAGGACTTTTCCTGTTCCGGTTACCTCTCCTTTTAGCCAATTACCCTTACAGCACTTGTTCCTTATTTGCCTGTTCCTTCTACTTTGGAGAGATGGAGCGATTTTTGTCCGTGGGAGAAGTTTTCACTGCACACTGATTGTGGCCTGTCTTCTGACATGGCAGACTCTTATTTTGTCAGAGCAGCCCATGATTTCTTAAACATCGGAAAGTTCTAAATAACCTGTAGCATTACATAATGAAATTTAACAATGCAATAGTGCATAGCAAAGTGAGGCTGGAAAATAAATGTGAGAAAAATAACTTCAGGGGGTCGTGGAAGTCAGGGATGAGGAAAAATGTATTTGCTTATTTAGTTCAACAGGGCAGAGCACAAGGCCTTGGCACAAAACCACTTCGGGGGAGGTCTTCCCACTTTCTTTTAGATCAGTCTGCTCTTTGAAGAGCAGGATGAGTAGCACATTTATCTGCCATTAAATCCAGACCTTTTATAACCAAGAAATACAAATATGGATTTTATCACAGAACTATTTCCTGGAAATTGTGAGGCTGAGATCATGCAGAAAACACAAGGTTTTTGAAATATGTAGAGGTCTGGTATTTTTTTCTCTCTCTTTTTTTTTTTCCCAGTAAAATCTGCACCTACAGGAACATAAATGGGCATTCATGCAAGGCAGTTATTCCTAATTGTCCTTACATATCCTTTATATAAAAATAGAGCTAATCTTTGAGGATTTTTTTCCTGGATTGTGATACTGCCCTCTAAGGGGCAAACTGGTGTCCTTTGCTCTTTTGTCACAATTGTGCCCAGTCCTAAACCCCAACAGAGTTAAGTTAACACACGGATAATATAGCTACCTGCTGCGCCACACGGGACCAGCTGTCACCACCACTCTGAAAAGTACAATAGACCTAATTAACACAGTAATGGCTTTTCCACTTTTATATTCCCTGAATGACAATTTAACAAGGAACTCCACAGTGATCCTATAAATCAGAACCAGCTTACACCTTAACAAGAAATGACAAAAGTGTTCTGAAAATCAATTCTGAAGATTTCAGTATTTAATATTTCCAGTGGATGAACATTTTCATTTGTTTTCATTTCATTTTCATCTTACACTAAACTTATTTTGCTATGCGTATTTGAAAATCATGACACGAATAAGTGTTGGTATTTTTCTGGTGCAGTTATTTAAGAATGACGCAAGTATGTATGAAGTGAATGCTAGGTGAAAAGAGTTATAGTTCTCTAGCTTTGTAAAATTGTCTAATAACAGGAAACTATTCCATGAAAATAGATTTGCACTGCACACAGCTATAGAATCAGAAGCCTTTAGAACATCAGTAATCCTCAATTTGGCCTCAATTTAGTACTTAATATGCAAATTTAATATCTGTAAACCAGCTCCAACAGAATTAATTGGATCCCTGTGCTTCAAATAAAATAACTTGAAAGTAAGCCACAGAGCACAAGCTTGTTGACTTTTAATAAGGTCCATTTATATTTTTGAGCAAATTGGGACCTGATCCAATAAAGTAATTGTGCACAAACTTTGAAGCAGAAAAAGGTGTTTAAAAGCTTTGTTGAATCAGGGTTTTAAGGACATACATGGTTAGAAATTATAATCTGCTTTTAATGCAGATTGCAATTATAATTCCTCAATCCTTTAATTCTGGGAGAGAAAAGCATCTCAGATTTGTCAGGTCTGATAGATATATATGTATTTATTTTGTGTATATATACTGTATATATTTTGTATATATATTTTGTATTTCTGTCTTTCATGGATAAGATGCCTAAATGTGGTCTTACATGAAATATCACCCCAAATAATTCAGCCTTGTCATTTTTAATCCCCAAACCAGTTAAATAAGGGAAAGATTTGAGCAGAAAAGATGTATGGTAAAGAAGGAGAACCCCCCTTTATTTTTTAATTGAAGTTTGAACAGGTTTTATTAAGATTATTTATATGGTGGTTGTTACGAGCCTGTTTCTGTCTATAGATGCATAACATGACAATTTCTTATTCCCATAACAGGTTATATTTGAAATATTTTAAAAGTTACTGCAGTCTCTACACTGTTCTTGTTGATATATCTGTTGTGCTCATAAGATTTTCAACTATCAGGCTCTAGGCAGTTTAGCTCTTTAAGTTCTAAGTTTAGCTGCTTGTAAGTAGCAGTAGTTAGAGGCAGACAAACAATCATTTTTCTCTAGTGCAATACATTTTTTATATTTGGCCTGTTCCAGATGCAAAAACATCCTCTAACTTCTGCATATGCCTGCATGCACTCTGATTCACCATGCTGAATAAGTGACTGGAGACAAAATGACAACACAGGCAGAGCAAAGGGATTCGGTAGAATTAAATTTATTGTGCAAGAGTATAAGAATTACGATGTTTTCTGTTATAATTATTTCTACAGATGCTTGCAGAGTGCCTCAGAAGATTGAATACTCAGCCATAGCTGAGACTCATAACCATTACCGAAATGAAAATAAAGAGAAATAGAAAATAAAAGAGACAAGTAGTATAGTCTCCCCAAATACAGGACCAGTTCAAGCAAAAATATGTTGCAATTTTCAGTCATTGAACATGAGGTCATTCTGACCCTTCAAAACTCTCAAATGAGTAGACACCAGTAGAAAAATTAAGTAGCACAGATCTCTCATGAAAAATTAACGTAGTAAGACATTGCGTATCCTTCGAACACTTGCAGTATGTTAGCAACAACGCTGTACGACATATATGAGAAGTATTACAGAAATTATTTCAACCAGGAAGAAAGAATGGAGATTATCAGATCAAAAGATAATTTAGGTGTGAATGAATGTGTCATGCTTTCATGATCCTTCAAGCAGAGAGGAGAAATAAGAGCTGAATAAAAATGTGCTTCAGGAAGTCACCTTTGAATATAATTGGTGAATTATGTACCAGTCTGACTGTACCAACAACCTCAACTAATGTATTCCTATTTATCAGTTGAAAAGCATTTCTTAAAGTTGTCAAATATTTCTACACATTCTGCCATAGACAAATAGAGTAGAAAGTCATCTTCATATTTCAAAACAGCTTTTTAAATACTTGAAAAAAAGTTAAGTCTCCCTTCAGGTTTGTCTTCTTCAGGTTAAATAAATCCAGTCACTTCAATATCTGCCTGAAGAGCAGGTTTTCTACATCCATGTTCATCCTAAATAATCTCCTTTTTGCCAAGAATCTCCTAAATTGTAGAATCTAAAGTTGGATGCAATATTTTATCTAAGAGCTCGACCCTATTTACAATTTCTGAAGATTTCTTTTTCTTTGAATCTCATACTAATACTTTCCCTGGTGATGCCTTTGCATTCAATGAGCACACCTTCTGTTGGTTTCTCTGAACCATTAGTATGAACATTTAATAGTTCTTTTACCCAAGAAAGAACCTTTAGAGAGTAGAAACAGCTCAGTTTTCAGGACAGGCATATAAGACTGTACTGAACACCCTCTAGAACTGTGATCTGCGATCTGCTGATTTTCCTTCAACCGTTACCTGTGGTAGGAGAAAATGAAATTGGTTTGGTGTGATTCATTCTTAACAAGCAGAAGCTGGTGGTTATTTATCTCACTGTCTTATTCAGTGTTTTCACAAATCACTTCCTTATTTGCTCCAGTGTGTTTCCAGGAATGGAAGTTAGAACAATACTGCAATTTTCTAGTACCTCCTTTATGCAGCAAAGCACCACTTCTGCCTTTTGTAATGCATTTGTATTAATCCTACCATCCAGGTATCTGGAATATTTCAGTTCTGCTTCATAAAAAGACTGTGTAATTCCAGAATATATCATCACTGTGGGAAAAAGGGCAGAGCTCAATTTTTGTTCTATTTCACAGTTTCACTGTTAAAATTGCTTTTACTTGTGTAATCATTATGGACCTACATTGGCCCATTGCTCACAAAAAAAAAAAATAGTATTCTTAAAAGGAGATTTAGTTATGCTAGATATGCGACAGAATTTTGAAGTATAATAATGTACTTGAACTTTTTTTTAATATTTTATATTAAAGAAGATTCAGATCAAAACAGAGGTCTTCCTTTTTGTCTTTTACAGATTCAATGGATTGTTTCTACATCTGCAAATAACAAAAGTTGAATAATTTACATTTTTATGGATGTACTTCTCTTTTAACTTCCATGTGTATGTGTTTCTAGAGATGAACAATGTTCATACAAAGGCAGATACTTTGGATGTTTGTTTAAAAAATGATGATTGCCATTTGTACTCTAGTGTATTTTCAGAAAGAAAGCAGAGGTTTATATAAAACAAGTGATAAATCCTAAGTTGAGAACAGAAGCAAGCCTGAAAACTTTACTTCTAATCTGTGTGCATGATGAATTGATAGCTATTCAAATGTTCTTCAGTCATAACTTTTCACAGGCTTTTTATCAGAGACATTACTTATTTTATTTGAAATTATTTCAAATACCTCTTAAATTATAGGACTTATTCTGTTCACGTGTACAGACAATTCTCATTAGCACCAGTGGAAGTTACATCTGTACATCAAAGGAATAAGTTAGAGAGACTCTTTAGAAACACAAGCTTATGAGTGTATTTTGACTGAGTCTCACAATCTTCAACACAAGTGAAAGACTTCTTTTACCTTTTGCCTTTTTTTATTATTTTAAGAAATCTGAGTTTTAAATGTTTGATCATATATTCTTGTAGCCCAAATGCATTGTAAGGGATTTAATTCAGAGAAATAGGTGAAAAAATATATACAAACAGGTCCCCCATAGACCAGTGCTTATAAGGGATGCCAACAGTTCTAAGCAGTCTAAGGGTATGGTGTGCACATAAAAGCCATAGCCAAAAATGCAGCTACTTTTGTGGCCTGCAACTAGTCTTAAAGTTGAGAATTTCAGAGAAATCAGGTCCTTGGAGTGCAGAAGGATTAAGAAGTGCAGTTGCTTAGCTCCTTCTGCAAGTAAAGTGATTTAAGAGTTGAAGTGTCATACGCACTTTTAAGTATCCTCATTGTTGACTATCAGGGCGAGTTAGCGTGTTCTTTGGAGAAAATGCAACAATCTCTCTCTTTTTTCCCCTTTCACTTGGGCAAACAGCTGGCCCAACGGGACATATTCATGCCTCCTGCTTTAGGCACCTAATGTGTAACTAAAGTCAGAAGTCTCTCCTTCCTAGACCATCAGTGGAATAATTAAAATAGCTCCAGCAGTCATCCCCCAGAGATGGATGACAGGAGCACAATGTATAGGCAGTGCCTGCCAGGGTACTAGTCCTCAGTTAGACACCTGAAGGTATAGCATAATTGTATCCTCCTCATTCCCAGACTGCAATCGCTTAATGAGATTCCAGCATAGAAATTAGCAAAATCATGCTCTACAACTCATCAACCAGCCTCTTCTTACGCCTCCCAGATGGTGGCCAGGTCCAGAAATTTGGGCAGCTAATGCTCTCTCAAAATAATAGATTGTCCTCTGCAACATCATGCAGCTGTTTATGTTGTTTAACCTATAGTGATGGTAATAGCCTCTGCATTACACCTATGAACAGAATAGCACTCGGCAGCTCTGATGCATCTATTCTGACTTTCAGTGTGGTTAGATTGGCTTCATTCTCTTTCGAATTACATGGATTTTGAATAAAAATACACACTCATGTTTTTTAAAGCAAGTAGTGGAAGACATTTAATTAGCATTGACGTAATTAGTTTTATCATCCAATTAGCCTTCGCTAAATGCTGATAATTAAAACCAGTGTAGTTGAAAAATGTTGTCTTTTTTATTATTATTTTCTTCTTTAGGTTACTATTTAAGTTCATTGAGTACCCTTGGGATGTTGTCTTTACTTTGACATCTGTTCTCCAGTACCAAATGCCTGTTGGCTCTGTAGGAACTTATAAATGTTATCAAATCACACCTTAATCTTCTTTGTTTAGCTTCCATGTTAACCCATCCATATTGGATATCCCCAGTTTGCCAGTTGTTTTATGGCTTTTCTACGACACATTTTCAGTGACCCCCTGAGCAGTGAAAATTGGGGCTCTTCAGAGTATTTGAGTATCAGATGAGACCAATGTTAAATGCAAGCCCTTTGACTGCATCTTCTTCCACATAAGTGCTTGGGTTTATTTTCTGACGTTAAATCTGTTTGGCAAAGAAGTGATTGCCTTCACACTGTGAGACAAAGGATATATTGAGATCCCCTCTGGCCCTATTATTTTAACAGCTACAGTTTTGGTCTCACTCTTCCACCAGGGTTTCATGTTTAGGTAGTCCTCCTGTACGACCTTCAAAGATTCCTTCAAAGATTCCTTTCAAAGTAACAGCTTCCATACTTGATCCAAGGCCTCAACTTTGAATCTCTATGTACATCTTGTCTCATTTTCTTTTTTCTTTTCTTTTCTTTTCTTTTCTTTTCTTTTCTTTTCTTTTCTTTTCTTTTCTTTTCTTTTCCTTTCTTTTCTTTTCTTTTTTTTGTAGTTTTCTCCATAAAACTATGGCTTTATTTTCATCAAAAGTAAAATGCATAAGAAGGTCTGACAAGCTGGTCTGACAAGACCTAGTTTCCATAAACTCATGCCAATTGGCATTAACTATATTACTTTCCTTTAAATCTCTATTACTATAGTCTTTTATCA
>NW_010580072.1:347268-402811 GCF_000705375.1 Tinamus guttatus
CCAATGACAAGCTGACAGACATAATTAGTTTGATCATCCAATTTGTCTCTTAAATTTTGCTTCTTTCATGAGTTATTGAAAATCAACATTAACAGCACAGAGGGATCTTTCCTGAGTAATTTAAGTGCAGGTTTCCAAGAGATCTGAAATCCCTTATTGTAAAATGTCTAGTTCCTGTAACTGCTATTAGGATCTCCTCAAATTACTAACACAATGGAAATATTTCATCATATGGTGTGAATGAAGTAGTCATCTGACATTGTCTATTACAATATATATTTTTGAATGTTTTTGGCTTTCATATGTTTGAAATGAAAATGAAAAGGTAAAGCTATCAAATCTCACTAATCACTTATATAATAATCAATCAAAATATCTATGCATTAATCAAACAAAATTGCGATCAACACTATTCAACATTGTTTTTTCTCTCATATTCTTTGAAAAGTTCTTTATCCTTAAATATACTTATAGACTTTCTTGTATTTTTCTAAATAGTATGTCAATTTTCTAGAATTCCTACCATTAATTTATCTTTATTGCTATCAGCTTCCACTTCCTTTTATGTGCTGTTTTTAAAATTTCATTATAGATGCTTTTTTTTTTTTTATCCAAGGGTTATTGTTTTAACACTATAGTGTGCTTAACAATGTGACATTTTTGGATATTAAAATGTTCTGAAACAAGCAAATTAAAAATATATTCTTTAATTATGTCCCTCAACTGTTTCAGCCCTAGATTTGTCACTACTAGTTTAAAAGGGCCTTTCTAAACAATAAGAAAGCTTATCTTTAATTTTTATCTTATACTTCCACATAACAAAACATTACAAAAAGAAAGCATATTGTGGTCTCATATGCCTCCGCAACAATCAATTTTTTAATCTTTCAATAAATTTACCTTTTATCTCAAGATTAAGTCTATTGAAAGATTTTTCTTACAATACATTTCAGGTTTTCATTAAATTATTTTCTGGGGAGAAAATTAAAACTTTTCTGAAGAACCCAAAGATTTAGCATTGGTAATACTGAGTCTCAAATGTACATCATGTGCACTGAAATCCTTTGCAAAGGCACTGAATATCAAAGTGATAAAAAAAAGTGCAGTCTCAGATTGAAAGTTATGGCTGTTTGTCTGGAATGCAATCAGATATTTACTGATATCACGGATTATTTTTAGAATTGATGTATATCTCTTAAAAAAGAGATGTTTACAATTATCACAATCATTTTTCACCACATTCTCCCATTGAGCAGCTGAGATTTTTCTTCATAGAAAATTAACACTTCAGTCTCCTTATATCCCTCAGCTATATCGCCTCTCAGCTGATTCTGCTTCCTCCAGTATAAATGCATTTCTTTAAGGCAGAACTAAACTTTGCCTTTGCTCTGAAATTGTCTTACAAATGGAAGTGAATATCTGCCATTGATTTATCTTATAGCAGTGAATAGCTGCTGTCATGCCACTTACAATCAACTTTTGCATTTCAGTAAGGGGAGAAAAACATGTTGTGCTTAACTCCAGGAAACAGGAAGACGTACAGGGAAGCTGGCATGAAGAAGGAAGACTGTCCATGCTCAAATCACATTCCAGAAGCAGAGCAGGAGATGAATTCAAACACAAACTGATGCATGCGACTTGCCGTGGTTCTGCACTATGGACGTATATTGGACATTTACAGCAGGACCTTGTCTTGGCTTAACTTCAGTGTATACAGACAGATGGCTTAATTTGCTCAGCTAAATCAGTAGAAAAAGCTCGAGTTGTTTTTCAAGATAACGATACTCTTCCTCAGAAAAATAAGTTCTATCATTACAGATAGATCCCATAATTTCAAAGTAGGATCAAAGTGAGCAAGAAAAGGTAGACTGGAAATCCACAAGGAAAGGATGCTCTTTGGATACAACAAACATTAGTTCCTCAAAATGCTGTTTTAAAAGTTCTTCTCTAACACCTCAACTTTCTCCCTCTCTGGATTGGAATTGCAACAGTTCTTTAAGAGAACAAAACCCACAAAAATAAGCACATATACATGTAGGCTCTTCCAGTCCTCATGAAACACTATTAAAAATAGAAAACACAGCTGTCTTTCACTGTTGTTTGGAAAACTCCTAGTTTAAAACTCTTGATTATGTCTTAGATTAAATTTTGAATGAACTGGCAAATTTCTGGGCTTGGTGTTTTTGGGTGAGCACACTTCAACCATTAGGTTTTGCATCTGACAATGTATTTTTATGAGAAAGGATGAATACAAAGGTTCAAAATTATTTGGAAACATGGTTTGAAAGATTAGAGGAGAACCACATGTGATAAGCATAGATAACAATAAGCAAGGGTTTATCCGGTAGGACTCTGGGCTGCTGCCCTAAAGCTATGAGGAACAGTCCAGAAAAGAAATGCTCTGCTGCACTGTGCCCTCTGTCCTTCTGTCGGGCCACTCAACCCAATGAAGCAACTGGCACAGAAACTAGAGTTACTTGTTGAGGAAAAGCAACTGACAGATGGCACACAATGTGTTTTATCAGTAAAAAAGAAATACAATAGCAGGGAATATTCTACATTTCAGACTTCGGAGTGACAAATACTCTCCAATAAAAGTTTCAGGCTGTATTCCATGTCTGTCTTTGCAACTTTAGTTGCTGGCTTCTTGTGACATACTCAAACCATAATTTGGTGTTGAAGAGAGATGGTGTTAAGTGCCTCACACAGGTTAACTGCATTGCTCGCTAATGTGTATTGCATTCCTGGTAGTTTTAAGCTCCAAAATTGATATTCTCAGCATTTCTTAAAGATTCTGTCTTGTCCTGGTTTCATATAATTATGAAATAAATCCAGGAGGCTCGGTTTTCATCTACAGATGACCTTTTACAATGTTCCAGGCTCTTGGAGGATGTTTACCTGAAATCAGATTCTCCTTTTGCTGCAATTACAGAACTGGCATTGATGTGACAGCGACTGTGTTCAGAATCATAGGGCAGTCCCTCACGAGGTATAAACTGAGAGAACGATACCCATTTATATCAGATGGTATAAAGACAGTACCTTAAAACATAATTTGATGACTCTTCAAAATAGTTACATTTTGTAGTTCAGGGATTCTTTTTAAAGTTTATTGAACTGTTTTTGTAGCAGTGAAGCCTCCAGCATACTGCTTAGAGGCAACCTAAATTTAAATGCACCAGGCATAAATGAATGAGGTTTCAATTTTTTGATGGTTTTAAAACATCCTGTATCAGAATTTGTAAAATAATGGAAATGAAATGATTAATAATATCCTTACAGAAAATAGAAAAGAAAATCATTGTTTTGATGATCACAGAAATCCCTTTCTGGCTCTCTCTCCAACACAGTATGATCTGTTCCCCCTCCCTATGATGCTAAACACACCTGCATTTAGACTTCAGGACTGCAGATATATTTTTCTGCATGAAGTAAGCTTAGGTTTGCATTTAAAACGTCAGATGGCAACTAACAATGCTCTGAGCTTCAAACTATCAGATATGTTTATTTCAATAGAAGTGGAAAATCTAACCGCCAGATGCAGTACACTGAAAATGAAAATCAGTATTAATGTCCTCCATATTACAAAAACTGGTGTAACACTTTCAGTACACAGTGAAAAAGAAAACCAAGAGAGCAATCTTGTGGCTGTTGCCATAGTTATAAGGAAGTACAATTGTCAGTTTGAAGTGAATTGAAAGAGAAAAGAACAAAGAGCCAAATGCAAAAAAAAAGACAGCCCACTCTCAAAAGAAAATCAGTCTAAGATCTCATCTATGTCTCTAGATGCAAGTCTACCACTGGAGACTTAGGCATAGGGTTTTGTGAGCAAGGAAAAACTTGGATTTAATTATCACTTCAAGTGAAATTGTTGAGTCCAGCTGTGAAACACAGATGCACAGTGTCATCAGACTTCCAGGTTCTGAATATTGCTGAATGCTGCAATACTCACAACACTGTGAGGTACCAGGCAAAATTGTCAAGGAAAATTTATTTTCCAAGTGTATGTACAATTTCACACCAGATAGCATATTTTCTATATTGTCCTGGAGGTATTGCTCTGATACAGAGCTAAAATCCTAATTTGTACCCTGATTCTGAATTTTATGACAGCAGACTACTTTGAGGAACTATTTTCATGCTAGCTTGTTAGGGTCAGAATCCCACCTTAAATACTGACAGACATATGGGGGCCTGTCCAAGTGCCTCTTTGCATGGCATTACTCTGTCTGTATTTCCTTTCTTTGTCTCTTTTACTTTGGCAGTTTAGGTTCCATACATTATAATATGTTCTTACATGATTTCCAAATGCTTCTCCTACATTATTCCTATACCACCCTCATTTGCCGCCATATTTTCAAATGTGGATGAGTCATGTCACAAGAGGTGCAATAGCTTAAACCAGAGTCAAGTAATTTCCACTTAAATCCTTAAATAAGGATTTGGCTACCTAACTTTACTCTCCCACTCTACCTTTTCTGGCCATTGCATCCAACCACCTATCTGTTTATGAATATGTGAAGGCATCTTGGGTATAATACAGGAAACTCAAAAGAATGTTTTGTGGTTGACAAATGGTAAAGTCGCTGATTTTAAGTATAATATGAATGTGAAAAACTGACATTTCTTTCTCTTATATTTAGATATGAATGTTCTAAAAGCAGTCACATAGTGTTTATTACAATAATCTATAAAAATATTCAAATAATAAAGGAAATAAGTGTGAAATCTATACTCCCTTTTAAATCTACACCCTCTCCACAATTAAATTTTCAGAATACAGTTTTTAAAGTAATTTCATTTTAAGAAAATCTTTCTCAATATTTCCAATAGATTTTTATCTGGTATTTTTCTCGCATATATACACACACAAAACATGCGGTTGAATTGCAAGGTTAAGCAAATAAAAGAGTGACTGAAGACTGAAAAACATTACAGAGCTGTTAAAATTATTATACAAGCCAAATATCATAGACTCATAGTTACAAGAGTTAAGTACATCAGAAAAAAAAAAGGTTTTTTTAGGTGTCAACAGTAGGCTCAAGTCTTCTGATTTTTAACGTGGAAGCTATACAGCAGATCAAACATAGCACGGAAATGACCTGCTGCTCTCTGGGCCAGATCAGAAATGCTGGTGGCATGAAAATATATGTACTTAGATTGAAAACAAAAGGCCTGATAAAACTGGAATTTCTGGAGGCTGTCTTTGAGGCTTAATTCTGTGTTTCTTTATCTAAGCATAAAACTCTGGTAATTTTAGCACTTACTTACAGAATTCCCGTCTGAACAATCAACTAGAGAGTAAAATTTAGCTCATTCATTACTTCGTAAAGATTTTGGGCCTGAATATAATGTACATATTTTGATATGCTATGGTATCAAAATCAGCATCTGTTTCAAAATAAGCAAAATAACCTTATACATCAAACTGAACATCTAGGGAAAACTGATTCAATCATAAAAATTCAGAACTCTCTTCTTAATGACAAGTGAGAGATTTTCAAATGTAAATTTTATGGGTTTTGTTTGAGATAGTAAAGTTACCTTACTTTCATGGACTATTATCTTTTGAGTGGGCAAAATACACAACACCAAATCTAATCTGATCAGTAAGAACTCCCAACTTGCATTATAAAGTCCTTAAGAAAGGACTTAATCTGTTTGTGATGGTTTGGAGATTGTCGGTGAGGGAGGGAAGAGGTTTAAGGCTGCCATTTGAACTGTTAACTGTTGAAATAGATGGCTAGACAGAGAGATGGCTGAAAGTTAACTGTCAAAAAGAAATTTAGGAGAATTAGCTCAGTAAAATGTTTCAAAATGTAAGTGATTTCTAGATTGATCAGCTGCAGCTGGCTGTGATTAACTAGTCTTCAATAATAATAAAAATCATCACAGTGCGAACTCTTGTTTCAGCTTCATACATCCTTATGTGACAGCAACAATTTGGGGGGTTTAATTGTGATCATAATTATAGTGAGCAGTAGAACAAATGCCTAGTACATCATTTGATGGAAAACCCTTTGTAACAAAGCATAATAGCCTTGCCTGAGAAAAAATGAGCAGCTCTGCTCCTCATTGTTCTGTTGCACCTTTAGAGCTCTAGTATTTCAAAAATACGCCTTAACAAATTACTTTATTAAAATCTATGTGTGAGTTGCTAGTAGAGTAACAGAATAAGCAGACAGCATGTGTTTATCATTGCAAATAACCAGAGGTAGATAAGAAACATGTATTTACCAATTACTCCAATGAATCTTGACTATCAAATGACATTTAGTTCATATACAAACTACAATGCTTTCCTCCATGTATTCATAGTGGCATTTAAGTTCTACAAATAACATGACAGTGACTGAACTGCTGAGACATCACTGTAGTTCTCAGAGCTGCAGGAGTGACACCGTTTATGGACATGCGTTAAATATTTTGCATTTCATTTATCTACACACAGCCAGCAGCAAACAACACATGGTGACTTGTAAATTCCCTTCTCAGTATATTGAATGCTTCACTCCTGAGGTGAAGAAGAGGAAACATGAAGTGCATAGGAAAGTGATTTGAATGATGTCCTTTCTCATCCAAGGAATTGTAGAGGAATTTAAATCCTTTGTATAAATCTTTTGCAATACTGTAACGGAACATTCCTTCTCCTTGAAACATAAATAACAAAATCCAGGCAAAAACAGCATTACTCAAGCATTTAGCAAGTCATCTAGTACCTGTCATTCAGACTAGGTTCAAATAGTTTTATTCAGTAAGGCTTTTTATTCCCATTATGTGTTAAGGGATAATGGAGTCGTCATGTCTAAAGAAACACAGACTAGCTTGATTGTGCATAAACCAAAATAGTCCATAAGGAGTATGACAGAATGTACATTTCTTACAGTCATTCCCCTGAGATACAGATATGAAGATGCATACAGTTCTATGCCACTTTTTAATTGTGTTCTTCTTAAAATATTATAAAAACCCAAAAGCATTGAAGCAAATATATATTCATCTATATCAAGATTTTGGGGGATATTTTATTGCCATTAAAATAACAGATACATGGCATGCAGGATAATGAAATGCAACTTCCCCACAGCTTAGAAATCACACACAAGTCAAGCCAGTGTGCACAGCAATTTCTGCTAGAGCCTAGAGCATCATGTGCACTTCTCACATGAAGATTTCCAGAGGATTTATGGAATCCACAAGAAAGGCATTAAAAAGTATTATTCCCTCTATTCTATTAGTCTCACAGTCATTGCTACTGCTCTGGCAGCTGGTTCCATCTATTCCAAAAGGAATACGCATTATACTATTAAGACATCTCTTTTTCTGATTTAGAAACATTGTACATGCATGCAATTCAGTAAAATAAAAGTCATTTCCTTACATGGAATGAGATTAGACAGTGTATTTTTCCTTAGCAATATCAACAAAGCAATGGCTCCTTCTCATAAAACTAATTGAAAATTGCATAAAAATGCTATAATCGCTATTCATTATGGAAAAGAAAGCACAAACAGGCTGCCTATATACTTTAGGGTTTTCTACAGTATCTGTGCAGCATTTACAAAATCAGCATTGAAAGATCTATTTCCAATAAAGCAATAAAATCTTGATAGGTTAATTAAATAGACCATTCATATCTCTTTATAAATTTCAGAGGCTTTTTCTGGCTTTCTGTTTTAAGGTGGAGTCTATCCTGCTTCCTAAGGTTTATAAGATACAGAGAAAATAATCTCTATCTCTTCATAAGGAGTTCACAGTCCATCCAGTAATCTATCCAATAAGTGACTTAAATCAATATCAGTTATCAATAAATTGTTTCATGTTACCATAATCGAGAAAGCAATCGTCTTCTTTTGCTCTTAATATTTTTGCAACAGTTTTTGGAGCAATATCATGGCACTGTCACTGGTTATATATATATTGAAACAAAAGTCACCCAAACACCTGGGCATGCACATGTGAAGCAGGGAGTCTATGATCCGGGAAAGGTTTTGCCACTGGACTGGCTTCTGAGGTACTGTCCCCACAGTCTCACTTAAGACAGAGCAACACACTGGCTCAGACACCTTCAATTTATTTATCTTTATCTATTATTCATTTTTACCTGAGGCAATTGTGCAACATGTAGCAAGGTCAGTAATTACTGCAGCACTGACAAGTTCACTGAGTCACCCAGAGCCTAGACCATTCTTTTGTTTTCACTTCTCTTCATCTAGTTCTCACCTTTTCTCCAGGGCCTTCCTTAGTCTCAGGCTCCTATTTACAGCTGTCCCTCACTTTCTAGAAGACATCATACCATTCAAAATCCAAGAACAAAAGTTTGAAATTATTATTATTTTAGACCCGGAGTTATAAGACAGCCACATGAAATCTGCTGACATGTACGGTATGAATCAATAAAAGGAAGAAGTATAGACAATGAATAGCCATCTAGGTAATCACTCTCCAAAAATATTGACTCAAAAAACCCAGAAGTACCATCCTTTGGAATTAATTTTGCATATATATACTTGATTTTTGAGAAGGAAAAGAAAAAACAAGATCGAACACAGTTGTAGAAAAAGAATTTTATAAAATAAAAATGAAAAATGTTTCAAATTTCTGCTTGGATATATATTTGAGCATGACTAATTTGAGAAATAATTTTCTCTGACATACATACTCCTTGGTTTAAGGTTCAGTCTTTTAATACTTCAACACTACATATATTTCTGGAATCTGCTTACTGGTAAAAGAGATTTAAAAAAACCCTTTTTTTTTACATTCTCTTTTTGTAATTAAATAGTAATTAACTTACATCCATTTACAGTGCTGCAACCTCTGCAGTAGCAGGTTTTTTTTGGAGAGGTGGGGGGTGGATGGGAGGGGACGGAACGGGAAGTCAGATGTGAAAAAATCACTGATTTCATACGACTCATCTAACCGAAGTAGTAACATGTTTATAATCGGTATGTATGAAGGAAAGCAATGAAATAGAAACCAATAGCATTCAGATCAGGTTTCTAATTTCCTGGAGTCAATCCTCTGGACAACAACTTCATAGCTGGTGCTACTAGGTGAGAGGTCCCTTTCATGATTTTCATATTATCAATATGGTATTTTATTTTTTCCATTACTAAAGAGAAAAGAATTTCTGTTCAGTCTATCTTGCTTTAGCTATTAATGCTACTTCATTTTATTTGAAGAGGAAAATGAATGAAGGATATGGACATTTTTGTATCTAGTTATTGCCATTGAAACATTGAATTCTTAAATATTACTGGGGGATAAACTTTATTAATACTACTTCTTCATGTTCTTGAGATAGATGCTTATTCTGTTATTGGAATACCAAAGCTCATAAGTGAAATGTTAAAATTCTATGGGGCTGTTTGACAGAGCATGGCCTTACATGATCACTCAGCCCAACTTCTTATCTTAACCTTGGTCCAAGTATTTAACTCTGAAGTTGAGCTCAATATCTTGTGGTTTGATTCACACAACCATTCTCTGATCCAGAAGAGTGAAATTAACATAAATAAATTGCATATATGAATTAGAATTTAATTATACAAAAATCAAAAGAGGGTCAAAAGAGCCACACTTCATTATCAGAAGGAAAATCCCAAAATACTTTAAAAAATTACTAATGTCTCACTTTTATATATATTTTATATATATATATATATATATATTCTGTTTTTATTATGTAGCACTTCATTGTAAAATTTGGACAGAAAATTTCCAGTATTTTCTAATGATTTTTTCCTCTTTCAGAACAGGAATATTTCATTTTTTATATTTATTTCATGTAACAGGAAACATTTACATCCTGTAAATAGGAAATATTCCATTTTGATTTAATATTGCATTTAACACTCATCAATACAAATGACAAAGCAAAACAGAAAATAAAGCAATGATAGAAGAATACATGTGAATTATTACTAGAATTTATTAATTTAATTATTGTGAAGAATAAAGGGCTGGTAAGAGTTTTATCATTGACCATACTTTATCAGTGAACCTTGTAATTAAATAAGGTATTTTTTTCTTGTAAAGAACCAAACCCCAAATGCCCTAGTGTCTGAAAATTGAAGTTGCTCCTCAGTATACTCAAGCAATCTTGAAAGCTCCTTTTATTAGCTTCAGATCTATCAGTTAAAGCAATGTGAATGAAAAACAAAGTCCTTGGTCAGATGCAAGCTAAAAGGATGGTTAGCTGACTGGAAAAAATAGTTTTTCCAATAATTCATCTGGTGGACCATAGCGCTTTCCAGTTTCCTTGGACAGTAAAACTTCAGTTTTTCAAATATTAATATAATTAACTAGAAGGAAAGGGTTATTTCACTATTAAATTTATTTTGATAAAAGAATTCCACTGTCTGCAACCAAGCCAGGATTTAACTCCCTAAGTTTTGTTTTCAGTTTCTCATTTGAACAAATCAGTAAATTACTGATGAAAAACAAGCCTGGGAAAATTTGTGTCATTTTGGATAATGACCCCTCCTTCCTGAAACAAACCATCTATTTTTTCATGATTTTCCTCTGACAGCATAATTTGCCTCTCTCATGCACAAAATTAAAACTTCAGGTAATGCTTCCAGGATCTTTAACCTTTATCTTAATCATCATCTTAATCAACGTTTGCTTAATCATATAGTAAGTGTCCTACCTGGTGTTAGTACTCCCAAACTTCCTCAAGAAAGATGACTAAGAACATAAGTCTCAAAATTGCAGATGACACTTCTAAGTCTGCAAGTCCATGTGGAAAATACAAAGAGGCTGAACATTTTTTCAAGCATTTTGTCACTGTGAATACAAACACACATGGTCCTCACTTAGGAGTTTAAACTAAGAAAACATCATCAGTTGTGACACACCATTTACGACAGCTATTATAGAGAATATATTACATAGGAAATCAAGCATTCCTGAATAGCAGCCTAATTACTTTCTGTTTTTCCTCTTAACACTTGTTTTAGACTGTGTCCTTTACCTCTTTCCCTTGTTCATAGCAATTTTATGAAAAATAGAAGCATCATTTCTATGGAGCAATACTAAGCACAATAGGAAAATTACAGAAAAATTAACTCTGGTTTAGAGTGTACATCACATCTGTGCAATTATTTTAAACATATATATACCAGATATATAAATAACGAATATATAATTAAAAATATATTATAAACCTTATACAGATGCATACAGGGCTACTCCTGAATCCCAAGGTATGGTTTCTATGTTCTTACTTTTTCCTTAATCTGAGTAGATACCAAATTCAGACATCACCTCGGTTACCTCTTCAAGCAAAGTGGATTTTACAGTATGGTTTCCCTAGAGAATAAGAGCCAGATTTTCAAACAGTTTATGCCTCTCCTTTCCCTGTGCTGCAGCTTTGTAAGTACTCTGGGAAGATACCTTTTCACCATTGCAAAGTACATGCTGGCAGAAACACAAATATCCTTGTTTGAAACTCTTGTAAACAATCACCTACTTAACAGAGGAAAAATACGTGCACACATCTAGACAGAATAGACACTCGCTCGCATTTTCCTTTCTTGGATATCCCAACATTCACAAAGAATTTTGACCTTAGGTCAAACAAGTATGGGATTATTCTTCCCTGAATGCAACTTCCAAGTATGTGTTTGTCTTTCAGGAAGCTAATCCCCTTCCTTTTTCTTGATGAGATCTCTTCTTTTTCTACTCTAATACTATCACAACACACTTCAGTTTTTATTTTTTCCTTTTTCTCTGGTCAACAAAGGACAGTAATGGGAAGAATGATGAAATTAGAATTATGAAATTCTAGAATTAGGAAAATCATTCTCCCCTTAAGGATTATCCTTCCTTCTAGTAATAGGAAAGTTTTCTCTAATTGCATATGCCTTGTTAAAAGTCCAGAGTGTTAGCATTTTGTTCCATAGTTCATCATGGAGAGAAAGTAGCTTTTTATACTAAAAAAAATAGGAGAAAATCAGACTGGCTTGTGCTTATTTCTTCCTTGTTTTATCAATGACAAAACATGTGATTCATAGTAAAATAATACATTTTGGTATTATTGTTCAGCAAAGATTTAAGGATAGAGAATGTCTCATTTTTAAAGCTCTTTCCAGTGAACATCAGGTATTTTGAGGTGAGTGATTTCAGCTTTGAGAAGCTCAACTGAGATTGTTTTGCTTTATGGTCTAAATCCTTTGAAGAGTTTGCATCAATTTTTATCCCAAAATACTACTGCTGGTAATATTGGAATCAACAAATAAATGGCCGAAAATACTGTATTTCTAAGCTAATTTCTATGTACTAGGTTCACATAAGGGCCTGACACATTGTTGAGAAAAGCCACTTAGCCTTCCATAATTTATCCGAGTATGGTTCTTTTGTTTTGTCACTGTTTCTCTATCAACTCTTTCTTCGTGAATATATTTACTTTCCTTTTATACCAATTTAAGTTCTTTGCTTCAACAACTTAGTTTGTTCACATACTTTTGCATCTATTTCTTTGAGGTCAGAAAATCCCCTTTTCTTTGGCTCTGAAAGGCCTGAAAGAGAAGCTGATTGATAGAAAGAAGCAAAGAACTTCATATAAAATGAGAGCCAGAATGAAGGAAGATCTAGAAATTCAATAGAAAAGAATCTCATATTTTGGCAGGTGCAATGATGTAAGATAGACAAGAATTTGCTCAATTCAACTCAGGTTCCTTGTTTCTTTGTTGTGGCAGATGAAGAGTTCAAGTTCTAGTTTGGTCCTCCCACGCCTTTGATAGGTTTAGCGTGGTGGAAATTCATCAGTTCTCTGGAGAAGTATGTATACCAAGAATTATCACAGGTTGTACTTGACTAAATTCTGACCTGACAAAATATATGATTTTCATCTAATGTTTTCTATTTAATAGTATGAATTTGCACCAGTATTACTTATTTCCTATCAAGTGGATTTCAATCATAATTTCCATTTCAAATGATTGTTTCCATTCTCTCTCTGAGTGGACTACACAGCGTACTCAAAATATTACAAATTCTGATCATATGCATGAAAAAAAATGAAGAAAGCAAAGATTCAGTATTACGTTTTATATTTTCATGCAGTTAGTGTTTTCACTGTTTCAAGCATATTAAGGCATTGCAGACTGGTAAAACAAGAGAAAAATGTATAGTCCTTTACAGAAAACTATACATGAATATAGAAAGCTTTACAACATCTCATATATAGCTGGATAAATTTACTTGGAGTAAAATCATCTTCCAAGCTAAATTAATCAAGAAGAGGATTTCTAATTTTCTCCTAAGTCAGAATAAGCTGCAGTTGCAGCACTTCCAGGTAACTGTGACTTTCTGAGAGAGCGATACTCTGTAAACTTGATCCAAATGCCTCCTAAATCTACCCGTCCTTCTTATGAGAAGCTTGATTGGGCTTTCTTGTCTCTGCCACATTTCCTGTCATGCACAGTGAGACATTCAGGTCACTTGTATTTCCATGGCAGGGAGATTAATGATGCATGCTCACCTCCACTGAGAAGGAGGAGCTCCTCTACCAGAAATGATCTTGGAAATTATCCTCAACATAGCTTTATGCTGACAGTTCAAGTGATGAAAAATTTTCAACAGACACCTCACTAATATCAGCTCAACTTTTTTTTTTTCCTTTTTAATATGTGGGACAACATTTACCTATGCATTTTTTTAAGAATTTGCTTAATTAGAATTGCTATGACATTTTTGCCATATTTTCAACTGGAATATCACCAATTAGAAATTCCAATGCAGTTATCTCTGAGGCAGGACACCTGGCAATCACTTTGTAGTTCTTGCTAGGGACCACTACTGAATGGAAATGCAGGTTCATTTCTTGCAAAAAGGAATGAACCCTGATTGTCAGAAGGAATGAATTTTAGATTATTTTTGTATTTATTTGGCAATTATGCCAAGAATTTTTGTTTTCTGGTCCAAGCAGAATCTTATAATTGAAAGCAAACTTAACCATGAAGGGACAATTCATATCCTGTTGGTTAATTTGCAGTTACAATTTATGTCTTCAAAACAGTGTCATCTAATAATTATATGTACTCCTACCTAGGCAAAAGCCCTGCTGAAGGAGAACTCTGGTTTATTTACTGATTAGATATACCAGATTACTTATTAGATCTACCAGAGCATCCACTTTCTGGGTTTTTTTTCAGTATCAGATTTCTTTTCATTTTTCCTACTAACAAATACAGTAGGGCCATCAGACAGGTAAAAGCAGTGAATATCACACCAAAAATACTGCATTCTTCATGTTGCATCCTTTGGGCAGAAAGGAGGAGAAAAGGACAAAGAAATTGAACTATACCAAAATGATTCTCTCTTTTCTATCATGGTAACACCACACAAATAATCACACACACTGAACCTAATGCAAATACAGAACTAATCATCCTCTGAAAGGACTTGTGTCTTCATAATATAGGTATCTTTCCATTTTGGTTACAATACTGTCATTGTATTATGTAGTCAAGAATCTGACACGTTTAACAGATGTCAGGGACTTGCCTAAAGAGATGAGGAGTTACTAAGCATTTCTAAGCATGTTACTAAAAGTCTAGGAATAATAGAGGTGAAGATTATGTTTTCAGGCAGTCTCTACTGTTAATCAAGTAGCCATATAGATGGACCTATGGACCTACAGATACATAGACCTATCGCTGTGTACTTGCCAGCCTTTAGGTTAATGAGGTAGATTCTACTCCATCTTTTTAACAATCAGAAATCTATGATGCTTCCTGAAAACAAAACAAAGCATAAAAAAAAAAACCTTCCCTCAATATCTATCTTACCGGGTCCTTGTTTGGGCACCACTAGTGAAATGTTACAGTGGTAGATTATTCATTTGCAAAGGGGCAGGGCTCAAAGTTAACAGCTAACATGCTGCCTGGATGCACTGGGAACTATACCTCCTGAATGCGAAACTCATAAGAATCTGGCAAATATAAGAAATGAACAAGAAAAACAAAATAAGAGACAAATGGTTAACAAAAAGTGTTGTATCCAAGGGAGGGAAAGAAAAAGAAAAGAAAACAGGATGAGCTTTTCTTAAACAGCAAGTCTTCTTCTCTCGTTCCTTGGTAAGGAAACAGCTAGGAGATCAGACTTATTGCCCATATTCTAGGGACACCTTAGTCACAGTTTGTGTCAAATCCCCTAACGTCCTCAAACAATTTAGCTTTAATTTGCAGGACATATAAACTGTAGCTGACACGATAGGCTGAGCTTGCCTGCTTGTTTGTCTGTCAGCTAGGCAGCCCCCTGTCCTGGCTGGGACTGGCTGCTCCCCAGGCCTAGCTGCTTCATCAAGACACTTTTTTGTTTGTTTGTTTTAGCTGTTTGGGACATTTGGTAGTATGCCTACCCTTGTATACACATTCACAGCCTTGCCACCAATTAGAAGTTTCACAAGCAGACAACAATCCGCTGCAATTACCCCAAGGCTGAAACTATTAAGTATTTAGGCCACCTATCTTTACCAGACAGTCAAGCACAACTGCCTAGACAATCATCTCAGTTTCTTGATATAGCTCTTTGTTTTACTCTTAAATATTTTAAAATATACAGATAACAGGTATGTATTTGAAGCCTGACTGTTGATTATGTTCCTTCGGTTCTCTCTCTTGCTGCAGAAATCAGAGAGCATCCCTCTTCCAACTTTCCATCTCTCTGAAGCTCTCTGCAGGTAGTGGTCCAGGCTTACCCCATGCCACCACTTAAAAAGTTGTCACCCTGAAAAATCAGTTTACCCAACTGAAGAGCCATTCCAAATTTCTCAGTTTGACCACTACCTGTCCTCTGAAACTATTAAAAAATAATGGCTTAAGATGGATAGACTCTTGCAAAGAATTCTTGGAACTTTAAAAATATGGATTTTACAGGCTCAGCATGCACACTCAGACTTAAGCATTGCTGCTTGAACTGAGAAGTGCAGCTACAGCTCCAATTATACTTTGGATGGGTGGCTGTGAGGGCTCCCTATGGATCCCCTTTGAGAAAGGCTGCTTTCCTCATACTTTAACAAGGGAAGCATTAAACCTCTACTGTATTTCTCCTTCTGGAAGAGATGCAGGGACATGATGAAGACAAATCCTTTATTATTGGCTGTAGTCATAAAGCCATTGGTGAAAGATGTTCATCGAGTGAACTTGCTCAGAGCTGGGCTTTTTTGTTCTTCTTTCTTCCTTTCTCTCTCTCTTTCTTTCTTCCTTTCTTCCTTTTTTCCTTTCTTCCTTTCTTCCTTCGTTTCTTCGTTTCTTTCTCTTTCTTCTTCTCTCTCTGTGGAAGAAGTGTTTGTGGAAGAATTGCTTGAAAGCAGGAACTGAGAGGAAAACTAGGGCCTAACAGAAGTTTTGGCATTACAGAGGCCTGCTTGGGGTGCTACACAGTTGCCACTTCCAGGATGGTTGGTATGCACGGACTCTGCTCCTCCACGGTTCCCTGGGCAACGCAATCTGCCCTCCTCGCAGATGCAAAGGGGAGTAACGGAGGATGGAGCGGAGTGAAGGCACCGCGGCCAAACTCTGTTGCACTCCCTGTGCTGGGCTGCTGATAAGCCGCACAGTGGCTGTCTAATGAGAGATATACGATAACAAGTCCGGTGCTGAGCCAGCAAAGGTGGCAAATGATGAACTTTGCTTGAACTTTGCTCATTATAATGTGAAAACCACACCTCCATCCCAAAAGTTACCCGCCTCCGAGGTACTACCACCCCTCACTGAGCATGCGCTCTAGATTTTCGGTTGACTGTACCTTTAAATGAAAGCGAGAAACTTTTTCACCAATCAATAACAATATTAAGTATGACTCTAGTCACTCAAGCTCCACCTGAATGTAAAGAAGTGAGGGGGGAAGAATCCATCGTAACTCTTGGGTCAGTTGATGGGCTTATCCCCCTTTCCTCCCCTTGGACTGGCACGCCACCTGAGGAGACTCGGGACTGAGAGCCCTCTTCCATCTTCTGGGGTGAGTGATGATTGCACATTTGTACATCAGAGTTAGCCAAAAACCCCACGCTGTAGTAGAGAATTTCCTGTACTGACATCCGAACCCTGCTTTGTAAATGTTGCATTTGAATAAATCAAACTGTTTGTGAACTCGACTACTTGTTTGGGGGGAGGCGATCGGACCTACAGTTGACAGACTGTTCGTGAATCTGATACTGCCAGAGTCGAGCTTATAGTGGATCACACTATTTGGGAACTCGATTCGCTCCTAGGAAGGCGGTCGGACCTACAGTCCACAGACTGTTTGTGAATCCGATACTTTTTTTGATATCTCTTTCCCCGCCCCCTCCACCACCACTACCACTATGGCTTTCAAACTGCAACATTTTCAACACTCTCTTTCTTTCTCTCTCTCTTTCTTTCTCTCTCTCTCTGTCTCTTTCTCTTTTTCCCTCTTTCTTTCTTTCGCTCTATCTCTCTCTCTCTCTTTCTCTCTTTCTTTTAATTTGAAGTTGAAATATTGAGATTTGATGGGCCTCTTCAGTGCTGATTTATTGGAGCATACATCTTCATCAGCCAGGGTAACGGAATAAGAAAATTGTTGACTTTCTTGCTATAACCAATTGATATTTATTTAGTGCTGCAGCCACAGATTAGTAGGAGGGTTTTCATTGTTGCTTTTGTTTTCTTTTCTACATTATTTTTTTTAAATCTTCTTCTTTAAAATTATTTACATTATTTACTTTATGGATTATTTTAGCTTGCTCATTCTCTGGTTTAGCGTTGCAAATATCACCATGCAACGTAATGACTCTCATCTGCATTTACCTGTGAAATTCTGGTTTCTGAAAATAGCAGAGCAACTATTTCCCTGACAGTTCTGCTGCTAGAGCTAAAATTGGTGAGAATATGCTCTTCTGACATATCTGTGCTTATTCCTGTCACAGTCCTTCAGGACTGCAGATCTGGTGAGGCAGCAAGAACTATTGACACTCTCAGATTCATAAGACATGATGATGTGTTCAGACATAGTTTTCCAACATGCAGGAAAAGTTGTCTCAGTTTTATGAATTTTTTGAATGATTTCCTTTCTTGAGACATGAAAAATAAATGTTAAGTTAACATTATTATAATACTTGCTATAAGATTTATTAATTTCATTTGTTTCTGAATTATTTCCTTATAAAAAGCACTTTATATAATGAAAGAATAATGAAGAAAACTCCAAAACATGGGGACTACAGTGTTTGAAAAGTTTTTAGGTTCAAATCCAGACAGAATAAGAAACAGTTAAAATGTATTGCTAACTTCTCAAAATGTCCAATGACATATGTCATTCTAAAAGCAGAAGTAGCATTTGTTTTTGCGTTGCTGTAGTATAAGTGAAAATTGCAATGAAGATACAGTGAGATACTCAACTAAGATATTAACCCAGTGTGCCTAGTCGAATCTTCCAGGTTTACTAAGTCCATGCAACCACAAAAGCATTTTCTATATATTGATGTATGCCACTGCTTGTGATAAATCCTTTTTTTTTTTTCACCCACTCTCATCAAATGCTATCTTATAGCTAATGAAAGTTCATCTAAAAAGAAAAAGAATCTGGGAGTATATGGGACCTTTTTATTTTGCACAGTCCCCACAGAAGAAAAAACAAAAACAAACAAACAAACAAACAAACAAATAACCATGAATAAATAGCTAGAGTTTTCTTTTGTTGTGTTTTTTGAAAAATAATCTGTGCTAAATTTTGAGCTACACTACTTGACATTTTTAATCACATTTTCACAAGAAAAAGAGAAATTTTTCCAGCTAGGAGGCTTTTTCCCTTCCTTCTCAGAAAAAGTTTTATTTGCTGGAAATATGAATCTAATCATATTGAGACTCAAAAATTAGACAAGTAATTGAGATAGAAGGAAAAAAAAATGAGGTGGTTATATATTATCCCTACAGTGGAAAATCTGCTTGGAATATGGAAGATTTCAGTCTAATTCTCTCCATACTCTGCTTTATAAACTAAGGTATCAGGGACACCAGTAACAGCCACCTTAGATATTTGTTTTTACTTCTTTCATACCCAATCTCAAAAACATTTTGTTTAGCACAAAGCTTTCCAACTTTTCATTTAGAAATCAAAAAAAAAAAAAAGGAAAGAAAAAAAAGTGTAAAGTCAAGTCAAATAATATTATGCATAGGTATATTTAAGAAAAAAATAGCTCTTAGGATATATATAATAAAGTATTTAGAAAAGACCTAAATTTATTTTTTTTAGAAGAATGAATGTTGCAACAAGACCTCTTAAAAAAATAATAGGCCAATGCCTGAAGATCAGACGAAGGGTTACAATTGGATTTTCCATGAATAACAATGACTTTGTAGCTCTGTAAATGAATGGTAGACTGTACACATGCATATCTGTCTGCAAATGACAGTGAATCATAGAAAATAATAGACTCCTTTCTGGCTGATATGTG
This sequence comes from Tinamus guttatus, assembly GCF_000705375.1. The sequence continues at coordinate 366,695 of NW_010580072.1, forward strand.
ATGGAGTCTCATGGGACCCTCTAAGTAGGTGCTGAGATTCTGTCCCATTTCAGGTTACTCTCGGCAATTTCTTCTTTTACCTTTGCCACACTTCACTAAGATTGAAGAATCCTTCACTTTCCAGTATTTGCTCCCAGCAAATGTACTTATGTCCAGCTTTTGACTCACTTCTCAGACTTTTTTCCTGATAATTTAAAAAAACAAATCTCCAAGTACCTTCCTGAAAGGCACTTTCCACAGCCCTCATTCCCACATTCCCTTCATTTCCACAGCATTCATTTTACATCTTTCCTTGAAATCTCTTTTAAGCAACCATTTTTATAAATGTTAGACAAAAATCATACATGACATTCCAGTACTAATAAACAGAAGCAAAATCACTTCTTTCTTTCCACTCAGTCTTTTTCTCTGTAGATTTCTAAGGACCACATTAGAGCTTTTTATATTACAAGTGAAGCTTCAATTGACTTGTCTGTCCACTGTGAATCCCTGTGTTATTTTCTCTCAGACATTTTTCTCCAGAATCTCAATTTCCCTACCCTGTTTGTTTGGTTTCCACTCTTGTTCTCAACTGTTTAAAATTTCAGGACAATTTTTATCTGAACAGGGCCACTTTACCAGGTTATTCAGATCATTCTAGTGGACAATAAAAAAAGCTAGTAAGGAGAACATGGTATCATCTTTCAAAGATATCACATTCTCTGGAAGGGAGTAGAAAACATAAGCTTGCTACCTTGTTTCTGGAAGAAAAGTTAGCACCTCCAAGGAGGTGGAGTGCGAGCACCACAACAAATAGAGAAAGGATGTAATTTGGGTACTTTAAAAAAAGAAACTTACCCCAAATCAGTTGGAAATGTCTTAAAATGTTAAATATGCCAATCACTATGGCATGAGAACTAAATATAAACTAAAGACATGCCTTCCTTCTGGCTTTGTTTCACAATGTAGCCCTGTCTCTGAATCCTAGGAATTATCTCAGCATGTGTTATCTCTTACATCCATGGATCAACAAACAAATGCAATTGGGATTTACTTGTGTACTCACACTTTTGCAGGGTAAGTCAGTCCATACAGAACAGCTCTGGACTTTTCTTCATACCTGAAACAACTGTTTAAAACATACTTGTGTATCTGTTATATATATATTTTTTTTTCTCAAAGAATTTATTTGGTACCTCAAGTTGTAATTAACCAGGCATCACTTTCAAGAAATTAGACATCAACTTATGATGGATGTCAATTTGAAATAGTGGCAAATAGCACTGCTACTTATCATTTCCGTTTAGGAAAGATCAGAATTGATCTGGAAACTATGTGTCTTTTACTCTACTTTCTTATTCTCTTTTAAACATAATGTTCAGCACCAGTGATAACCTTCATGTTCACCGGGCCTGCTCCTTTTTTCCACTGTTTCTGCCAAATAAAAATATGATTTCTGTTAAACTTTGCTTGTGGATAGGCATCAACAGTACCAAAATGCATTTATAGAGATGCGGAGATGACAGAGAGCAGAAGTGGTCTATCCCAAAAAGTCTTATTTCATGCCTGGGAATAGTTCTCCACATGATTTTAAATCTTCCTCAAATACTCAGATTGTGAAATTATAGTGTATATTTAGGGTTTTTTAAATTTATTTTAGGGATCTGTGGAACATATGTTCTGAATATAATTAGATAGAATTTGATGGTTATACATATATAAATATATATGTTTATGTAAGATTTGCCAGTACTCCTGACAAGGGCCTAAACGAGACCTAGTCAAAGGATTTAGCTGTTCTCTGATTAAAAAAAAAAAAAAAAAGTATTGCATGATGTAGCAGAAAAATAATAATATAAAATACTTTCAATATATGTGTATAGTGTAAATACAGTACTGTATCTGTAGTATATACCTTTATATTATGTATTATCCATGTATCTGTAGAAAAGAATGTGACATATCAACTGTTTTTATCATAGATTTGTGATAAAATTCTTTTATCTGTGACAAACCTGGTTTTCCATATGTTTTAGTCTTTTTTACATTCATAATGTAACTGTCACAAAATAATTTCTGATTGCATCTCATTTATTTTCTTTTAACCAGTTTTGAAAGTCAGACAAGTCATTTTTGAAATGCATACGTTTCTATTTTTCATTGTTTGGAAAAATATATTATCTGTTGTCTTTGACATCTTGTCTATAGCATGATTTATTCTAAAAATTCAAATGTTATTCTACTTCAGTGTGTTTATTCCAAGAGTATTTTGTGTTATGCATGTAGCTCTAATAAGATTCACCGGCAATAAGTTCTACAGGCTAAAATTAAGTTGTTTGTCAACACAGTAAGTTGACTTTCCAAGTGTAATAAGGCAAATTGTGGAGACAGTGTCTAAGAGTTCCTTAGTTTTGCATCAAAGCACAGAAGTGTATTATTAAGATTCTATAGACTGCTTTGGTCTGCATTTTGAAGAAAAAAACTAAAACCCCTTATTTACCATCTGTTCATTTTTGACTGTCTTAATCTGACAGTCCAAAATGAGTATGCATAGGCCTTCAGAACTAATTATAACAATTTTAATTATATCTTACAAGAAATATGATTGGAGCCCTATAAAGTTCCCTGTCTTGCTTCTTGTTTGCTATATACACATAGTGGCTGTATGCATGTCTATTTCATACTTTTTTTTTTTAACAGATCTCAAGATTTACTGTTCCTCAACATTAAATTGGTATCTCCTTGCCAAGTTTCCTAATTTATTTATTTACTCTTTTTTATTATTGGAAAAAGTACATTCAAAAATAGAAAAATATCCAAAATTAGGAGATTAAAGCACAAAGAAACGTTTTCTTGTTCAAAAGAATTTTTAGCTAAAAATCTTGATGAGATTTTTGGTAATATGTTTTTATCATTTTCCAGGAAAAAATAAGGATTCTTTTCTGGACTGTAGGAAATACAAATTTAGGTGTCTATATCTGTATCAGTTGTTTCCACAATGAAGATAAATGGAACTTTGTGCCTGATTGTAAGGATAGTGCTTTGATTAGTCCATATATGTCATTTCTTTAGGAAAACTATCAAAAGAAACTTGGTCCATTGTTATGCAGATATAAATAGTTTATAAGCTAATCTGAGATATGACATGAATAGCATTGGGCAGGAGGTAAAGAAGAACAATGGGTAGTCACATAATGTGGAAAAAAAATGGACTTACAGGGAGGGATTTTGTAAGGGTAATTCTAGGATAGTAATTCAGTAAAAGGTGGATCCTGTCTTACAGCACATAAAACAGGAGGGAAAATAACAGCTGTGCTAAGAATAGGAACTGGATTGAAATGTAAATTATTGCCAGGAGATAAAGGCAGCTGGAACGATGTCTATATTTATATGCATTTCCCCTTCAAGTTACCATGGTCTTGGAAAGAAATTCAGAAAGCTGATATCATGAGGAAAGTTACAAATCAAGGGAGTTATAGCAGGCAGGAAGATAGAGCATGTTCTGAGGGGAAGCAGAAAGGCAGAAACATAACATGAGGATTTTAGGTACGAAGAAGTCTATTCTGAGCCTGCTTTCAATATTATACCACATAGGAACTCTTTTCTGTGGATTAAATACATTTAATGGAGTTCAAGGGGAAACTGAAATACTACTTAGAAGAAAGACTTTCAGTGGATCACTAAGTAAACAAACTAGCTCAGCTTTTGGAAATCTTCTGAAGGATAACTATGCTCGGAGAAGGGGAAAGAGGATGGAAAGAGAATTGTTATATATGTGCTTACTCTTGCTTTCAGACACAGTATTGGGATTGGGGAAACCAGGTTCTTGACCAGAACTGCTACATTCTTATTTTCCTACAAATGTTTGCACTCATAGGTTACTACCAAAATAAAGCTTCTGAAAAAGTACAGTATATCCAAACTTCACAACTGCAGGCAAAGAATAACGCAGAGCCAAAACATTTTGTTATCTATAACTTTTTTTTTCCTTTCTCTTTTATAAAGTTGCATGACTCCAGTTTCACTTGTGATATATGCTCATAAAAGATAGACTGCTACTCTGTAAACATAGTTGTCATTCAAACCCAAAACAATTGGAGCAATATTTATGGAACTAATTCCCCTCCCATATTTTTAAGAAGGTTTAAAGCATTCAGAAAGATTCCTGAATTTAAAAATAATAAATTGAAAACCAATCACCATCCATTAACTTTTTGAAAGTATGAAGTAATGCCTTTTCCTTTGAGACTTGTGAGATGTTTCTCATGAAAAGAAAAAAAAATGTCTGGGCTGCTCAATTCTAACACAGTCTTGTAAAATATATTCCCAGGTACAGAATGAGGTTGTGAAACTTGATTGACATTTTTGTCTTCTTCTGAAGTGTGTTAATATGATCTTTATTTTGGTGTAGAAATATTTTTGATACAAAGAGGGGCTCCATTATTGTACATCAGATTTCTATAAAACCAGCTAGTCTCCAGACATAGAAAATAAGGAGAATTTATAGTATTTGTTTACTTTGATTTGTTGGTGTTATTTCAGCACTGTAAAAGACAAAAAAAAAATGAACAGATAAAAGACAGCATATGTCCATACTTAACATTGCATAGTATAAATAATATGAGTGTATATATAAAGAGGGAGAAAAAACATGCTACTGAGGACTACAGGTGCTGTCCAAGTCCAAAAGTTAAAAAAGACAAGACGGGGCAGGGCAACAATGATTTGATTATTTGCCATTAGATTATTACTATTACTATTATTACTACTGCTATTATTATTATTACTATTATTAGATTATTACTATTACTATTATTAGCCCCCATCTTTGATTTTCAGCCTGGTGTGAGAGATGAATCCAGGCAAATTATGGGCAGAATTAGAGACAAGTCTAAAGGGAAGAACAAAGTTTAATGCAGAGATTGCTTGGATCCAGCCAGGTGCTTTTGTAAAATGTTAGAAATACAGTTTGATGCCTAGAAACTCACATCTTTTTAAAATTCACAAGACTGCTAATACCATAGTAAGCGAGTTCAATATAAGGCATATCTTTCCAATCTACTTTTGTAACTATGAAATGCATATGGTGACCTTTTAATTAATTTTTTTCAGCATATGTTTTTGTAGTAATTTCTTCATATAGTTTGCTGCATATCTGTAACTAATGAGAAAACAGTTTGGGAAAAGAGTGGAATAAACTCTAGGATAGATAAACCCTAGCATAGTGTTAATTCTGGGATAGTACCAAGACAGGGAAAGAAACAATAGGAAAAATCTGCCTTTGTCTTTGGCATCACAGGCTTATGAGTGACTGATACGGGAATCAAAATCTTCTATTTCATGCTATAACATTTTTAAAAAATATAATACAAAAAAAAAGTTTTCTTTATAAATTCACTGCTGTAAAACTCACTTGGATTAACCAAAAAAGATTCTTTGCAACAAAATTTTAGGGAGAAAGTCAGTTTCAAAAAGTCCTGTCAGGGTATACAGAAATACCATACTCATTTATTAATTTAGAAATGAACTACCGGCACATAGAAACTCTAATTGTCCCCACTTTTTTTTTTTTTTTTCCCTTCAGTCAGTATTCCTACTACACCAAGCTGTAGATAGACCCTGCCTTGGGTAGCTTTTTCTTCTGTCTTTTTCTTAACGACAACAATAAAGTTTGCTCTGTTGTAGTTACAATCTACTATCTGTAGTTTATTTCTTTCCTGATTAGTTTTTCCCTTGTAAATATGAGAAAATATGAGAAAACGAATAAATACAAAATTCCAATACGCAGTTAAGAATGATCAGAATGTAAGGCCCAATAGCAACATTTTTGACCATATGAATAATCTTAAGCTATATAAGTTATATAAGAAATTGCATTGACAATTGCATTTGATTTACAGTAATTCTGTGAATCTTCTCAAGACTAATCTTTTCAAATAGAGGCCTGCATCATTTTTTAAGATCAATGAATTAATTTCACGGCAAAGGAAAAAAAAATCTTCCCTCTCTCTCTCTGGAGACAGTTGCAGCACCAGTTGATGAAGGAAGTAGCACAATTTGTCAGAGACTGCAATCAGTAGAAGACTGAAGCTGTCAATCCCTGGCAGGTTCCTTTATCATCAGCTTGACCACTTGACAAAAGTCACTAACCATTTAGGAAATATCATTCTGCACGCTAATTCCTTTTTGACTAGCCACAGAGAATATCCAAATAGAGTTTAAATATTCCATTGTTTCTATGCAAAAATAATAACCAAGGCTCTTCACTGCTTCACATCTTTATTTACTGTTTGAGGCCCATTCTTGCCTCTGATCATTTCATGACACCAGTTGTTGTCATCAGTATGGTTTCAAAGACAGGTTTTTGCTTTGGTGATATAATACATGACCAGGAAGGTTGCTGCTGGTTTCTGCAAAAGAAGATATTTGTCCTCCTAAATGTCCCTTCTAAAATATATCTATCCTTCCATCATGCCTAGAAAATATGGCAATATCTACGCATTTGTTTATTTCACTTAACAAAGTGCATCTATTTGTTCCTTCTGTTCTCTGTATTTCAGACAAACAAACACAGAAAATTCTGTCTTCTCCTGTTGTTCTTTAGTCGGAGATTTCTGGATAGATGCAATAGAGGGGTCATGGCACTGCACAAGACATCTACAAGCTGTGCTGCATGTTTTTTTCATCAGTGTTTCTTGTCAGGTCATCTCATCTCTTTGACTCCATTTTTTTTCCATTTGTAATGTCAGTGTAAGCATGTCTTCTAACTTTTGCAACACTGAGCTCTGCATGTGAATATTGCCATATCAGACATAAATACTTATTTCGTGGTGGGAATAGCAGAAATCAAATAATACAAAAATCAGGAATATATTTTATCATTCTAGTAGAAACTTTTGTGTAAGAAACTTACAAATGAGCTGTGTATAATTCAGGGTGAGGGTACATGGAGAATAACCCCTGTTAACCCCCATCTTTGATTTTCTAAATGAGCCACGAATTTTTTTTTGGATTGGAGACAGGCAAACATCTGAAACCTGAAATCTGGACAAGAAACCTCACCAACCTTCAGCAAAATTAGAACTACAGTAAGCATCAATCATAGAGAGAGAGAGAAACCACAGACATTTGCATAAATCAATTAATAGAGCATATATCAGTAGAAAGTTCAAAAAAAATGTTTCAGGCAAAGGAAATAAGAATGTGTGAGTTTAAAAATTGTTTTACTTTAGCATTATATGAAACTTTGTAAAGAAAATATATAGGATTTTCTTAAATGTCAGAAATATAGCTGACAACTCTAATTTAATGCAGTCTCCTCGTGAAACACTATTTTTCCATTATTCCAGATACATATACCACAGATTCCTGTTATAAGCACCAGCTAAATCATTGGTACATATTCTGTGTTTCATTCTAGCTTCATCATTTATCGTATGCACTTTGTTATTCACCATTTAAATTCTGTCTTGTATACAATGGGACTTCTGATGGCACTCCTCAGTGCAAGTAACTGAGATCCTCACAGACAGCCACATTTCACACATCCATGTGATGCGACGACTTAGAGTTACCCTTACAGAGCAACTGGAGTTCCGTGACAGAGAAATTAAAATAAAGGACACCTTCCAATAAAAGTAGCATTAGCCAACTAGCCAAATTTTGTTTTAAGCAGGTATTCTTCATTTTCTAGGTGACCACACTAAATCCCAGCCGAGTAGCAGATGTGTAGGCTGTGTAATACATGTCCTGCTCTTATATCACAACAAGCGAGCTCTGGGCCTAAAAGCTGCACAGCTCTGCTGTACCAGAGCTGAATATCCTTTGCAGCTCTGTGACATAACATGCTCAGCAGGTGGCCTTTTAAAAGATGTAGCTGACAGATGACAACTGTAAAAAAAGGTGCTTTTTTCAGACAATCTGAACTGAGATCCCCTGGGGATGCAAGGAGATAATGCATTTTCCTTAACATCAAGGATGCCTACGGATTATGCCTCCCAAGGAAATATATCCCCAAAAGCACTGATTCGTAGAAAAGCACAATTGTGTGCAGATCAAAATCCCCAGCAATAACCACAGAGGAGAAAATAACACAAACTTTGCACACACACGATCGCATGCACACACATACATGTACATACACACATGCATTATGGAATGTGAAGAATTATTCTGAGGTATCATGAAATGGCGACATGGGTTGTTATGTACAAGCAGATCTTTAGCTTTGTAGAGTGAAGAAGTGAGAAAATAGTAAGTGGTCAAAAATAAAATTAAGACATTCCAAAACATTCAGAGATAAAAAGTAAAACATTTTTTACTTTTACTTAAAAAATATAAAGCATTAAAAAATCAGAGATTAGTGTCAGTACTATAGAACCTCTGGATTCAAGGATGTGACAAAAGAAAAAAAATATGCTTACAATTTTCCAGTAGTGGCTTGGAGATTTGGTATTTTTTACTTCTGCTTATGACATACTTAAAAGGGAGCCCACTTTGTAGATAGCTTTTGACACCTATTTACCAGAAAGTAGTGTTTAAACTATTGAAAATCCTCAGTCAGCCTTGGAATTCCAGCCTAGTAAACACACATTGACTAATATCACTGTTATGTCTAGGAAAAAGAGGGGAAAGTTTTCATAATTAAAATAACCAGGAACACTATCTAAATGTATGTCTGAGTCACTGCAAGGAGGAAGCAGATCACATTTGTTTCCACACAAATGCGCTGCAACACCAGCCTACAGACACAAATCCTCACGGGCTGGCAATAGACATCCCAGCGCTGGGGTTGCTTTTGTGAAGTAGTGCAAGTCACATAGCGCTTACTGTAAAATCCTGATCTGCTGCTGGTGCAATAGTTCTTAAATCCAAATGTTGCTACACAGTGAAGGATGTGTTTTCACAGGAATTTGGATGAGACAACAGATATTTATATGCCTTTTTCCATAGTTTCACTTTTGATTTATTATTTTAAAAGTCAAAAAAATTTATTATGCATATTCACAGCCAATGATTTTAACTTTATTATGACAACATCAGCTGAACAATCTGTTGATGATAACCATTTACTCACTTCTTACTTCATCTTCCTAAGAAATTTATATTTCAAAGTATACCTTATGTGTTTAATTTCTAGTGTTTTATATCCATTATCACATTCTTTTCTTCCCTGGTACCACACTTCTCTCACAATTCAGATTCCATAAATCCAGCTATGTTGGGTATTGATGTTATCCTTTAGGGTCACCCTGACTGACAGAAGAAAAAAAAAAAAAGGAAGATTCAGCATAATATTTCAAGATAACAGGAAAAAAATCAAATACCAGTAAACTCTATTCTTTGCATAACAAAGAATTTGGGCTGAACGGTATACATGCAGATATAAAATATTACATTTCATCAAAGATATCAAAGTATTTCAGGTGTCTGGAAATCTTTTCTTTCACAGTTGTAATATCAAAAAGGCGGTGCTCATGCACCACTAGCATAAGGCAGTTTGTGTTTTCAGGCTTTTGGCTTAAGTGATTTCAAGATTCTGCAGGATTTCAGGAGACTGCTTGCAGTCTCGAATTTATAGGCATGCAATTTGGTAAGAACAAGTAGCGGCAGAAGTAATTCCAAATTAGACACGGTGGCTGGTGAAGCAATGAACCAAGAGACAAACACCCACACAGAAATTACAGATGGTTAAAGTGCATCTCAAGCTCTATGGTAACATTCCCTAATGCTGCTAAATGTAGCCCTGCTCGGAAGAGTTGCACTGCAGTTCACTGGCTGAGAAGCTGAACTTGGCCCATAAAGCAACTCACTACCCTTAACGAGTGTTCTCCCAGAACTATTCGCAAACTCATATCTTAAGGAAGGTAGTCACTGATTATTGTAGCTTATTGAAAATTAGTCACAGACAATGTATCTTGCTAATTTCCTGAGAGGATAATGTGATTTTTATATAACCTGTTGTCACCACTATGTAGGTGAGCTGAGAAAATTTCTCAGACTTTGTACATTTTCCTTTTTCCTAGATTTTATGCTGTCATTGGACACTATTTTTCTACACATTTTGTATTTGAAATTCCACACCTTATCTTGAAATGAAAAAACAATACCCCCTATTTAAAATTACTTTCCTGAGTGCTACATCATGGCTATACTGACACGGGATAGCATGATTTCAGTTCAAAACTCAATGCAAAACTCTAAAAATAAACTTACATAAGTTCTCTTTTCCACCCACTTTTCCTGGAGGTCTGCTTCTCACACATATCACAAATTCCGCAGTTATGCAGGACAGAGACCAAAGAAAGGTCTTTGTGCAAGAATACATGTTATTGCTACTCATTCTCAAATGACATTCCCACATTTTGTGCAGGTTTGAAGGCCCATCAACCTGGATGTAGCTGTATGCTTTATGACAGTGACAGCTTTTCCTAACAAAATATATTCTCAAATTCACTCGCAGACAGTGACTGATTTCAAACCAAAGTATGCTAAACAATCATCTTGAAGAACATCCTGCCTTGTCAATGCATATCACCTTCACTTAATATTTCAAGCAACCATCATCATGAAAAAGTTATTTTTTTCAAATGTTTTGTTTGTGATTTTCTTTAATGCTATGAATATTTGTTTTCTTTCACCTCAGAAAAGTGGGACATTGTATGAGCAGTTCTGCAGTTTCAGGTGTAAGTGGGGTCAACATATACTGCTCACCTGCATCAGCATCACAAATATTTAACACCTCATTAGTCCAGTTTATTATTAATGTATCTTCTAAGATTACATATTGGAAAAATAGGAATCTTCTGAATTATTTTTCTGGGATGTTTAATAGAATCAAAGGGCTAATTTTGTTTTGCCACCAATACATTTGCGGATAATTTTCTTATTCCCTTAAGCCATCCCTGGAGCCCATTGTGTGGAGTCTTCACTCAAGTCTGGAACATTTCTTGAAAGGCATTGCCATCACAGACTGTTTTTCAATACAGTCATTGAATTCAGTGAACCTGTTCACATGGTAATCTACTGCTCAGTATGAACAATGACTGTGGAATCTATCCTATGACATTTTAATGAAGAAAATTTTTCGTATAGAGATTATAAATAAGCTGTTGAAAATGTTCCTTTCATCTGTACAAGTGTTAAGTCATTTCTCTTCTTGCAATGGCTGAGGAATATTTACAAATCCTGTCCATAAACTCCTTCACAAAGATAAAATGTTTAGGTTGAGAGAGATCACAAAATGATCATGCATTCATACCGTTCTTCTCCAGCCATTCTCCACCAGCTACCATATGCCTTGAAGAACCATATCTGTTATTAGCTGAAATGCCATACTGTTATCTAGTTTTCAGTTGCATAGCACAAAGCATGTAAGTTGCTATTGATTCTTAATGCCAACCTTATCTGTGTGCTAGTCTTATATTTTATGCCCTATGTTCTACTGTTAATTAAAGCAAATTGTGCATGATGAGCTATTTTGTTATTTGAACTTTTTTCTTCCAAGAAAAAATTTGCCCCAAAGAACTGAAGACCTAGGCCTGATTTTTAAAATATAAGCTTGACTACTTAATAATTCCATTAATGACTACTAATTATTTAAAATAGCTAATAACATTAAAATATTTATCTCAGTCTTTTACTCTTGTGGCAGAATTAGAACATTCTGATGATTCACTCTTATTCATCTGTAGTAGCTAATTTGACTGTGCCTTTTTCCATCAAATATTAGCTATAAAACTGTATTAATTATTATGTCAGTTAGTGTTCCAAGTTTCGATGGATTTTGCTTTTCTGCATATTGCATGTTGAATTCTAGGTCTGTTTTTCATGATATTTTGTAATCACAAAGGAAACAAAAAATTAGTGTAGCAGAGACAATGCTTAAGGTAGTTTTGATTTTAATGTATTGCATTGTCTACCTCTAAAGAGTTGCCATAGACAAACCTGGTTCATGTAGTAAGTGGCATTTTATTCACTTACAAATAATATGTTAGTTAAAAAAAAAAAAGAAAGGCAAAGGCAGGGGAAAAACTGCATGAAATGGTCACAGAAGTATACAGAAGTCAAAGAGCACTATCAGATGAAACTAGAAGGAAAAAGGAGAAATAATATTAATTGCCCGATATTTTCACCTCTTTTAACTTTGAAAAAGACTTACACTTTTTTTTTCTGTGCTTCCTTAAAATCTTAAAATGTTTATGCTTTTACTTTTTTTCCACCTTCATCTTATCGACTACATTTTCTATTATATACCTTCTTTCCTTCTCTGGTGAATATAATAAACCTCAACACAGTGATTCCAATCTCTAATTTTGTTATTATTTCCTTCATTAATAATCTTAGTGCTCCTTTGTACTTCATCACAGCACCTGAGCAATTAACAAAAGGAGTTTTCTTCTGTAACATAAAAGGTAACAAGCACATGACAATCACAAAGATTTTACTGGGCAATCCAAAACATCTCTTAACCTCTTGTGCTGTATTGATTTTTTCCTCAAGGACAGCCTTGGTATAGTTGTTGCTTCTGGCTTTCACACCTTAGCGACATGGACTAGCTCCCCACAGAAAATTCCTGTGCTGGTAATATTTAGATTGCTATTGGTAGACCTCTCTGTGAAGAGTCGTCTACATCAAATACCTCACAGTCAAGACTATATGTTAGAGGCTTAATTACATATGGTATTGTCTATCTTACAGTTAAATAGGAACAAACATGTGAAAGCTGCAAATTTATTCTTTCACCTAAAACTAACTGGGTGAGCTGCTTTTTTATTTCCCAAACCAGGATTGAAGCCCACCTGCCAGGGGAATATATACAAATTATATACAAATTAGATACAAATTCAGGCAGGTTAATTTCAGTATTTTGTCCAAATAATACTGGAGTCACTGGTTCTATAAATAAATACATATGTGTGCATATATATATATGTATATATATATATGGGATTAATATTTGATACTGTAACTGATGTTCTGACATATGTTTATAAATTTAAAAATAGTGCTGGTGTTTTGCAAATAACAGTCACTTAAATCAGCAGAATACTCTGGTATGTTTTGCTATATTTAGGTGAATTTTTGACAATTCGGATGGAATTTAACCTCTTTTTCTTCTTTTGGATCAACAAACAGAGTATGCTATAGAATTTAAATGAGAGGTTATAAAAAGGTGCTAGGCCATGACTTTAATTAAAGTCATACTCTTACACCTCATCACCAGAGTGGTGTAATAGGAGTTTCATCTCCCTGGGTGCATAAGGATTAAAATACTTATCCTGAATTAATACTTGTGCAGCTGGTTCATATCTTTTTGTAGCTGAGCTTTTTTCAATTATATTTAGTAGCCATTTTTAACAGACAAGGTAGTCAATTTATTCCTGAGAGCATTCAAAGGAATGCAATTCAAAGTTTCTGAATAAACTCAGTCCCATTCTCTGGCTTCTAACTTAGTTCAAGCCACTTATCTGAAAGCCAATCTCGACACACAGTAGCCCACTGAATCTTGAATACTCCTACTAGCAGACCAAACACTAAAAGGGAAATTTACCAATTCATCCTAAGCTGTATCATACTGCTTAAATGTCATTCTATCTATCTGTGGGAATTTCTGACAGAATGCAGTTTATAAGTAAATTCTCAATGATGAGCCTAAAGAAACCTACTAAGAAAACACAGACCTCTCTCCTTTGCACATTACTCCCAGTATATCCCTATTAAAACCCTATTTCCGACAATAAAAGTTATGGCACTTTGGAAGAAAACTAATACAATATGGAACTGATACTTACATACATAGGAACTGATGACCTGTTTACTGTCAGTCATAAAAAAATGCATCTTTTACTTTGAAAACACACTACAGACATTGTTCCAAAGAGCAAAACCGTACTTTTCCTTTGACTTTAATTTTAGAGTTACAACATTTAATGTAGGAAATTGCACTTCTTAGTCCAATTATGTACATTACCTACTGCCACAGGGGATGGCCAGTACAACAGTATTCATGATGCCTAACATATAGGAGTTCTACTTTTCCTGAATAGAAAGACATGGCCTTATTTTGTCAAATGTCTTGTCAACATTTAGATGATAAATGCTGAAAGAACTTCTGTGTTAAAAAAAATGTATGAACAGAATTCCTTTCAGGAGCAAACTACTTTCCAATGAAGAAGAAAAATCCATCTATGCTTGTTGTTGTAAATAAAAGCAAACTTGGAAGCCAAGCAGGATTTATCTCTTTGGTGAATAGTAATGGTTCCATCTGTTCTAAATGATACATGGGATAAAGGACACAACTTGAGCAAAAAGACTCTATATTTGCAGGTAGGTTATTCCATAAAATCTGAACGATCTGAACATTTAAACCCTAGTGTATCAACCTCTCACCCAGCGAGCATCCATCTTATAACATTTTATGAATTAGGAAGCACAAAAAGATCTTTCTGGATCTTTTCTTTTTTAATTTAAGAATTTGAGATGGAAATAGTTTTTAAAGTAGGAATCAGAACTCAGGGAAAATAACTTACTTTGCTAAAGAGCTGTGATAAAGAGTTACATTTGTTTCCAGCCAGTGCAACTAAACTCAGCCTCATACATAGAAAAGTTTCAACAAAGGGAAAACTTTGTCTTTATAGCTACTTTCTCCTTATTCATACACCTTCCTAAGAAGCGATAGATACCTACATCCATGCCTGTCTGTAAGACTTCTCTGATCATCATTTCACAGGTTCCAGTAGTGGTGAACAATGAAATTCTTTTTTATTCAGATTACAAAATTGTGTTTCAGATATTCTCTTAAAATCCCTGCAGGATTGGTCTGCCTGGAGAATATATATTTTTGAAATCCCAGCTGTTCTGAATGAAAAAGAAGTGCCAAGTTTCTCAGCTTTATCAAAGCTATAATAGTCTAGGGGCACATAAAAAGAAATAGCTTTCACAGCTTTCATATTTAGGCACTGAGAGATGAGCAGCAAACTGAGAGGGATTTCCATGGCTGCTGTTCCTGATGAGCAGCAAACTGAGAGAGGGATTTCCATGGCTGCTGTTCCTAAATGGCACAAAATCTCCCATTTGAATCTGGCCCTATATGACTCTCATAGGTCTCATGATGTGCATTTATCGTGGAGTAAAAGAAAAACACAACAATAATTGTTTTTGTGAACTTCTCATTAGTTAAAGCAGAATTACATAGTCTTATCATGTAGACTTGATTCATTTGCCAAAGCATATTCCTTTACTGTAATGAGTGCAGATAATTTATTCCTTCTAATGAGCAGATATTAAAATTGCTCATCAAGTCTTTATCAGAAAGGTCAAGAGAAAAGGGACATTTGACATTTCTATGATATTTTCTTTTATTCTAGAAATAAATATGCTACAATTAATCACATGGAAGTAATACTGAATGGGAACATACCTCAGGCAAAACGTATGGATATTTAAGAATCAGAAATTACTAGTTCTAAAAGTCACAGATGCAGTACCAAATGGAAGGGCAATGGATTAATATCGCTTTGTCCATGTCAAGAATTCCAGACTAGGCTGAAACAATATTTAACACTGTCAGACAGTGTTTCTATCATACTTTCCTTAAAATGCTTATGGTGCCCTGTGAATACCTCAATTTTTATCATGACATGAGACATCACCAATGTAGACTTGCAGTACAGAGAAAAAGAAAAAAGGTTAATGAAATTTTGTGCAGTGAGATGCCAAAAGATAAAACTGAGAAGCAAAATTTTTAGTTCTGACCATACTGAACATGCCATTCTTAACAGAAAGGCAAAGACAAAATAGCAGGCTGTCAGTGATTATTTCAGGTAGTCAGGAAGAAACAAGGGAATGGGAGTTAATGCGGAGGGTTTGAGAGAGTACCTTCTTTACCTAAGAGGTAAAAAAAAAAAAAAAAAAAAAAAGTATCTGAAAAATGGTAAGTTAGTGCTGACATGCTCTTATAATTCAATCAAAAGTATGTATTTTTCCCGCTTGGGTGACCTTGGAGTGGAATAGTGAGTGATTTAGAATAGGCAAATCAGAGCCTTCAGCAGCATTGGAAGCTGATGCACAAACCAAAGGGTCCAAGGATGCTCCGCTAGTTCAACAGCCCGACTGAGCAGCTGTTAGTACTAGCAATACTTTTTGCATGACCAGCAGAAACCTCTGAGGTTTTTCATTCTATTCTTTTATTTTCAGTTGTATATTAATTTCCTTGACTATGTAATTTATAAAAATGTAAAACACATGCACTTCAAGGACATTGCAGTTGTTGAAAGTCATTTTTATCACAGGTTGCTGACAAGGAAAGCTAAAAGCACACCCAAAGAAAAGTATAACTATCAGACACATCATATAATTATCAGCCTTATCATACTCATGCATAGATTCATGACTTGTCTCTTCAGTCTCTGAGTTATACATGGTACAACAGTTTTCATTTCTCACATGTGCTCACTTTTAATACAAACGTTGCCCATTATTTCTACTAAATGACTTACAGTTTTTACAGCTAAACAAGTGTTTTACACGTCTGTTGGGTGTAAAAGTAACAGTTTTCACCACGCACATTCACATGCATGCATGCATGCATGCACTGTCCATATTATTCTCTCTAATTTTTATTTCATTTGTGGAAACCAAAGCTCTTTAGTCAAGATTAATTATTTCAGGCTATTACTTGAGAGTTTTCTTTTCAAAAATTGTCCTTGAGTTATTGATTTTTTTTTAATGTAAATGAGGTAGCAAATGGTGTTTCTAGAATCCAAGTGAAAAAAAAAGTGAGGATTGCAATAATTGTTACTGATATTTTGTTTCACATATGGCAATTATCAGGTCTGTATAGTGTCTTCGTGTTTATGCTTGACAAGACCTTTTCAAATTTGATTTAAATGGTCCTGTAAGTTTCCTAATAAACTTGACTGAAATCCATCCAGAAACAATAGGAACTGTGATACATTTGAAATTTAAGATCATCAATCTTTAAATGTTTATAAGTAGACTATTATCTCAAAATACTACATAAATAGCATGTAAATATAGCTCAATGCTCAGCTGAAAAGAGAACCAAGACTTCATTTCCAGAGCAATTGCAGTCTTTTTATCATTGAAATAGAAAGTTTTCTTTGTGTTGCATTGGTGTCCTATGTATTACAAAGACTGTATAACTTCAGTGGAACTCATACCTGTCTGTAAAGGTCAATGCCATTATGCTCTAGAAAACAATTAATTAAGAGATATCTAACTGTAAAGTTTAGTAGTTATGTAGGAATAACTCCTGAGCTATGAAATTCCTTTGCTGCATTTGTCAGAAAACCAATGCTGGGTGATACGCACCCTGCGAAACCCTAGCCTAAACCTTTTTCATGTTTCACAGATCCACCAACATTTCTTCAATGTGGAGTAAAACACATCTGTCAATCAAAAACACTTTATCAAGCTCACAGATTTAGTTCTCTTCACAAGAAATATATGTCTACATTGGTTCAATATCTTTACACAATGAGAAACAACAGAATTTTTTAAGAATCCATTAAAAGACAAATGAATTATATTTCACACATGTACAAGGATAAAGACATTAAGCAGGATTTAGCTTTCCAAGTCCTTTGGAAACTGCCACAGCCTAAAGCTTTCATGTTCTATTGGTACTAAAAAGTATCTTGAAAATACCAGGAGCCAAATATCTTGCTGGAAAAAACTGATAGTGTCTAGATTCTAAAGAATTTGTGTTCTTGTGCTTAACTATCACTAAAGAGGTCAAAATGTAAGCATTATTTTGAATTACTGGAAGAAATGGAAATACTGAGTATTCACTAGATATATAGATCGTTTGCTTGTTCACTCTGCTTTTATAATGGCAACTTGGAAATTGCACTACTTGAATATGATTTGAAGACCACCAAACAATAATTTCAGCTTTTACTATTCTAGACCTCCATTTAGGTAGAAATAAATACAGCTTCTGGTCAGGTTATTTCTGGTTCAAGGAATATCATTCACATGTGCCTTGTGTAGTTATTTCACGTGAGCTGCTCTGAAATCCAACCAGCCATACCTCTGAACTGGCACAAAACAGAATTGTATAGAGTCATAAACTCTGCCAGAAAATACTGTTTGTAAACACATGAGGCAGTGAAATAAAGGTACCACTACTCTTACTGCAAAAAGAAACAAAGTGCCCAAGGGAAGTGTGCCCAAAATGATGAGCTCTGGAAAGGTTCTATCATGTTCCAAGTACACGGCAAGACCTCTGTCAGTAGAGCTTCCCACGTACACATTGACATTTTTATCTTCCCAGAACCACACATTTACTTTGGGCATGAAAAATTTCTTTAATTAAAAGTTGAAACTACAGTGTCTAATGACTTCTCAGGGAAAAGAAATGCACTGAGTGGATGCTAAATATAGCAAGAAAACTTTCCTTCACATAGGCACTTTGAGCTTGTCCCAGCAATAATTTGTCAAAAAGAAGGATTAAAAAACAGCAAAATGGAATGACAGAGAGCCCTATGACTGGAAATTCTGGAGCTCTGATGATATGAGTAATTTCTAGGTCTACCACCTGCAGATACCTTTCATCTGACAATCTCTTCCCTTCTCTTCACACGTAAATAACTCAAATAATAAGTGAATTGTGCAAATGCTGATTACGGTGTTGTGCTTCCATGGCAGTTCTTTCTCAAGTAATATGTACGCATTCTGCATGTGAAACAAATGATTACTTGTCAGAAAGAAGGAACTTGGGATCCTCCTGCTGTAGGCTATGTAAACACACAACAAGCAAGTGATCTAGATTAAAAGATTTTGGTGAATTTTCACTCCATTAAATCCATAGCTGTTTTGATCTTATGTGTCGTAGAAACAGAACTGCACCCAGTAAGCATAGGACAGGATGCTATTTTCTGAACTCTGCAAATTCAGCTGCCCATGAAATTTCCTGGTGCTGCTTTGCAAGCCTGGTGCTCTCAGAGATGCATTAAAGATTGTGGTTCTTGGAAGCCCAGCCCAGCACTGATCAAAACACATTTCAGATAAGGTCAACTTAACTGCCAAAGGTAGTGCTTTCAAAGTTGCAACTAGCCTTTGGACAATTAAACATGTGAGTAAATAAGTATTTTCTTCAGCATCCTGTTTTTGTTATGGTACATCGTATTGCAGAAGTTCTTTTACAAATGGGAATTCAAGAAGCATTAAAAGCGTGATTTATAAGTGTAAAATATATAGCCTGAAACATTATGATATGTTTTAGTCAAATATGTATGATAAAACTTTATTAGAACTCACTTTTTTAAAGCCTATTGAAAAAGATAATTTATTGAGTATTCACAAACTGAGAACTAATAAAACTAATAAAGAACTTCAATCCATCATTTCCAGTTCTATTATAAGATCATTTTTTAAACCAATTTTCAGAGCAAACACAAAACATATTGAGAAGAGTAAAATCTCTCTCCTCAATCCAGAATTCAAATCACATGCACTGAGCTGGACAAGGACAGCTCAGATAACTCTGCATGTAATCACTTAAAAAGAAACTATAAGGTTTCATTTGTCTATCTTTCTTCCAGTTACAAAAATTAAAAATGCTTGAGAAATTCTGTTTAGCCAACTGAGCCCCACTACTTTTGAAACATACAGTTTCAAAAACTTTAAAGCCTTGGTTCACTGTATCAATATTAGGTTGATTTTTCCACATTTATTTTCCAGTTAAAACAGAAGAAAAAAATCAAAATCAAAAGGAAGACCTTAGCGAATACATTTCCATGATGACAGTCTTACCTGCCCGTTTTTCAGCTTAATACTATAACTGGTGAAGTTCGAAGAGGTCATGTGGGGAAATGAGGAACAATGTAAAAATTAAAGTGGTAAAAAGTTGATCTGCTTTTCAAATATAGCTTTAGATGTTTTCATCATTTGATTTGCCTATAACTACCACAGACATCACTCTAATTCTAGAGAGAAAATATTGATTATAGAGCAAGGCATGTGTTTGCTTTAGCTTCACCCTTATTCTTTGACTGGTACTAGGAGCCTACACCTCTCCTCAGATTTTGATATAACCACAAAGTAAAGCACTACGACTTTTAGAATATATGAAACTATAGAATCTGTAGATTTTAATGAGAGCTTTTGAGAACTTACAGCAATTGTTGAGATGAAGTCACACCATACATTCAAATACCTAGATATTAATAACTTGGTCTTGAAAATCTTGATCAATACTTTATTAAAAATAAATTAAGCATTAAAAAATAAAATTAGAAAAAAAGATAGTAAGCAGTATGGAAATGAGCAGTTTACTATTGTATCATTAGTGTTTTCTAGCATGTCCCATTTTAACTTTTCATGAAGGAAACTGATTCTTTTTTCCCCAATATATTTTGGATAATTCATCTTTCCCCTCTTGTTGTGTTTCACTTCTGATGCTATTACAGATTTACAAAAAAAAAAAAAAAAGAAGTTTTTACAAGGAATGATTTTATGATTTTTATGAAATATAATTTTGTTCTGGCACTAATAGTAAAGTTCATGAAGGAGAAAAATAGAACAATATGATTATGTAACAATTACTCACATGTCTTTTATTAAGAGAAAAATGGGATTTCAATGCGGTTCAAAGTTAGAATTAAAAAAAAATTCTTAGAAAAACCCTAAGTTTTCTGAAACACCCAGCTCTCTGCTCCATTCTAGCTAGTAAATAGATCTAAATAGTCATATGTTAAAAATTTAATCCACTGTATTTACTAATTCAAATCTCAAAAAAAAAGACATCTAGAAACTTATTTATGCTGCCTACCATTATATGACTCCTTAGGTTCTTCACTTTATTTTTCGATTTCTAGCTCATTACAGCCTATCGCCTTGCTTCAAGACATTCATAAACAATATAAACGAAAGTGTTAAATCAAATCACTTTTCTCCTGTATCTTCAGGATACAGGAGTAAGTGATAAGCAACCAACAGCAGGTTCTAAAAAAAAGGAATTAAAGAAACTTCAAAAAATACTCCATTAAATTACAAATACCTAAGTCTTGTGGTGACATGTTGTTGTAGCTAAAATATATACATATACACAAAATTATATTCAAAATATAGACACAAGAAAAACAAACCTCCAGATAGCTTCCTTTTCTCATACTTCCTGCATCATATGAGTAGACACAGATGATTCTTTCTTCATGGTTTGCTTTTTACTCAGAAAATATTTTAAATTTATGTACAAATTTATCCCTAAAAATCATATAATTGTGAAACATAATTACATTATGTTTCACTTGAAACAGGCTTATTTTAAGGAAGAGATATCTATTATTCCTAGCATGAAAAAATATCTAAAATCTAGGATATAATTTTTGTCCAACAAAATATAGGAAACCACCTGCGCATGATTTGGGAAATGACATTAAGATCTTTCGACCCTGCATATGGATGATACCACTTCTTGCTTGCCTGAAAAAGAGTGGAAGCAATTCTTAGATAAATATAATTTACGCCCCCCCAACTATATTCAAAGAATATCACAGAGATCTCCATTTGCATACAATCTGCTTGCTCTTAGAAACTGAGCAGTCTGACAGACAATAGATACTCTCTGACAATAATCAAAAATAACCCTCATCTTTTTCCTGTGATATGTATGTGCCTCGTTAGCAGGCTATGCTAACCCCTTGCTATATATTCATAGGTTGCATCTATTTTTTTTCCAGTAATTAAAATAATAAATGGGGCCATCTTTCTTTTACGAGTAGTTTATCCAGACATACAATCAATAACAAAAGAAAAAGACAGTAAGGGTTCATTTCTGTGTGTGGAAGATTTAACAAACGCAAATCAATATAACCCCTTCTGACCTCAGTCTGTTCCCGTATTTTCTCTTTCCTATTTCCATGTCACAGTTTCCATTTCTATTACTCCTCAACAAACTATGCTTTGCTCTCATGAAGTATAAAGCATGTTCCCAAGGAGGGGCAAAGGGCAGTCTGGCTCTGGAGCCATCACAAAATGATGCCCACTGAGGGCCTAATAGAGTTCATGATAGATGCAGCAAAATCTGCTGCCAACTACTCTTCAAAATCACCCTCACAGGCAAACTGAGGTTCTTGCATGGATCAATTCTATAATGATTTCTGAACTGCTGATACTGCTAAGGAAGGAAAATGACCAAAATACTCACTTTCAGTTGAGCTGGGCCCTGATATATCTGTATAAATGCAAGTATGTGTGTATTGACAAGAAAAACAATGGCAGAAACTGAAAAAAATCTAGTGTATATTTATTGGAGAAAGAATGATGCATTATGACAGCAATAGATTTTGTCTATAGAAACGTGTTTATGAGCTTTAGCAGAGTCACAATGCTGGTGTGAGTAAGCAGCATAGCAAGAAAATTAATTGCAATCACACACAGAAGTACAATTCTGTTTTTCTCTTCATGCTGCTGACAATCTTTCGAGTCCTGTAGCACAGACAATCCTTTTACTGATAAACTGCCTAGGTACCTAAATGTCACAGCACTCCAACTCTGTCCTGCAATTGCCTAGCAGCTCTGCTTCTTCAGATATGTGCACGGTCAGTAGTGCCCAAATGTTGGAAACATTGGCTTGTGACACCATGAGTCTTTTCTCTAATCAGGGTTTACAGCACTGTGGTCCAACTGCTTTCTCCTTACTCATTTTTTTATGTAAGGCACACCGTTATAGAACTGCTTCAAAACTAGTTTAGAAAGGACTTCAGGAAGTTACCAGCTATACCTCCTCCACCACAATGTAGGATCAGCTATATCGGCTGTTCCTGTGAGATGTTTTGGGAACAACCATCCAGTGGTTGTTAGTGAGGACTGTTAGTGAGGACTCAGCCTACTCGATTGATCTATCCCACAGCTTCACTATTATTTCTTTTAGAAAGTTGTTTCTTTTTATATAACCGACGGTCAGTACTGCCCGAATGTTGGAGACATTGGCTTGTGACACCATGAATCTTTTCTCTAATCAGGGTTTACAGCATTGTGGTCCAACTGCTTTCTCCTTACTCATTTTCTTATGTAAGGCATACCGTTATAGAATTGCTTCAAAACTAGTTTAGAAAGGACTTCAGGAAGTTACCAGCTATGCCTCCTCCACCACAATGTAGGATTAGCTATATCGGCTGTTCCTGTGAGATGTTTTGGGAACAACCATCCGGTGGTTGTTAGTGAGGACTGTTAGTGAGGACTCAGCCTACTCGATTGATCTATCCCACAGCTTCACTATTATTTCTTTTAGAAAGTTGTTTCTTTTTATATAATCTATATATTACTTGCTGCCGTCTAAGCCAATTAAACTACTTGCTCTGTCATACACAATTTATTTACTTGAGTTTTGCAAAAACTTTTGTGTATCTGGAGAGCTTTATGTTGTCTCCTCTTAAGATTCACTTCTCTAGTCTAAGTAATGCATCCATTTTTTTTCCAGACTGTGCTTTTAACAACTTAAATCATTCTCCTAAGCCAGCCCTGATCTATCTCACTTTGTCAACACATCTCTTGAAATATGTTACCTAAATTTGGATACAGCATTTGGGCTGAGTCCTGCCAGTTCTGATGAGGGTTGAAGGGTTATCCATGCGTCTGGCAGGCAGCGCTGGTGTTTACATGTGCAAATCCCTTTTATACAACATAATGATATTGTTGGCATATATTCAGCTTTTGATCCATCAAAAAACCTTCTCTTTTCCATGGAATTGCTGCATCAGCTGTTAGAAAAGGTTTTAGGGGTCAAAACAGAGACAGAAGTTGCAACCCACACTCATTTAACAGGAAACAAGAAGTGGATCCATTTTTTTTTCTTTTTTTTTCTTTTCCAATAAATGTTGAGTATTTTGCAGAAAGAATCCCACATCTCCTCACCTTAACTTCCAGTTACTCAATAGCAGCTGTTTCAGAGCCGCACAATAGCTTATTTTTCTACAAAAGTACACATAGATGCTCTAAGTAGGAGATAGGAACTTTACACGAAATTATTGTAAATCAAAAACATGGGGAAAAAAACCCTCTTTTTAGCCTGGTAGTTCTTGAAATGCCTGAAGGTACAACTAAAGCAATGTTTATAAAGCTGGGGTATTGTATGTGGAGTGAAGAATTTTTGGAATTATCAGTTTATTGGAATAATTAGACTGCCTCTGTGTAATCTGGTGAAAACTGTGACTAAAGCTGATGAAAAAATGTTCCATCAAATTCAACATCTGAATTGTATATATCTATTAATCTATCATATTCATTGTATATTTATACAATTATCATAAATTGAATACATTGTTTTGCTTTAAAACAACAACAAAAAATCAATACATGCTAAGACGGTGGCTATGACAAATGAAGTGATCAGGAGTTTCAAACACAATAACTGCCTGCTAGAGCACATTTTATGTTTCCAAAATCTCTTGGGTACCCTTATGATCCTGAGCATTAGGATCAAAACAGTTCCCAAGGTCCATCAAAGCAGGCAGACGTTTGATGCCAACATCAGAGTTAAGGTCAAGTGTATGAGAGGTTATATTTCAAGGCAGAGCACTGTTGCTTGTACCAGTAGTTTTTCATTCATTAAAATCTGTGCTAAATTAGCCAAAAGTATTCCAATTTGCAGTACAAGGAACCTTTTTTGTTTGTTTGTTTGTTTTTTAATTTAGTTCTATACAATCTGACAGACCCTTCCCTTTCACACAGCACC
This sequence comes from Tinamus guttatus, assembly GCF_000705375.1. Next base: position 391,377 of record NW_010580072.1, read on the forward strand.
CCTCAGCAGAGAAGTGAGTCCTTGTTATATATTTTTGAAGTGCTGAACATTGTTTCTGAAGTTAAGTAGAAAAAAATTGCCAGAGGCCTTGCATGATTCTGGAGGCTGTTCTGAGTCACTCCACCAATACTGGGGAGTTGTTTTCTTGCACTGAATTAGACAGCAAGTTAAATGTCTTGGCACTGTCTCTTTCTTAATATACTTACTCCTCTCTAAACTGCTGAACTATTTCATGCAAAGGATCTAACCTCCATCTAGCATTAAATGTTACTAATCCCTTGTGACCATATTCTATAAATGCACCTGATATGCAACCCACTCAGAGAGCAAACAGCACAGAGCTCGGAGGTTCAGCTGAAGAGCTCTCCTCCTGATTACTATAAGAGAAATAGCTAGTGAAGGTTTTCTCTCATTTGAGAAATGTTAGGGAATGCAAATATTCTCTTATGATTTCAGATTAAAAATCAACACTTTCCAGCTTTCTAGCAGAAAGATATATCTGAATTGCTCTTCACATAATCAGCTCTGTCTGCTAGAGAAATGGTTCACATTTGAACACGTGGCTGTAGTGGTGGCACAATCTCAGTTTCTTAAACTCATAGACAGGTATCATCCAGGAGCTGAAAATCATTGTAGAATTTGAAACAATTTTATTCTTCAACACTTGACTCTTTTTTTTCTGTAGTCTAAAGATATACCTTATTCATATACAGGGGATATATATTGTTGCTGGACCTCTCCAAATCTAAATTTAGTAACCATAACACCTTTGAAAGGGCACAGCTCAGTGTTACCTAACTGAAACACCTCAATTTCAGAACAAAATCCCAATAAGGATGTTATATAGCCATGATTCGCTGAGTTATTGATAACTAACACGTTTTAGCAGGGATAAGTTAGGGAGCGACTCCAGCAGAGCTCACAAAGAGGTGCAGACTGCATCACACTAGGTTATTTTCCAGAGGCTTTCCTGACTCCCTGGACATGCGGGACTTTAGCAGTTTTACCCTCCAGTTTTGCCACAGTGTGATAGTGGATGAGGGAGAAATGGTCCTATACACCACACAACCACTTTCGGCTCTTGCATGGAGCCATGGGAATCAGCAAATTATTTTCTGATTTCAGAACCTGTGAATTTGGTTGTGTGTTACAGGGTGTGTTAAGGAAGGAACTTGTTCTTTATACTCTGATGAATAATGTATAAATCACTAAGCATTAAGACTAAGTATGGAATGCATGGTGTATAAATGTATGAGAAAAGTATCTCTTAATGGTTTTATCCCAGAGGAAAAAAAAGTATTGTAAAACAATTCAAGTGATTCATGCAATAATTTCCATGCTAACTTTTAAAGATAAGTATATGATTAAACACTGATTCATTAAAATCAAAGGTAGGCTTTAAGGAGACACCTTCTGCTTCTGATTGCAAAGTGGAGAGCTTTTTGTTATTTCTCAGACTGATTTACCCTGCAAAGTCACAGCTCTCACTTTGCTCAGAAAACTGACACACTTCATGCCTCTAGAAAGCGTCTTCACTGTTATTAAAGAAGTGCTCCACTTTCTGCTTTGAGGACCACAAGTGGGTGGGTAGTATCCTTTGTGGTTTGACCATCATATTGATTCAGGCTGGCTGCAGTACAGTCAGATGTCAGAACAGTGTATCAAAGAAAAAAAAAAAAAAGAAAGAAAAAAAATAAAAGCTTTCTACATCCAAATCCAAATGGGAAAGAAAGCAAACTTTCCAAAATGATTCCTACTCTGGCTTCATCTCCTCTGCCTCAGACATCCTTTTCAGTATCAGACATTGGAAGTTAGGGTATATTTCCAATAGACACAGTAGGGAATGCGCTGCTGAAGTGACAGCATGAAAAGCTTGGTTTTTGCTTGTAATTCTTCTCACCTTTTAATGCTGTCATCTCCTCAAGAGAGCATGGAATTTGAGGGCTAAACACCCAGGGGCTCCAGAGAATGTAAAACATTCTCACATGAGATTTTACACTCTCTCACCTCTCTCTTTTTTTTTTCAAATGAGTTTATCCATCTTTAGATGCTCAGAGCTAAATTATAGATATGCAAGTCAGTAAATTGGTTTACATTAAGAAGGAAAGGTAGTGTGAAGAGAAAGGTAAGCTTTTATAATGCTCAAGCACTGTTTAAAGTGTTATTCTTTTTAAAATCATAAGTTGCCAAGAATTCTAGAAAGAATTCTAGAAAGCTAGAACATATATTCCCTCCAATCCCCTCCCAGTCCATCCTTTCCTAACTTAATGTACTCCTCTATATGCAAGGTGCACAGACATAAGAATTCTTAGATTAGAAACCACTAATTTTTATGCATTATGTTCTATAAAGACAATTAGAGGGATACAAAAATGTTTTCCAAAATTGTTAAGAATCAGAAAATTAGAAAACAGAGTAAATATAACTACTGTACTGCTGTGGTATTTGAGAGTGGTAGAGGTATTGCCAGAAATGTGCATATCAATCTGAGCAAATCTGCAAAAATGATGAAGCACAAGCAGAAAAGGCTGGAGATGGTACTCAATTCTAAGGACCATCAGGTTGTACCTTAGAATTTCCCCCAGCAAATTATCGCCACTTCCCCAGTGGAGATTATTGCCCCAAGAGAGCTGCCAGCACCATCACACATGTTCCCTTCTATAACCTCGTTCTGTCAGATTGTCAGATAAACTTGGTTAGGAGGGAAAAAAAATCAATCTTCCTCTTGAAAACACTTAGATTAACCTAGATCATTTTGACAGAATGAGGGCAGTGTAAGTACATGTGTAGTTGTGCCAGTGAATGTGAGGAGGTAGTGATCACTGGGGACTAGAAGGAGGGTGCAAGAGGCAGGTGCAGGCAGCAGCATCTTATGCAGTTGCAACTCGATTGCAAATAGAAAATCTGTGTGAATGAAACCCAAGGGACTCTGAGTATCTCAGATACTTTTCCTTGGAGGGGAAAGTTAGTCTTTTTTAAGTGATCTTGTGATACTAAACACCTGGTTCAAGCCTTGAACATGGATAAGAGACACTGAATGACAGTTAATGCAGATAAGACTGAGCCTGTCTGGTAAGACAGTTGTCTTGCCAATGAGAGGTTGAAAACACATAGCTTTTCTTTCTAGCTTGAGTTTACAATAGTACCTGCATTTTCTACAGTTGATAGACTGTCATAAAGAAGCACTGTTCTTCAGTTCTCCAGTCTGGCTAAGATATAAATATTCAGTTCATATTTCTACCATGTTTTTGTGATCAAAGCCCTTTTAGCCTCAAGACTCATTCATTGTAGTGCGTGATTCTAGTCTTAGAAAACCTTGAAACATAAATCTGGGCAAATGATAGCAACTACTTGGTAAACTAAATTCTGTTGAAGAACTGGATATATACGGTTTTCCCCTCTAATTCCTCCTGATCTTCATCTGATTTGTGGATAGAGTATTTACTGTGAAATACATTCCACTTTGGAAAATGTCTTCATTTAGATGGCCTCTATCTTTTTTCATCCTAAGAAGACTGCAAGGCTAAATTAATGAGAAAACTACTGAGTACTCAGAACTGACAACTGACAGTTAGAGCATCTTAAAATCCCTCCTTAAAGGATTGAAAAGCAACCTGAAGGAAAGACTGAGAAATTTGCTTGAAGCTGACTGTTACTTTGATTTTATCTATAACCTAGACGTAGGCAAAATTTTCCTTACTAAAATATAAAATTATATATTACACATAATGAACTAAAAAGAAAAGAATTTATATTCTTTAATATCTCAAGTGTGTGATTTCTTATTACCTTTCATTCAAGCAGGTTCAATCTGTTCATATGGTCTCTAAAAAAAAAAGAGCAAAAGAGACATGGCTATTATAGATCGTTTTTAAAGTGTTATTTTTTATTAGACAGTTGTAGCGAGGGAAAGGTTTAACATAATATTTTAGCTTGTAGATCTGCCAAAAGTGTTTAACATATATCACAAATTGAACAGCACATTATTCTTTCTCACTACTAGCAATTCACTTTAAAAAGTGTCTGTCATCTTAAATTCATTATAGATTATGAATCCATCATGGATTACAATACTGGACTGTACTGGCAATACTTATTAACCCAGAACATATCCATCATTACTCAACATAACTTCTGCCTCACAGTCTATAAGCACACAGACATCTGTTCAGAGACTGATAATGATGATGATTTCCAGAACAGGTTCTTTGAGGAAAGAAGCAGCAACTGCAGGATGGGTGTATGTTGGTTTTATATAAATTTTTACTAAATCAAACTAAAACATCTGCAGGTTTCAAGAATATATTCCTCCCATTATGTGCAAATGTCAAATGGTTTGCTAAGGTTTTCAGTAGTGCAAGTTCAAGGAAAAGCAGATGTTAAGTACATAATATATACTCTACTTGCCTTAGTCTCCAGACATTCATGTACACAGAGGATGTCCCTCTGATTCACCAAAGAACTCTTGTTTGCTTACATTTCTACAAAAAAAATCAGTGCTCAGTTCATGATACATAAACTTTTGCCAGTGTTTCCTAGAAAAAACTGTTTCTAGATCGGTTAGAAATAGTCTTTCCTCTTGGCATATGTTGATGTGTTGGTGATGATGTATTTAATAAAATGTTGTGCATATTTATAAATAAATGACTGCGTCTCTTACATTGTAGATCTACATGAACTAAGTGAAAATACTGTGTAAGTTTTCATATTACTTTCCCTTTCCATCGTCAGTCAGAAGTTTTTGATTTTAACACAGTCTTCTGATTTTTTTTTTGCCTTCTGGTTGCTAATATAGTAGACTGATAACATCAAGATATCAAAGATGTTTTTTTCCTCTGCTGCAAGTGTAACGGCTGCATAATACTGATGACTGTATATTAACTGGTAATTAGGAAACATCTGTTCTTGCATATCCAGAACAAGTGGATGAGCCTGTATGGATTCCATTCTGGAATAACGGCTTATATTTACAGCACATAGTTATATAAGTTAGGTCTTTTCTCAGATCGTGTATGTACTACCACTACCACTAGCTATAATAATAGCTAGTGTCCCTTCACCGTGCACAGGTGATTGAAGACAGTGCTACTTCTTCTGAGGCTCCTTTCTTTCATAGTAAGCGTATGAAGTCAAACAGAAACACAAACCACTTTTCCATGGAGTTTCTGGTGCTTAAGTAAATTTTTTCTCTTAATTAATAAACACAATAATGTTAACTAACCTTTATATTTTCATGTTGCTTATTTGTCTCAGTAACCAGTGTCTAAAATGCTTTTTTAGTCACATAAAATCCATATTACTCCTGGCAGTATTTTTCTTACTACTCAAAATTATTCTGCTCGTGACCTTTGTAGAAAGAGAAAGAAAATGAAAACAATTGTTTAGCTCATTGAAGCACCTCAGCTTTGGTCTTATTTATTTATGGTCTCTGGGAAGGCGTACAATGTAGTGGATATGTGAGAGACACATACATGTTGTTCATCCCCCAGTGAAGTCTTGTAGCTTGTGGTTTATTAGCCAAAAAAAAAGGAGAATATATAACTCTTCCAGGACATTAATGGAGAAGGATTAAAACATGTTTATTTGTCACACTTTTATTAGGGAGAATCTCCACTGATTTTCTCACAAAATGACACAGTGATAGGAAAAGTGTCTAATAATTAGAAAAAAAATAGTCTGCTTCAAGGGCCTGTGAAGGTAAATCAGGCAGAGACTGAGAAGAGGCTCCTGGACAGCCAGAAGGCAACAGAAGGCAGGAAGGAGAATGATAACTGAGTGAACTGTCTCAGAAGGAGAGGGAGAATGGCTAATTCCACATAGATACAGGATGGGAAACACCTTCTTCCCACTAGAAACCAATCTCCAACCTGATAATCTGTTTTCATTGACTTTTGGCAGGGCTGGCAGTGGGAGAAGATTTCTTGATCAAGTTCTCATCTTGGTTAGATTGCTGCCACCCCCCACAGTCAGCAGTGTTGACAGGACCTGTGAGTGAATTGCAGTGGTACATTAAAACAGCACGGTCGAAGCTGTTGCCACCCTTAGCTTTAGCCTCTGATAGGGATCACTGCCTCCAGGCAAGGTTACTTGGCTGTTCATGAATCACATCTTGAAGCATCTGTTTTCAGGCCAGAATATTAAGATAAAAAGGAACTAGTTAGGTGGTACTCCAGGGGAAGAAACTCTGAAAGATTACTAAAAACAGAGATTAACAAAAGAAAAAAATGCAATAGTTAAGGGTAATTGCACACCTACATGTATGGAAAAAAAATGAAAGTAGGGTGATGGACAGAAGATGTAGACCTTACTTTTCCTCCTATTCATCAGAATACTTCAAAATAAAGACACAAAACTACAAAATTTTCAAAAATCTGAGACTTCTGTTCTCAGAATTGTCCTGTATATACTAGATACAGCATCATCTGAGCAATATAGTAAGCAAAACCAATTCTGACTATGCTTATATATGCTTGAAAGATATTCCATGCTACATTGAAGGTGTTCCACATATGTTAGCATTTTAAAAGTCATCCAATAAACTTAGTTCCTAAAACCTCTGGAAATTGTGTGATGCAAATGCAAAGATGTGCTCTTTTTTTGTTGTTTGTTTGTTTATTTTAAAAATATGACACAAATGTCAGCTAGCAAGACTGCTTTCAATCAATGGTTTCTGAAATGACAGAATTCTGACAGTACAGTAGAAATGATGGTACAGTGGAGGAAGATTTACCAGGAGAAAAGAAGAAAGTTAAAATGTTCTTTATCTTGGTTGTGCAAATTTCTCTAATTCAGATTTGTTGATTGCCACAACAGAATGTTCCTAATTCTGTATATATATTTTCTCTCTCTGTCTGGTGATACTTTCCTTGTGATATTCTTAAAAAACAGGAAAAATGGAATTTTTCAACCTTCAAGGTTTCATTTTTGAACAATTGAATATTTTGTTTGCTTCTTACTTTTCATTGGATCTCAAAGGAATAGATTCATACTGAAATTGACCATCCGATATGAGTCGAGCCAAAGGCTGAACAGGACTCTCAAAATGCCTCACTCATGGATTTACACAAACATGGAAGTGTTATGAGAAATCCCATAAGAGAATGCACCCAAGGACATATTTTCACTGCTGTTGCTGGTACATTATGAGAAAATACAGACAAAGTAGCAGGTGTTACTTGGACATGATGAGAGAATACAGATAAAATAGCAAACATCAGCTAAAGACAAAGATAAGGACCACCATATCTTCAAGGAACTGTCTGAAACTGAGCAGTAGCATCAAAACAGGGCCTTCTGAGTCAAAATAAGGCCATATATAGAAGTTACTAGATGTCATTGAATGGACACGGAAAGACGACCACCAGGGGTCTCAAGGGACCACCAGAGACCACCAAAGGGACAGAGGACGTACACGCGTGAGGGCGGGGTATGTTGTAATTAGTTCCAGGAAATACAATGAATATGATCATTCCAAGAATTTAATGCATTTGTAGATAACAGAGAAATAAAAGTTTTAGCAAACACACCTTAGGGCATGCATGATAGGTGGAGCTATCCCCCATGCATCCAGCACTATGATAAAGTGAATGTCTGCTTCTTAATACTACATTGGTTTATTCCTGGTTTTCAGTGACAGAGTCTGCCAGCTTTCCTCCTCCACTTTAAGATAAGACTGGCATCTGAAGGAAGCTACTGACAGCTGTCTTCTAAATATAGATGGCCATAAGTCTATCTCTCTCACTTGACCTCTGGGTTTTCTCCAAGAAACCTTCAGCTGCAACTGAGGATCAATGAACTCTAACCCTCCCTTCTGTGTCCCAGACTTTGCTTGAATATGCATTACCTTATTCTAAGACTCATTCGATCTTGTAGTCTTTTATTTTACTGGGATTCCTTAGAATCATATGCAATGAGAGTTTAAAATCTACATATCAAGTTTTCTGTCCCTATTATTGAACATATTGTGAAACCAAAAGAAAAATTGGATGGTCACAATGTTAAACCAAACTGAAAGATTGAACTGTTTTCCAAACAAGGACATCTGCTACAGTTCAATTGTTCAATATGTTGAACATATTGAACGGGGAAGGACTCAGGAAACCTTTGAAATTGGAGCTGATCAAGGTCAGAACCTTATCCATGTCCATTTTTCTCATCAGACTTAGACTCAGTAATGATATTTCAGTCCCAGCATGGATCATGCAGGACCATAAGCTGATTGACTCCTGGTTCCTCCTTAACAATCTGAGAGGTTTTCTTAGCAGCCCCTTCTTAGCATGCCTAAAATATTTAGGATAATAGCTATTTCTTTGACCGCTTCTGGCAAAGACAAAATAATTATGGCCTGCTACTGGGTTAAAATCTGTCCCCACCCAGCTCCTAAAGGCAGCAGCTTGGTGAGCAGCAGCATCTCTTTGCCCCATGCTGGCTTGTATTGCTTTGCTGGGACAGAGCAACAAGGATGGAATAGAATCCAGATCTCACGGCTCATTTATCATTTGGGTCTCGATGCCCTTTTTAGCTATTCAAAGATGTTACCAGCAGCTGAATGTAAATATATATATATACAGTCTCCATTTTGTGCTCTTAAGTTCTCTTAGGGATTTTTGTAAATCATATCCCATTTTTTCAATGATTATGCCACTAATAAAATGAAATATTACGCCTTTCTTTGTTTCCAGAATTCTTGTTTCTCAGAGAAATAAGAACCTTTAAAACAGCTGAATAATGTAACAGTACTCCATTAAACTGCAGCATTAGTTTAAGCTTCACCTGTTTGGAGTGAAGAGGTAATAACTGTTCTCACAGGAATGGTTTTGCTATGGTATTTGTACATAAAAGACTTGAAAATAGTGCACAAACATATTAATCAAAATTGCTCATGTATTAAATGACTTTTTGACAGCTTTCAAATTCATGACTTAATTTCATTTCCCTATTTCAAGTAACTAGGTTGTTGATATAAAATTTACTTTTCAGTTCGGGCAGAAATTAATGTGTTTCTTTCCTACCTCTCAAGTTAAGTAACATCCCTCAAAGTCAATCTGACCATTTTGGATTGCTCAGTGTGAATATATATGAGAATTAACACTGTAGGTAAAATACATATGCCTTTTTTCTGTATGCATCACTAGGAAAAAATAAGGGTGTTGCAAAGAAAAAAGAAATGTGTTGCACTCTGCTTTTACAGTTCTGGAGTGTTTTATCTGTTTAAGACCTAGATATCTTAAAATTTAAGTAAAATGCTATAAGTGTCTCACAAATCAAGAAAAAAACAAAATGAGATTGAATAAGCCAATCACAGAATCAAAATTAGAAATCATTGGCTTTGGTCTGCTTTCTAATGATTAAATCTTGCTGCAGATAATTTCAAATTCCCCGTTTCCTTGAATCTGTGTAATTTTCTGTAGAAAAAAAAGCAGGTAATAGTCAAAAATGAGCTCTTTGGCTAGCGTATCATTAGCTACATGATATACTTAGCACACTCAGCCATTGCTGCATTGCATCTGTTAAGTGCAGTGTAAGGACTGAACTTGGCCAATCTGCCTTGGTGAATATGAGTTATTGCAGCAGCTAAAACTCTTTCCTCCTGCTCTCTCAGTTTTGTGCTTCAAATATGTTAAAATATGATAGTAGATAAGTATTATGCTATACCATTATCTTTAGAGTTATTTTTTATGAAAGTTTTTCCATTGGAAATGGCATTTATAAGGAAATACTGGACTCAAAGCACCCATCCCTACATTTCCATGTCTAGAATTAAAGCACTTTGGGATTAATCATGTTATTTAGTTCAGTGCTATAGAACTGAGAAAAAAAAAAGTTTGAATTCAGCTATAGGCAATAACTATGTGTATTATTACTATGAAGCTGAATTCTTAAGAGCTAATGCAAGATAGTGACTTTCAAAATGTTAAAAATCTTTGCCCTTAGTCTTTAAAAGCATTGTTTTAATAGAGAAAATACTTGATTCTTTCTTCGTTTAATTGTTTATTTAAGTAGTTCTGTAGATTTATGAAATTTTACAAATCACTTTTTATAATTTTAGTAAATCTTAAAGTACAATGGAATTTGAAATGTGTTAAAGATTCATCATCTTGATTTTTTTAATTTGATTTCTTCTGAATTATAATGTCTCTACTGCAGTTCATTAGTGATCTCTTAAAATTCTGGAGGAAAAGCTTTATCCCACTGTATAGATGTGCTAGATATTCATTGAAAATGCTAATATATTCTGCGTATTTATCATCTTAAAGATGTTCCTGGCTTACCAGATCAAATTTCTCTGCAAAGTTGTTAATTATTTCAAAGGTAATCTGGGCTTTTATTTCATATATTCCTACTACTGATGTGGATAAAGCTCCAATATGGGATAGGGGATATTTTAAATTCCTCTTGCTTACTTGCGGAAGAATGCTTAAATACTACTACTAGCATTATAAGATATAGAACATGTATCCCAAGAAAAAAAGAAAAAAAGGAGAATGGACTTTGCAGTGACCTTCCCACAGTCTCATAAAAAGAGACTTATTTTCCAGAGCCAGTGTAACGGATAAGAATTTAGTCCATAAAAAGTGAAGATTAAGTGATTGTTGCAGAAGACAATGGGCAATGACATCTTGGGGAATAATGGCTTTTAGGTTTAGACAAAAGTGCTGCTCATCAAAATGACTGAAATGGCAACTGCCAATGATGTTTTAGTTCATCAGTCAGCCAGGCAGATGGGTGCAACCCCAATGCAAATTCTGAGGGTTGTCTTTAAATGTACACCAAAAAAATGTACATTTTACATCATAATATGGTAGCTCTCAGTAGCTCAGGACTTTCAGTTTCATGCGCTATTATTGCCTTCTACTGAAGACCTTAGCTCAATTACTGTGAAGCAATTGCTGCCTTCAAGAAAGCCCTGAGAGACACCACCTCTCTGCATTCTCCAGCCCCAGGAAGCATTGCTTTTCAATATAGGACGATAAGAAAGATGTGCTGTCACTGCTGAACTAGCTTTTTAATCCTATTCTTCCAACCTGGCTTTTTTCTACTGAAGGCCTTTTTTTTTTTTTTTTTTTTTTTTTTGCTTCTTCTTCAGGGAAATCCATGAAGGTGATTTCTCAAAAGAGCAGGCCTCTTTCCCAAAGTTTCCAGACTCCTCAGCAGAGCTCTCACCCTGTGCAAATGACCATCTGAAATCCAAAGAGTCTTTACGAAACTGAGAGACAGTTTCAAGATTTGCAGTGAATTGGCAAGAAATGCCAACATCTGCAATTATCTTCATTGATAGCTGTGCATCTGGAGGATCACTGTCTAAGTGTTTAAAAAGATGCACCTAGGTTCAGAAAAATGTAAATTTTCAATGATAAATGCATGCCAGGTTCTGCTGGAAAAAAAGCAATAGCAAGCAGCAGGGAATTTTTTTTATGGCTTTTTTTTTTCTCTGT
>NW_010580072.1:402842-446774 GCF_000705375.1 Tinamus guttatus
AAAAGGAAAGACCAAAACACAGTTGCACACACACCCCAAGAGATCAATAAGAAAGAAATCATGGAAATGAAACAGCAGGATAATTTACCATCTACAGCCCCTCGGCACAGCCACTTTTTAAAATACTTTCCATTAAATAATTTTTCCTGTCTTTAAAATGTCTAGTCATCTAGACTGAAATTAAAAAATGCAGGAAGAGAAGGACATTCACCTGGGAGAACTGATGCTCTACTCCCACGGGTAATTATTATGAAATACCTAAACATATCTTGACACCTACATAAATGCTGTAATCCCTCCGCAGCCCTTATGGCCCAATTAATATTCAATTATTTCAATCAAAGTAGAAGAGCTTTAACTCCCTTGTCAAAAGGAAGAAATTGAAACCTGCTTTTTATATGTCCTGTGTGAGTATGCTTAGCATAGGACTCATGGAGCAAGAAGTGGTTACACTAACAACTCCTTCAGGAAGGCTTGAGAACCACATGTGACTCCAGGGCAGTTCTGAGAATCCTGGTCAGGAAGAAATGCTCCTGCCCCCTGCAGCACTTTATTTGCAAACTCCTGCCCCTTGATTTATTTCTTCACCATGTCTTAGTCATTACCTCGAGCCTGCCTATGAGTTGACTTGAGAGCCAATGTATCTAACTTAAGACTGTGAGTTTACTGAGAGTAAACTCTTGGCTAAGAGTTACATGATTTTTCTCTGGGTGCTGTACTGCCTGTAGTCTTTTGTGGATCTCATTTTTGATGTTAGAATGGACTCTTAGAAGTTTAACTCCTGGATATATATCTGTTGTGCTTGAATCAATCAATTAATACCATGCTTTCTTCAACCCATGAGAAGTTTTCTTGCTGTCTGCTTAATCTGAGATTCCAGTTGAGAAACTGTGGAGAACAGACTTGACCACACAAACTTTATGAGCGAGCTATGATTGTAAGTCCTTCTGGACTGAGCCCGTACCATGACAAATGTATATAAAAATTTCAGATTACTGACACCACTGAAGACCTTGCAGATATCAAACTGACATCATACAAACTCATACAAGGCCAACTAGACTGTCTATTAAACACAGTGTGTATGTACTTTCTTCTGGGCTAGCATGAGGCTCTGTAGGCTGCACATTATTTTTAGGAAAGCAGGTCAATTTTACTGTATAGTGGTTTGTTCACAATCTTGTTTATACAGAACTGGGCTGTCACTTGCTCATTGCAACACATTCTAGACTATGCTGGAGCAAAGTCAATGTGACAATACAGTGGTGTGCAGGCCATGGTGAACCAAACAGCTCAGTTGCTCTGTGCCTCTGCTCTGTGGGTTGCATGTACTTGTGGCTCTGCTACCCTGGCCTGATGGCTATCTCAGAGCGCATGCATCTTGTTTTTTCTCCTTCTGTTCCTGCTCTTCCCCCTATTTCACTCTTCCACCCTGTGTAATTCCAACAAATAGCAGCTCTTTCATTCAGGTCTAGATAAAAAACAAAACAAAACAAAACAAACAAACAAACAAACAAAAGTCTTAAGAGCCAAAGGTGAGCAAAACTGCTGATACATAGAATCATTATAGATGGAGAAGGTCTTCAAGCCCAACCATAAACCATACATGGCACTACAAGGAGACTGTGTGTAATGCCTGTGTCTGAGGGGCCAGCTGGCTACACAGCAAAGGTTAGTGACAAAACCAGGAATCTCCCTAGGAGTTCAGTCTATCATTCAGATTAGGCACAGGACAGTCAGTCCTCAGATGAAATAATAACCTGTCCAGTGGATGTAAATGGGATTCAGAGACAAAAATTCAAAGTATATTTCACCACAAATAAATATGCCAACAGTTAACACAGTCAGGCATCAATAAAAAGGGAAGAAGCAAAAAAAAAGGGGGTGAAAATAAAGAAAAAAAATCCTAGAAGAAAAATAAATGAATAGCTGGTACATTGATTCACCCATGGGCTAAAAGAGTGAGAGGTCAGAGAAAAAGAACCAGGCGTAGGTTATCCTTACTCCTTTTACTACTTTCCCAGAGTCTTATTCTACAATTTGATATGTGCAACCTGGTTTCCGCAATACTGTCACTTAGCAATTATACCTTATTAAATAACAACATATAATGCAATGAAGTAGTAAAAATGCAAGCAGTTCCTGCCCTTAAATTAAGTGTTATTTAAAACAGATGACAACTTCAATAACTTGTCAACAGCTTTATATAACCCACAAAAACATTTATAAATCGTTATCCAATAGTAAACATTATGTTATCTCACATTTTACAGTCTTTTAGTTTTCATTTTATACTATGCTGTAAAATTCAGCATTTCAGTAAATCAGACAAATAAGGACAATGGAATTGAGGCTACATAAGGGGGCTCTTTATTCTTATTTTTTGTCCTATTGAAAACAAGGTGCATTTCCTGAGAAAGCTTTTTCATTATACGGTGGTAAAAAGCCATCAGCTTTTAGGGTTGGTCCTTTACCTCTGTTTTTTGTAATGAAAAAGCCTGAATTTTTATTACCTGTCAAGTCTTGACAAGAAAGTAGAAATGTTAATGACTGAAATAGCATTCAAAGGATCTCATTCTTTTTTTAACTTTATTACATGCTAGTTTCGTATGTTTCTGTATACCTTACTCCACTAATCTGTCACAGTGGAATGATGAGCTCTAATAAATGTTCAAATTATTTTATATTATCCCACAAACAGAAAGAATTGGAGAAAAAAACAAGTATCACAATTTGGTAATAAAGCACTCTCTTGGCCAGTACTAATCTAATATCTTAACATACACCATTTCTTGTGTTATGGCTCAACTCAAATATACTAGTTCTCATGCAGTTCAAAACAAAAGCTGTTGTTCAAAGGCTAAGAGATGGACAAGAGATTCTTGCTCCTAGAGCAGCCCATGATGAGACACAAGTGATGTGGAAGGGACTATGAATACCACAGTGATCTGGGTAAAAGGTCTGAATTGAGTCAAGGTTTCCCTGTGGGATGGGTTGTAACATGGGCTTCATTCTCATAGTCCAAAAGGAGAGACACTCTAGTTACCATTTTGACTCCATACAGCATTTTGAAGAAAGAATACATTTGCATATTCTATTAATCATATCACCTTTGATACTAAATTCTTACCTCAAATAGTATCTGCAAACTGGAGGATGGCCAGGAAAGAAGCCATCTTTGCTTCAGTTTAATAACTCTCAACTACATTACTGAAATGTAAATGTATTTACAGAAGAAATACTCTTTTCTGGGGACAATATTCTATTTGATAAAAAGTTTTTTTTTTCTGTAGAATGTGTAAAATCCAAAATTTTTATTTCCAATCGACATTTTTCTTTATCTTGAAAATTTTACTTTACCTATCTAATAGAGATACTTATTTACTGAAATAGCATGTTCATTCAAATCAAATTTTCACTTTGGAGAAGCTTAATCATCTCATGGATAAATCAATTAATTCCCTTGCCTTGCCTTGCCTTGCCTTGCCTTGCCTTGCCTTGCCTTCCCTGCCCTTCCCTGCCCTGCCCTTCCCTTGCCTTCCATTTGTTTGTCTTCCCTTCATTTCGTTTCTCTAGCACTATCTGATCTGGTCAATGTAGATGAAAAGATGTCTAGGACTGTTTCTTATTATGTACGTGCAGGTGCTATACCAAGGGAATTCCTGTTTCAAACTTCAAGAGATGCTCTTTGTATGCATATATCCACAATATAGGGACAAAAGACTCCGGTTTGCCTCAATTTTTAGAATGAAAAGATACAGAGACTCTCCTAGAGGAGAGAAAACATCTCCTAGGGGAGAAAACATCTAGAAAGATCATATCTAAAATCATATCAATATCTAAAGTGAAAAATCAGTCTAAGTAGATGGTGAGTATTCTTTTTATCTGCCAGAAATTTCCACAGAAAAGTTTATCATTAAGTGAGCACTATGAAGAGGAGCAGGAAGCACAGCAAAACAGTATGGAACAAATGGTTTGGGAGTGGGTGCACTTTGGGGAAAGAAACATAGTAATCAGTAAGCATGCTCTTGCAAAAAAATGCAATGAATAGAATTAAAGAAATGATAGCAGCAAAATGAAAAAGGATACTTTAAAACTTGTATAGTTTATAAGCCTCAACATTATGTTACTTTTCCTGGTGAAGTTTTCAATAACAACCTCTTCTTCAGTTTTCTTCATCTCCCTCAACTCTCAGTCCTTATCTATCCCTGCAGGACCTGAAGCTTTCTCCTCTTAATGAAAACAAACCAAGAATGTCCATTACTGTAAACTAGCAAAAAAGGAGGGGTATAAAGGTGTGAGCAAAGGAGAAAAGTAATATTATTGGAGGAGTATGAAAGTTAATGAAGCAAAGATCTGTCGGGGGAAGTTTGATATACAGTAGTATCTTTTTTTCTCTCCATAATAATGCACCTATAACCCTAGATTTTTGATTCAGTTCTTTAACGACAATAGTTTATTAAGAAAAAAAAAGAGATAATATGAAAAATAAGTTTGAATATATAATAAGGTCAGCTAAGAGACACTGATGTCATGAAAGTAATGCCCTTTGGGGAAGAGGAATATCCTTTCTACGCTTATTTCACAAACTAACAAGACCAAAGGACACTCTGGACTTAGAACTAGGAATCAAGCCATGTAAAATGAATATAATTAAAACTGTCTGGTATCTGGAATATGATCACAACATTAGCAAATTAGAAATGCTCCTGAGGGCACAGTGGAAGGTAGTATTTATATAGTATTTTAAAAGCAGGGTAATGTGCTGGGTAGTTCACAATATTCAATCTAGAAACTTTTGAGTGTGTTGATCACTTCAGGACCAAGAGCTGACACTCCAACTGCTGCAAAATTTGATGCTGACTGATATACTACAGAAACTCCATGTAGTCAAAATCCATGAGGGGATATGTGGCCATAAAAAACATTTTCGCTGTTACATGCCATGCCATGTCATGTGATAAGAAAATAGAAAAATGTATTCTGAAGACATAGTGAAGAATAAAGAATAGAAAACCTGCAGAAAAAGGTCTGTAACCGATGAAGCCCTTCCTTGATGTTTGTTTTGAAGAAAGACTTAAGAAGTTGTTCTGGAGGATGTAAAATATATTTTTAATCGTATCATATAACTATAGACATATACCATGCATGTTTAGCAGTAGTAGTATGAAATTATATATATCATTCTTTTTTTGCCACTGTCTCTGTGTTTTGTGTGAGCTTCTCAGTCTCTGGTAAATTCATTTTTTCTCACTTTTTCTTTTGTTGTTCCTAAAAAATGAGGCTAGTTAATGATTGCAAATAAATGCCAGGAGATTAGCCTATTTTTGAACAGTGTTTTTTTCACCATCTCATTACACAATAACAATGTTTTAAACATATTTTTTTAAAAATTTAAATAATTGCAAAAAGTCGTCTTCTGGCTAAATTATTCTCGGTAAACCAAGATTCAGAATCCACGCAGGCATGGATTCCAATACTAGTGCATGTGATGTCTACCAAAGCAATCTCATGCAAAGATATCATCACCTACTCTTTGGAAGCTAAATAAAAGCAAGGCACCTAATTGTGAGCAGATGTAGAGAAAACAAACAGCTTTTGAAAAAGATGTTAAACTCAAACAAGAACCAAAGTGGCTTTAGCTGTGACGAGTGTTCAGGAGCTTAAGCATATGAAAAGTCCCTCTCTATTATTAGACTTGATGGTAGAGCTACAGATTCAAAGGGAAAAACTTGCCCACTGGGTAATTTTGGATCCATTTTCATCATTTTTTTTTATTGCACTCTTTTTAGTGATTTAATTTATACTAACAATACAATTTTTAATGTGAATGGCATCATTGTCTATCTTAACTCTATCTGATGCCTTTTTAAAATGCAACATACCTTCATGGAAGAACTGGCAAAAAAAAAAGTTTTTGTTTGTTTTCTTTGGTTTGTAATAAAAAGTTTGTGGCAAACTGACAAGCAAGCTGACAGGCAAGCTGTGCAGCTGCACAACATTCAGCTGCTTTATTACAGTCAATTACTTGCTTTAAAAAAATCTGAGGAATGGGAGATATTTATGTGCTAATTTGAAAATGGAGATACTGTGATCATGCCAATGAAGTTTAAGAATTAAAGGCATCAAATTAGCTAATATAGCTAAGCCAAGTGTGACTAAGGAGAGAGCAGAAGGATTTAACATGCTAGAGAGACAAACTAAAAACTTTTGAAAGGCATAAAAGCTACAGAAAGTAGAATGGTCAGCTAAATTATACCTTAGACCAATGAATAAGAATTCTTCTAAGGATAATAATCAGGAGATGATGTGGGGTTTTCTTGTTGTTTTGTTAAGAATGTCATCTGTGAGAGAATTGCTTGAGAAAGGGGAAATTAGAGAAAAACTAGGGCCTAAAAGAAGTTATGGCATTACAGAGACTTCCTTGAGGTGAGAGACAGTTACCACTTCCAGGATGGTTGGTATGTACAGAACTCACCTTTCCATGATTCCCTTGGCAACATAATCTGGCCTCCTAGCACACGTTAATAAGAGTAAATGAAGAGTGGAGCAGACTGGAGAGACCATGGCCAAACTTTGTTGGATTCCCTGTAGAGGTAGTAATCTAACAGTGCCGTGCAGTTGATAAGTGAATGGAGGGTGGAGCGGAGAGAAGACACCATAGACAAACTCTGTTGCACTCCCTGCAGAGATGGCAACTTGGTTGTACCATGCAGGTGATAACTAACATAGTATGATAAAATACCCGGTGCTGGGCCAACAATGGTGGCAGATCAGTCCCTTCTGGAGGACTTTGCTCAAACTTCTCTTCATTCTAATCTCATTATAATACCAATACACAACCCCAACCCCAACCCCAAAGCTATCCGCTTCCAAGGAAGAACCACTCCTCCCTGAGCATGCTCTCTGGATTTTCAGTTAACTCGGGAGACTACTTAAAACAATCAATAATGAAAGTAAGTATGACTATGGTCATACTTACTCTATATAAAAAGAAGATAACACCAATGTGTTCTTCCAAAGCCAGGCGTGTGCAGAGCTCTGTCATTGCTATAATTCTTTTTACAAGCCAGGTAGGCTGGCTAGATCTGCTTAGTTTGAAATTGAACTTCCTATCCTCAACACTGCTACTTTCTGCAGTTAATGAATCCCACCTGGCTACAACAAACTGGTCATAGTTTGGAGTTATTGGAGGACAGTAACTTGTTAGACTCTACTCGCAGGGTAAAGTGACTTCTAACAGCAGCTGTTTTTAACTGTAACCATGCATACACATTCTCCATTTGTGACTGATCATTTTCTGAAGAGTAGGGCCAGACCATGCAGAGCACTACCAAAGTGCAGTTGGACAGGACAGGATTTCTTACATCCTTGGTCCTATTGCTGCTTGCTTTCGATATCAGAAAAGGTTTTCTCTTCTAGAGCAAAACAAAATACCTGTAGGATCCTAGGACTTAAACTGTTGTTTATCCTGTATATACCTCAGGCATTGCTGGGATTTTAATGGCACCTTCTGTTCTCTTCCTGTACACACGAATAATCTTCAATCTAACCTAAGCCATTGGGTTCAACACATAGACCACCAACAGAAATGTAACAGCCTCTAGCAAAAAAGAAGGCAATCTAACTGCTTCGGTTATCACTTCTTCCATGAAATTAAGCATTCTTGCTACCTTGATACTGAAAAAAAACTGTCTTTGCCACATATGAAAATATTTAATCCTCCTCCTCATACAATAGGATTAGTCAGAAATAACACTTAACATACATTTCATTGTGAGGTTTTTTTTCTGCAATATTATTGAGAAAATTGTCAAGATTCATGAGTTAAAAAGTCTCAGATATCTTCTACACATGTTCTTACACATATTCATAAACACAGAAGTGTATGTGTTGATAAGGGGGCTAAAATGACACAAAGTAATCAGTGAAATTCAGGAGATAAGAAAACCCTGAAGAAATTGCAGGATTTCTTCAACTTGCAATTTAAATCTTACATGTCAAAGTCATTAATTCTCAAATAATAAGTTATATCTAAGTCAGTAATGCATTAGAGTGTTAGGAAACAGTTTTATTCTTATTTAAAGCAGATTAAAGGGTTTATTTTAGCTTACGAGTAACAAATCAGTCCATTACTTGATAGAGAAGCAGAATAAATAATGGGTGGACATAGAAAAAACTGAAGCAGCCAAATCATTTGCTTTGGTAGACACAGAAATGTTTAATTTTGAACAGATAATAAAGATATCTGATTTTTAAAAGGATAGAGGAACAGAAATTGAGCTAAGAAAAGAGTAAACTACTTATATGAACAATACCTATGCAGGTCATCAAAATCTCAAAGCTTCAGTCTAAGATGCATAAAGAACTACTCGAAACCAAACAAGATAAGCAGCAAGTATCTTTGAGAAAACATGAAAAATAAGAGAAAGAACAAATAAAGCACCTCTTTATAATAAAAAATGAAAAGGGGGGAAAGCTGGGATATTCTAGATCAGTCATCCTGGCTTAAACAGTCAGGAAATTACTGGAACACACTATTAAGCAATCAAATTGTAAACACTGATGTAATGAAGTAACAAAATAAAACAACCATGAAGCTGTTGAGAATAAATCAAGCCGAAGCAACTAATTTCCTTTTTTACGGGATATATAAGGAGGGAGCATTCTCTTTTCATAAGCAGCATAGGGAAATGTATTATAGACATAACCAATGTGAGCTGAAACTCACAGTAGTTACAAAGCATATTCAATGAAGAGCTGTCAGTGACACTTTTACATTGATATGACCCTTTTGAAGAAAACCTGAACTAAATTTGCTTAGACCTAGGTTCTACTTAATATTTTCACTGTCCATTTGGGAAATAATGTACAAATATGCTTACCAAATTAGCAGATAATACCAGCCGACAACGGATCCCAGACTGGAGACTGGTGTTAAATTTCTTTCTTAATTGTTGATAAACTGGAAAATAAAATCAACATGAGGAAATTCAAAAGATATAAGTGTAAAGTGCAGTGTACATAAAGGAGAAAGTCAGGTGCATAACTGCAAAATTGAAAACCTGAGCAGGCAATAGCTTAAAAAGAAAGGTGTGTGTATATTGAATAATAGATTGTATATGTAGGTCTGCAATATGATAATATTTTAAATAAGGCAAATTTTATGGTGTGATATGCTAACAAGAATTGTTGAGTGTAGAAAACAGGACAATAGTGACACCAGTTCTAGTGACATCTAACCTGGAATGTGGTGCTTAGTTTCAGACATTTTCTTTCACATGAGCATATAGTCAGTAAAGCAACAGAATGATCATATTTTTAAATTTAGATTTGATTAATTATGGAAAAATACAGATTTATGACAGTCTTTCAAGATGTAAAAGTCTATTACAAACAAGACTGTACTCCTTTTTTTTTTCCTGAAGATAGGCTTCCAGCTTAAATATTAGGAAAATCTTCTAAAATCATAAATTCATGTAAGTATGGAAACCTGTTCAACTAAAGTGATCATATTCTAGATTTATGTGTGCTGTCTCAACACAGTGAACAGATTGGATAGCCCCTTGTGACCTCTCTACTCCTCCATTTCTATGATACTATGGCATTATCTTACATTCCTGAATGCCTCTCCCTTTCTGTGCCTCTCTGCTAAATTGAAAGCTTCATGTATTAAACCATATCTGGAGAAAAATGCCACCAATATTAAATAAATAACTAAGAAGTTGTCAAGCAATTTACATAGCATAAATTAAATAGCTTATATTGAATAGTCGTTTTTTATTGCTGTTCATTTCCCTCAGTACATTCACTAGCAATTACTCAGGCAACCTACACAGTACAGTAGCTCTGAACTAAATATGATTAATACCATGAGAGGCAACTTCCTCTACATCATCCATCTATTAAGTAACAAAGCCATTGCAGGGGATCCTGACAACAAAATTTTAACTTTGATGTAACTTTGATTGCAAGGAGAGTTAAAATGAACACGCAGTCATTACATACAGATGTGAATGTTGTACTGGTAAGTCAGAGCAAACTGAGCAAACATTATGCATCTTTTGTCAAGATACTGCAATAATAATGTATTCTTTTTTTGTTTTGCATATAACGCTGTAGCTAAAGTGTGATTAGTATTAATAGATATTTATCCAAGACTCTGTCACATGTTCTAAGAATATTTCAGGCTTTCCTGAAGCTGAAGCACTGTTTAGTAATCTTTATCTTTGAACCACTTGCACGGGTTATAGGTAATCCTGCTTTGCTGCTACTTTGCTTGGGTCTAATTAATGGCTAGTTGTAAAGTTGATCTTATTTAGAGAGGAGAAAGTGAACGCACAGGATAACTCTGTTCTAACTGTGAACCATCTGCTCAGTATTTCTTCCAAATATTTACAAGTAGTTTTTCAAGCCAGAAGAAAAGGGTTGTGTAAGAGTCAAAGCAAAAGATAAGAACACATAGATCTTACAAAGATGCAGACCAAATGTTATGTCTGTTACCACTAAATCCTCTAACAAGTTATGGAAAAAAAAAGAATAATCGTATAATTTGATTCTAGTTGCCTCATTCTGTGGCCTTGCACTAGAAGAATTTGAGTGATACTGGTGGTGGAGATGGGTTCTTAGCTGTTGCACTCTTTCACAAGTACATGCTGAGATGGGGAGGGGAGTGCTGTCTTCAGGGAATGATGGATGTAGACTGGACTGGAAAGAGTAGAACAGGGAAACAACCCACTAAAAAATATTGGAGTGCTGAATGGAGAAAGAGCTGTCCAAGATGTACAGCTAATTGCCTCCTGATATTTCTAAATGAATTATTAATGTTAAAGCCTAATCAAATCATGTTCAATCCACTTTCTCTTTTTCTTAAGAAATCATTTTTTTTTATTTTACTTATTGGTAAACTGAATCTGACTGGTAATAAAATAAAATTTCTTTTAAGCAATAGGAAGAGTGTAAAGGGAATTGGTAAGGAACTTTCTCTCTGTAGTCTTTCTCCTAAAGCATTTCCTGTGATGATTTCTTCTAGCAAAGCTGCCTTCATTGGCTGCTACAAAATGGAATATGTGCAAAATTACACTGTCTTAATCACCCACATCTGTTTTTATAGGAGATGACAAATTCATGAGCTATGTGCTGTTCTTATTTCTTAAAGAGGGGAAAGACTGAGAATAAACAGAGACTTGAAGACATTTTCCAGAAGGAATCATGGATTTTATCGCTTCTTTGCTGCTGTGAGGAGGAATGCTGCAATGCTTTATTCTTGTTGTTTCCATACAAATTTCCTACCATTTTGCAGATGTTCCTAATTGCTGCTTGGAAGAGCAGGTAGGGATTTCATTTCAGTGTTAGATCAAATCTCAACTTTCCCAGAGTAAAACTGTGGATAGCACTGAATTCTGTTTTAAGTCTGTGGGCTACTACCACTTCAAGACTGAAGTAATTTCAACCGGGCACTTTTTGTGTTTGGTTCACAAGCAGGGTCATTCTCACCTTATACTGTATTGCTCGGTCCCTTGACAAACTTCTAGCAAGTCACTTGAAACAAACAGAAAAAGGAGGATATTTAGTGTTTCTCATTCATTGTCTTAGTCTTTAGGGAAATTTCTGTCTTTTACTAATGAGTCTCAGAGGATGCTGTGGCGAATGTGAAAGCTTTGTAGCATCTCTAATTGCATAAATGTTTTCCTGATTTGTCAAGATGGAAAAATATCAGATTCAATCTCCTGGATTTTCAATCATGGAAACAGCTACAGGTTTGGAAGATAGGAGGGCCCATGCCAGGGCTCTAGGCCCAAACTCTTGCTAAATGTCTCATCCCTAACACCAGAAATGCATGGAGTATGTCACTATCTCCAAGGCCTGTCAACATTGTCTGCAAAGACTTTGCTGGCATCATCTTCTATGCACTGTTTGTTGCATTTTGGGTGAAAGTCCTGGCTGCTTGGGATTAAAGAGTGATAACTGGAGCTGATCCTAGACTTCATGCAGATCTGGTCTCAAAAAAAGCGACACTGATGGGCCTGCACTGCCAGCCTGAGCTGCCTGAAGTTGATCCTACCTTCAACTGCATTTAACTCTGAGAGAAGTTCACAGCAGCCACTGTCCCACTGGAGATATGGAGACAAGAGGACTGACGGAGATGGTGTCATGAACACTTACGACTAAATACTCTAACGAAAAGACAACAAAGCAAGGTAGCTCATATTTTATTTTTGACACCAGCAATACTACTTTTTGCTCTCTCTGTGCACTTCGTACCATTTCCTACTACGTAGCACAAAGAAATGCAGGGGTCCTGGTTCTTGTGAAGAGCTTCCCTCAACCTGATTTGCTACATATACCCATAGCTGATCTAATCTGCTACAATGGAGAGGCAGCATTACGGAGTGCCTAAGGAGAGCCTGTGGAGAGACCAAACTCTCCACAGGTGTTTTGCGATAATGTGGTAAATGCCAATAACCTTTAATCCTCTGCAGGCTAAAAGTCTAAAGCCTAAATGCATGTCTAAGCCTAAATGCATGTGTGATGCATTGCAATCCCACCCTAGGGCTGCTGGATTGCTGTGGCAGAAGGCAGTTGCATGTTTGCAGCTTCTGACAGAGCAGTGTCAGTCCTGAACTGATGGCTATTGGGAGTTGCCATTAGCAGTTTTCAGGGCTTCTTCAAGTTTTGACATCAGTTTTGGCCAAGTTTTAACTGTAAAACCAAAAACTGGTTTTTGTTTGTTTGCTTGTTTTTGAGAAGAGCATACAAATTAATTGAGTAATCTAGATTACAAAAAGTGCAATGGTTTAAGAAAACAGGATATATTGTGAGGTACATAGGCCTTCCTCGTTTTTTTCCTACAGTTACAGGGAAAGGACAGAGGCATCAGAATCCAAAGAAGCAAATATATTTTACTAAAGGACCTCCATGCAGGATAAGTGACCACAGGAGAATTTTTGAGTGCTTGCTGAGTTTTACAGGGACCCCCTCACTAATTAAACTCAGATACTTCCCAGCCTTGAAGTGTTCCACGAAGTGATACTTTCATGTTTTACCCCATGAAAATTTACCTCGGCGGGGGCACCATCTGAAGGTGCTTGTATTATTTGTAGTCCGATAAAGTCGGGGGTGTAAGAGAGGAGAGGATGACACTCACCCAAGAAGGGAAGTGAAGGAGGAGAATCTTTGCATGCTAAACCAATTCATGTAACTCTTTGTGAGGTTTGGAAGAGCTTTGGGTTCAGAGGCACTTAAATTATTTCTGCCTTTTCAGGTTATTTCTAAGATTACATTTTAGCAATCCCTTGCTATTAGCAAAATGTACCATTCTAGTAGAATTGCTTTAGCTGGAAAACTTCTGAAATAAGTTAAACAGCTAAAGTAACATGTGGAATGAAACATAATTTGAATTAAAAAAACACCACTTGTCAGAAAGCATGAAAGATGAATAAACAATCATTTTCTCTATTGCCCTGCAGGGTAAGATCAAAAGCAAGCAGTACAAATATTTAACACAGCCTATAAATCAATTGCACAGGCAAAAACCAAACACCAGACATGAGCAGAGAGGATTTCACTTTGGAAAAAAAAATCTCCTGCTTCTGACAGAAAAAAAAAAAAACAAACTCTTTCATATCTCTGTTTTCAATCAGCTTTTTAATAGACTCATCAAGACTTCTGTAAGATGAAAATGATAGAAGCTTTTCTGTCTAGTCTTCCCATCCAACGCCCAAGGAAAAAAAACTTAAATAAGCTGTCAGAGAAAACAATTGATCTACAACAATGGCATTGTTACTTAGGAAAAAAAGCATTTGCCCTTGAGAGGAAGGACAAGTACATGAAATGAAATACTGTATTCAGTACATGGTAATGGAACTGCAATAACCTTGTTAAGCATAGATCACACCATAGATTTCAAATAAAACCTCAGCTTCCTTTTCATTTTCTTATTTCCCACTTCAAATTATCTATTTTTTACTTGAGAATCAAGGGATTTCCCCCTCATCACTTTTTTTTTTTTTTTTACCTAATTTTAAAAGATCATGCTGGCTTTACAATTACAAAAAATTACAATTGTTTGGACTGTGTCTCACCCTCTCTTCTCAGAGACAGGGTGTATTGCCCATCATGTCCACAAGAGAGATTGTAATCAAATCAGGTGTGACAGAAAACCACATTTGTAGATCATGACAACAATCAGATTTACCAAATCGTTTGCATAAAAAGAGGAGTTTTATATCTTTCTAAGTGTGCTTGAAACAATCTGTGCTTGACAGACATCCTCAAAATATTCAAGCAACAGTATTCAGATTAAAACTGGTTTGTTTTTTTTTTTTTTAGTATTATGATACCATCACTGTATGGTCAGTAGTTGAAGTCAATTCAACACAGACCTTTTGTCTTCAATAAGGTAATGAAACCTGTGTGACCTACTGTACTGTAGCAAGTCATTGTCTCTGTTTCATTGGATGTTTATTTTCATGTATTTTTTTATATAACTACTTCATATTAATAACTATAGATCTATGTCATCCAATCTGACTGCTGATCTAGGTCCAGGTTGTAATTCACACATAGCAGCAGGACAGGAAGCGGGGAGGAAGAACAACAACCACAAGTAACATGACCCTAGCCCATTTAAAATACCTTATTTCCCAGCACTGGCTGCATGTAAAACTTCCAACTTCCTCTGATAGTCCTAGACACTTTCTGGAGAAGAAATATTGGGGGGGAAAAAAAAAAAAACTAACAGCTTTCAAGTGTGAACACGCAGAAAGTTGGTTAGCTTTCTCTGTGTACCGAGGGATAGAGTTCTTCTGTTAACACAGTGTTACCTTTAACTCATCTTACACCATTAAAAATTGGATTTTCAGCTTCTGAAGAAAGGTGAGGATGCTCAATACGCATTTTCCTGGGTTTTGCCTATTTTTGTTCTGATTGGAATCCACAATAAAGCTTCTCTCTACTCCAGTACTCCAGTGGTTAAATTTCAGTTGAAGTAAACAAAAACAACTTGTACATTGCATATTGTATTATTAATCTAGAAGACTAGATTTAGCTTTCATGTAGCCTTAGGTTTTGTTGCTGGTGAGTTACCTTATCTAAATAGATTTTCCCCTGCAGCACTCATTTCTGCAAATCAGCTCCAACCAGACCTAACCAGAAATTATTCTTATCAGATTTTCAGAAGTGAAGAATTACAACTTCGATAGCCTTAGCTCTAATTCCTAGAAAAGGCTGTTACTCTCAGGAAACCTGCACTCATTTAGTGTACATTACTGAATAGATTTTGTCAAGAGGCCAAGGGCTTGGGGAGATACAAAGGGGTGATACAGAGGCTGGAATCTGATATAAAGCACAAGAGCTCAGCAGAGTAGACTCCCACCGCTTGCCACAGTGCTACTTTCTCCTTCTTTCCTAGTCAGTTCTGCAAAATAACATTCAATAAGGCAGGAGCTGTAGAGGGACAACCTTGTGCCAGGTTTTCAGCTGGTTGCAATAAATGAAGGTATGAGCTGCTTAGCTCTTTAAGGTGTGAAGTTTCAGTTCTGCACTCTCCGTATTGAGAAATATTTCAGCAACAAACTACAAACAAAGCATCTCTTCAATTCACTTTTAATGTTACCCTGTGCCCTTCCAAGAGATTGAAGTCAATGATACAAACTCTGGAAATTAATCAAAGTACAGCCCCTGCCCCCTGCCTCTCCACAGCTGGCACAGAGAGCTAGCTGCATACGTGATTGCATTTACTATCCTCTGTGATTGCACTGTGGTTTCATTAGCTGAATCAGCTTGCCAGAGATATGGCTGTAATAAGGCAGGGCTGCAGTATAAGTCCCTGTATATGGGATTTTGACGTAGGGCTGCAGAAACACAGGTGACCGAAGACACCAAGTCACTGCAGTTCAGAGATCTGCAGGCTGAGCAAGTTCCAATGGAGCAACCTTCTCCTCTGATCAAGGCAGGATGAGAGAGCATGCCTTTGAGATAAATTTGATTGGGAAATTTGGGGATTTTGTTCTGAAAGTGTGATATATGCTCTTCAGAAACAGACTACAAGGATGTATATTATGGGCCTGCTATTGCCTGGTTTTCGTCACTGAAGATAGCTTTGTTAAGAGCATGATGGCACAGAGTAAACTCCTACTTTATGACATACTTTGCAAAGAAATTTTCAGTTGCTGGACAGCATTGAAGTCTTGCTAAAAGCTCTGCTAACCTTTGGCTATTGGTCTAATATGAAAGAGAAACAGTCACTGATAAACATCTGGCTTTGCAGGATAATTTCACTTTTAACAAAAGTTTCTACTTCCAGATGTTTAGCAAATGTAAAGCTAAAAATACATGGGCATAAATGTCTCCTCTAAAATTTAGCAAGAAGGGGCTTTCTCATGCTATTTTATTTTTCCTTTTTCCTTTTTCATCACAAGTGAGAAGAATCATGCAAAATTAAAAGTAAAATAGCGGAGAAGGAAGAAAAAATATGTCTAAATATTTGGTCTAATGCAACAGCAGTTAAGCACAATCAAAAGTGTGAAATTAATTTTGATTTCTTATTTTTTCCTGAGTCTTCTTTTAAAATTCCTTTTTATATATTTATTTATTGAAAATCACACAATATTGATGATAGCAATTTCGATCTCAGGCTTTGAAGTGCAGGCTTCAACTCCCTTTGCCTATTGGGAGTTTAAAATATGGGAGTTTCTCTATATCCTTACGTGGTGGTTGTATAAAGTGAAAACAGGATTTTAGAATAAGGATGGAAAGGCATTCTGGAAACACCACATAATCTCTGCTCATTGAACTATGGAATTCTTGAATGTTCGTATACGAGGTAATTACACCCTGGCTATGTTTGGAAATATTTGAAAACTTAGGCTCATTAGTGTAAACACTCATGAAATTTTTTTCCAAATGTCCCTTTGGAATTCAGCATTGGTTATTTAAATGAGCTTTCCAAGACAGAAGGGAAGGGAGGGGAATGGAAGGGAGGGGAATGGAAGGGAGGGGAAGAGAAGCATTATGTTTATTTAGGCTGTGATTCAGATCCTCTGACATTAATAAAAGAAAATCCAAATAATATAGAAACTGTATTCTATCTCTGTTTTATTGAAAAAAAAGAAAAAAGAAAAGAAAAGAATGTGCTTTTGATACCAGGCTGTTGACTTGTTAGGGAGCTGAGATGACAGACCTGGAATAAATACTTCACTTTTGCATGTTTAAAAGCAGATGGACACTGAATATATATCAGCGATGAGTTAATTCTGAACCACATACAAATAATTTTATGAATTTTCCTGTTCTGACTTATCAATCAAGACTGAATAATAGATTACCTTTCTTGTTTAAATGTTAATGCAAGGCTACATACTATAAATTAATTATTTTTAAAAAGATATACCACTTTCCTGCTGTGCTATACAATTTCTATGTATTTCTATTTTCTTGGAGAGTTCTTGGAGTTTTAAATTTTGGGTTTTCTGTTTATTTTTACCATTTTCATTTGAGAGATCACATTGCACATCAACAGGTTTGTATTCCATTCAACAATATTAATTTTCCTATGACAATATGAATAGAATCAGTGTCTCTCAGATATGTCTCTATCCTTTTTCAGTCACAAAAAAAGTCAAGAAACCTTCCTGCTAAATAAGTGTGGGAGGTAACTTGTGCCTTCAGAGTAGTCAACACTGGAAACACAGTACACAAATCCATTTTCATTAGCTGGAAAGTAATAGTGCTATTCAAAATCAGAATTGGATGAGCAGAACTAATGGCCTTGTTTTCTAAAGTCCTGGCTGACTAGGTTTCTTTGAGACATCAGACGCAGACAACTGGTGTTTTGTTCCTGCTACAGGCAATAGCACTGAGAACTTGTTTCATTTTAGTACCTTCAAAATAGAAGCTTTTTAATTTTATTTAGATTCTGTTAAGGAAGAGCAGCATGAGACTGCATTCAATATTCACACAAAATGCACTCAAAACTCTTACGTAAACTGAGATACTTGTCTTAAAATTTGCTTTTTAGGTAGTTGTTTTATTCTGTAGTAGCCAGGAATCTGTCAGGGGAAAAAAAAAAAAAAAGAGAGAGAGAGAGAGAGAGAAAGGAAGCTTTTTCATTGAAACTGCTGGCTGCATTAGAAAACAATGGCTTTAATAATTTGTTTATCTATTCTCCCTGGCCTCCTGTCTCTTCCAGAGAGTCTTCAAGGAAATGAGAGAAAATAAGAAGGAATCTGGAAACCACTGAACTCAAAGCCCTGGGGTCAGGGCCTGGCTTAAATCACTATGTGTAACTATGAACTGTGGAGTCAGCTCTGGCCCCACAACCAGGACTATTCTTATTGGCAGCGTTGAATCTGATTGAGAACAGAGACATAAACATAGTGCTATAAATGCAGTACTTTGCTACCCACTTCTGAAAGACCATCATCAGATGTACATTCTATGCACATCAAGTGAGAGCTTGCTAAAATGGTGAATCCTTCAGCCTGTCCTTGCCTAAGGACACATTTCTACCAGCTTTGTTGGATGAAACAATTAAGTGAGCTACTGAGGGAGGGGCAATCTTGCTAAAAAACTATTATTTTTTAGTTCCATCTGTTTCCAGCCAGGTCTGAGTATTGGCCGCTTGCATAGATCAGTCCTTTCACCAAAATAAAAGTACCTTTCTCTTACCTAAATAGGGAGGATATAAACAAAATAACCTAATTTGCCATTACATTAATGGTGGTTCATACCCCTTTGCAGGACACCCAGAGGATTAACTGAATACAATTAATCCCAGCTATTTTCTCTATCAATCTCTGAATTTCTGATAAAGAATTAGACTCCGAATAAAAGAGTAATACTAGGTATGTATCCAGACTGTGGTATTAGATTTATAAATGCAGTCAGTGATGCTGGAAACTTGCAGGGAACAATCCATGGATTTTTCAGTGTATATTAATTTTAAAGGGTAGGATGAAATAACTGCGGAATTTTGCCTTTTTCTTGGCATAACACAAAGTATGGAAAGCAATCATGCAGAGATTATGTTTACCAGTATTTTTTAATTTTTCTTTGTAGGATGAAAAATACTTGTGTGTGTGTGTGTGTATGCATTTCAATGTTACTGTGAATATGCGTTTGGAAAAGAGAAAAGCAGTCTTTAAAATTAAACTGCATTCTAAACTACTACTATTTCATTTTCCATCCTAATTATGTGAAATGCTTACCTATCGTGAGATCAAAGAAAGGCTAATAAAGACAAAGAAAGGAGAAAATCCATAGAAGATAAATAAATTCTTACAATTTTTCCATTTATCCTCTCCAGGGAACCAAAGCTGGAGAAGTCATGATGGTAAAGTGTATCTGAGAGTTAATTATGATGAGCAGATTATTATGATGAGCATATTATGAGTTAATTATGTTAATTAATGAGTTAATTATGATGAGCAGACTATTATGATTATTATGCTGAGCAGATTTCCATAGTCACTTTAAATTACTTTTCATAAAGCAACTAGATCCAAGTGTTTGACTGCCTATACTGTATCCTATATGAATAAGTAGTGGGTCATATGAAGAAACAAAGAGCAATGAAAAACGTTGAAAAAGTACAGATCTCCAAATAACGCTACCCCAAAAAACACCCTTTTTTTTTTAACATCATATTTCTATCTCTTTTCATTTAACAAAGCAGCGTGGAAAAACATACTTCTTTTGAGGGAAGAATAGGGTGTAGTATGAAACTGTCCCTCCATGTCTCTGTTGCAATGTAATGAAGATAGACAAATGAGGTAGAGATGTCAAATATTTCCCAAATATTCCTACTGTTTACTTTAGAGGGAGGAGGAAAGAATACATTTGCACATCTTTAGGCATCCATGGTAGCTACTGTGGAAGATATACATATATATAAACACACACACACACACACAGATGAGCGTGTGTATGCCTACCAAGGCATCCTAGTCTTATTCAAGCTACTGAAAGTTTTGCTGGTACTTAGCTATTCATGAATTTCAGAAAATCATTGATACTTCTTCATGATCTGAATTGAAAAGCCACAAAGATGGGTCAGGATGTCATGGAGTGGGAAGAGGATCTTGAAGCAGGATTAAACTAAATGATGTAAAGTCAGGGGTTCAGCCAGGAATTTTGGATGGAGCACTAGCTTATGGTGATGAGAAAAAATAATCAAAATATGATTTGTCACATTGATATAGCAACTCTGTAGCAAATAAAGCTCTGAGTATATTCATATAGCCAATAAATACCGTGCTTCTGGAAAGTGCGCTGAAAGATCCCGTGAATAAATCTGCTTAAGATAGGCTTTTGTCCATGCTGAGATTTTGGCATCTCAATGTGTTAAAGAGCTCTGCTGTGCCCTGTTCAGAATTGTGCTTGCAACGAAGTTCAAGGACTCAATTCTCCCACTGGATTCCTAAAGAAATTGGTATGGCAATGTCCAGCACGGTTGTATATAGTCTAAACTGCCATCAGCTAGCAAGATTACTACCTTCCTCAGAAAGACTGACATACCCTGAGTGTTTGTACTTGAGAAGGGAGGCACTCATTTGTTCCTCTTCCTGAAACACAGTGACTGGCAGGAACTGGGTGATTTGTGGTGTTTTGACCATGTTCCTACATCAAAAGCCCAAAGGTCCTTCTGTGGTTCTTCACCAAGATCACAGTTATATTTCCCTCTAATTCTGTTGACCTTCATATATGTCCTTCTTGTCAGGAAGTGGTGTTGCAGAATAAGAGGTCTTGGCTATAGGCCTATTTCCACATTCTGCTCTCCACCTTTCTTTATTTTTCTTTAAACACAGGTCCAGCCCTGTCTCTATCACCACTTGTTCTCTGAGCTAAACTGACCCAATATTAATGTAAACCATTAGGAATGTGCAATTCAGCACACGGTCCACCAAGAGGTATTTCATTTTTGTGTCAGACAGAAAATGACTGATCATGGCTTCTTTCCTCAAGCACCACTATGATTACCTCTAAGCAGTTGTTTCCCATGGGAATTTTAGGTGTAATGAAGACTGTTAGTTGCAGAACTCCATCCAAGTTACTCCTTTCAGAATGTAAGAGCCATAACAGCATGGGACATTACTTGTTCGGTCAGCCAGGCTTTTGTTATCTATCTTGGAAAAAAAGTTCAGTATTTAATTTTGCACTTTTTTTTTTCTTAATAAGCAAAAAGATGAAGAAGATTAATTAGGGTGTAGCCAATTTTGGTCCATTCAGGCAGCTGTTTTGGGAAAGATGCTGCAACAATCAGTGTGCTATTGAAGAACAAACTATTTGCAGATAAACATTTTCATTGAACTAAAAATGCAAAACAACCAGTGAGGGCATGTACAAAATACCAGCCTTTAATAAGGCACACTTACATGACCAGCTGATTTATGGAACTGTGAATAATCTATTAAATGACATTTGTACATGATTACAGGCATTTTCCCCTCAAGTTCCATAATATTTAAAGAAACTCCATTTCTCACTTGGCCTTACCATATCAGTGAACCTGAATTCCTGTGCTCTAAGCAATATAATTCCTGGAAGCATAATCTTCTACTGCCAGTACTTTCTGGTAATACTAAATACAGCGACTGAATCAAATAATTTTAGATGGGAAAGACCTGCTGGTAGCCTTGCTTCTTCCTACAGGGCAAAGTTCGAAGGGAACGTTAAGATCACCTGGCTTGTTTCATATTGTCACAAACCAAAGAATTTAATTCTGGGTAATGCATAAATTGCCAAACCTAGAGCATAGTTTTACAGAAATTTAGGATTTAAAGATTTCAGATTAAAATAAGAAAGTCACTTCTAGTGAAAACCTGACAGCCAATCAAATTTATAAAAAATTAGATTACACTTTCCATTTAACTGCTAAATAAGAGCAAAGGGAGTAGGACATTGCCCTGCAATTTAAATCGATTATTTAAACCATTTTTTCATAATATACTTTGTGTGTGATATGCCAGGAGGATCCTGAAAAGAATATGCTTCTCAAACATTGTTTATCCCAATAACTTAAAGTGTACCAGGAACTAAGGCGAAGAACCACAGCTGACTTAGAATGTTTTTTGTATCAAGGTCCTATCATACCATTAACTCTCAGTTTATCTTCATGTTTATGTCTATGACAATTGTGAATGATGATATGTGAGCCATTACAGGAGGTATATCTGTAGTTGTGTAGACCATGGATAATGAGAGCTCTGCTTGCAGTTGCATTTATTTTCATCAACACACACTGTCCAGTAAACAGGAAGAAGTTCTAACTATGTAGGATGCCACTGAGGATTAAAATTGGCTGAATTCAGTTATTCTTTCTGATGTTTCCCTTTCAATATTTTTTTGTTTTTTGTCACTATAAAATGAGCTGTCTTACAAAACTTGTAAAAAAAAAAAAAAAGCTTTTAGCACAATACAGAAAGGAAAAAGCATCCTACCAACACTTCTCTTTGACAATACCTTGCAACAAATACAACACACTTCCACAATGACAAAGATTTCTTTACAATGCCTGAATTAAGTGCAATTCCAGGGATCCACTGTGTTCACAAAATGTAATAATAACAATAATAAAAATAATAATAGCATTGCTTCTTTCCCCAGTATAAAACTTTTATTTATTTATTTATTTATTCCAGGCTATTTCAAAACATCTTAATTCATTCCAGAAACCTAATTTACATAGCATTGTCTTCTCCTGAAAATAAATGGACATTAATTTCCTCCATATTAGAAGAAAAACACCATTAGAGACTCAACTAGTTTTAAATATCCGTAGCTGTTAAATGACACAATCATGGTTGTTTTTTTCCTGCAAGTCACAAAATTAGCTTCAGGCTAAGTCAGTTGGAATAAAGTGTGTTAGGGCTAAGTACGTTTGAAGGGATAAAGTGCCTAAGAGACTATTCTGCTGCAGCCCAGCATAACAGTTTATGATTACCCAGAAAAAGAGGAGTAAGAGGTGTTCTTGCGTTCTTTGTTAAAATTGCTATCTCAGTAACGATGACGTATGCTATTGGAAATGTCCCTTCATTTCATTAGATATTGCCTTCAAGTTTATTGTTGAAAAAAACAACAGAAATACAAAAACAAACAAAAAAAGCTTGCACTGCTAGCTTTTGTAATAACATAGTTATAAAAGCTATATAAGCTTGCACTCAGCTATCAAATTTTGTATGTAAAATTCAGTTTAAAGCCCTAACAATGAACCCCTCTAGCTCATGGCCAAAGACTCTCTTCCGTCTTTGGGAAAGATGAATCCCATCTGACACCAGCATGCCTGGTGCCATTTAAGGCTTCCTGTTGCCAAAAAAGACAAAGCTGTGGCAATGACACCTGACATGCAGCCACATGTTAACAGTGACTCCTGTTTCTTTCCATATTGCAGTCAGCACCGGAGATAATGGAAGAGAAGATCACCTACACATCAGAGCTCCTGATCACACAACCCAATTCCCTGACATTGCTTTTGATTGCTCTCAGGTTACGCGTTGCCACTTCCTCTCCTCCCTCATGGAGGATCAGCAACAGATAGTCTGTGGGTCAAACCAGGCTGGGAAGTTTCCTGGTGATGTTCTTAACTCAGGGTCTAGGAAGGCAGGAGACCTCCCTTTGAGGGGAGTTCCTTCTAAGTACTGGACCCTCTGTTCCCTTTATTGTGGAATCCCCCATGACTGTAACCCTCCTTTTCTTCCTCCTGTAGGCGGTTACAGTGCAGGGGATTGGCCTTTCCAACCCTAGCAATATTTTTGGAGGAAAGGGACTCTCTTCCTCACTATCCATTGATTGTCCTTTATCCTCCAGGGCCTCATACCTGTTGCGTAGCGGTACCTGGTAGAGTGAGATGGCAGATGAAGGAATTCTCCTGCCATCTCAAGCCTGGATTTTTTTCCTGGTTTTTCTCATCATGTAATCCTCTGCCTTATGTCAGCTGCAGGATGGATACTGTAGTCCTTTGTTGTTGTTGGGGATTTCCTGGTGCCTGCTCCTGTTTTTCCAGAGGCCACAGCCTGGTACCACCGATATATCTCCTTCTCTTAATTCTAGATACTCCTCAGCTTTTCCATCTCCTCTTCTAGCTCTGCTACCATGCTAAGCAGATCTTCCACCTGCTCACATCTCACAAAATTGCTATCCTTGCAGCTGTCCAAAAGAGCTGTGAAGTTTTGACACTCCTGGCAGCCTGACACCTGGACGGCTGCATGTTTTTCTGGAAGGTCAGTCTGGGTCCCGACCTCATTTTTGGCAAGTGCAACCTAGCCCTCCAATAAGCCGCCCCCGCTGGGGCTGCTCTTGTAGGTGCCTTCCCTGCTGGCACTGCCCACGCTGCCTCAGAGCCCTCTGTGGTGAGGGGCTTGGCACTGCCTGCTTGGAGGGGGCCTGGGGCTGCTTTTAGCAACCTGTGCTTTCTTACTCCAGGGTTTTGGTGCAGTTTTGCCAGGATCTGCTGGCGTAAGCATCCACTCCAGAGCTCTTCCCTTCAAGATTTCTTCACAAATTTTAATTTAAACATTTCAACTGAGGAGATGGAGGTCTCCCACAGCGCCACATGCAACTTTGATGTCCTATTTTATTGATTGCAAAATGGCACTTGCAGAAGTGTAATTCTCATGTTCAACTGTGGAGATCATCAGGAAAGACTGCGGGAACTTGATTAATATTGTGAGACTAAAAACTGTGAAAAGGTGGGGTGCTGACAAAGCTCCCCCAAAGAAGTCTTGTCGTGATGAAATTAAATTGTGCTGAACTCCACTAAGTTTTTAAGCAAAATAAATTTGACCATGATAAGGTGGGAGACTTAAGCAAAGAAACACCGATTAGACTGGCTGTGAAAAAGAGTAGTTCCATTTCACTTGATTACAGGCATTTATACCTTGTGGTAGAATAGACTTTTTGGTAGAATAGCCTTTTTATGTGTATGATGTTGCCCCAGTAACTGGATGCTTATAAAAAAGTTAAAGGACCTTCTTTATCAATCCACTAAAAATTGTCCTTATCTCCAGAGGTACGGGCCTTTGTTATTGTAGGTGGAGTTTTATAATACCAGCTTTGCCATTGTACATGTGTCTTATCTAAAGACTGTATCTATTGTCTAAAGCTAAATGTATATGTATATATATGTAGCTTATATTTAAAACATAATTTATATATGTGTGTGTGTGTATATATATATCTAAAATTAATCCTATATATAAAAATCAATAAAACAGGTATTTCTTTGTGTAAAGGCTTCTTTCGTAGATGCTTACCTGGTAATCTACAGGGACTGGGTAACATTCTGTAACTTAATCACTAATGTCAGTCCCAGCATCTATAAAGTATTACTCAGCCTTACATTAAATATTGATATCTATAATCTATCATTAAATATTGATCTATAATCAATCATCATATTTGCCTTTTAGTCAAAAATATAGAGTACATATTTTAATAGGCAGGAAATGACAAGTTTACCATCTATCAGGATTCAGCTAGGGATTCCAACAGTGGCTAAGATTAAGTTTCATAAACCACAGCAAGGCTACAACTGTAATTCTTAAATTCTAATTAAGTATATAGCCAGTACTTTCCAGTGAATGACTTTTTCTTTGTTAGCCTTGTCAAAAATCAGTTATTTTTTTCCCCAAATAGAGTTCTGAAATTCCTTCCTAAATGTAGGTCTTATTTTTACGTTTATCAGATACTGAATTGTCTCTTGAATCTTCTACATCTAAAGGTATTTAACTATGAATAAACATTTTTAGCTATGAGCTAAAAATCAGTAACAAAAAATGCTTCTCATAGTATAGCATTGTTCTTTCCCCATGACAGTTTTGCATTCCCTTGAAAAGTTGAAATGACCATTGAAAGAAGTGCTACATCTTTCAAAAAAAAAAAAAAAAGTACATTGCAAAGATGTTTCTATTCTCTTTCTGCAGTGGAATTGGTGGAAATGACGAGTAGTGAAGCAGAGAGAAAAAGGCATTTTCTTGATAGGGTTCTCAAGTGACACTTACATTTTCTTGGTTCTCCAAATTACTTGTCAAATTAAAGAGCAAGTCTGAAAACTTCTGTAATTACCTAAACTATTAACTCTAATTGAGATTTACATGTTTTCCCCACAGGGCTAAACAAGGGTAGTGTCAAATCTTTGAGCTTAGATACAGTTAACAATGTCCCCAGCATAAGAAAGGTAGGTACAAACATTTCAAGTAGTGGCCTAAAGTTACATTTTATCTTTCTACTATGTGCTGAGCTATTCCGTCAAAATCCTTTTAAACCATTTTTCTCTCTGTCCTCAGATTCAATTTTCTAAGTATCAAAGCCATTGTCATGTCAGAATCTCCATGCTGATTTGATACCAAATTGTTTTCACGAAACAGATTTAGCTGGTACACTCAACATGCCTTAAAATATTATTAAAACATCCAATTATTAGCTATGAGGTTAATAACAACAGAAATTTGCAGATACCAAAAACTGACAGTCATTTTTAACTCTGCCTTTGATTGGACATGGACTAAATACTTTTTGAATAATTTTAAATATGTCATACCCTTCCTATAGTTACAACATAAATATATTATTTCCAAACCTTAGCTGGGTAACACCTGGAACTGTAGAATGGAAGACTGTTTCTACAGTGATGTTTATTTGCAAGACAGTGATTTCGTGTAACTTCCAAAATTTCTCAGGCTTGGTTTCTTCTTTCTTTCTTTTGGTATACATTTTTTCTCAGTGTTCAAGTAAATTATTTATCTCCTGGGACAGAATCAGAGCCTGACAGATTCCTGGGAACACTTGAAAATTCAGAAAACAATTACTCTGGACAGTAAGAGCAAGTACTTCTACCAGATTTTTTTTCTTATTCAACCTGGAAATTGAGAAATATTGTGTTGGCAAAACCTCATTAAAATCAGAACCTGAAGAAGCTGCACAACATTGAAGAGTTATTCATGAAACAATAATTTTTCAGTATTGTTAAAGAAGATGTCAGGAACACTTATTAGTCACCCAAATAAAATGTTCAAAAAACACTTTCATCTGCTGAATCAAGTTTTATATAAACCTTTTATTATTCTGCTATTCAAAATAAATTTGATAATAACTTTTTTGCTAGCTAAAAACTGGATTGTAAAACATAGCATTCTTAAGCTACCTATATCAACCGCAACTTTGCAGATAGGCTTATTTCCTTAAATGGAATGTCAGCAGAAGCAGACAGATATTTGCTTTAAAGCAGCACTGCAGCAGTCTGTCCACATGAAGATATAGATGTAAATTTTGAATTAGAATGTAATTAGCCTTTTTTTAATGACAAAAATAACTAATATGACCGGTTAAAATTAATGATGTTGTATTAAGTAAGTGAAGGTTACCTAATTGCAAGTTCAGTTTAAACAGTGCCCAAATTGCCTAATCAAACATTTTATACCTCCTGCCTAAATGGTAATTGCTTATGAATTGCTGCTTTGTCACTTTGATTGCCCTTCTTAAAGTTCAGTAAATTACAGAAGCTCAGACTGCATCAAGTGCACAGCATACCCTGCTCAAACTTCCTGTTGCTAATGAAGCACACAAGGAATTCCTTTTACTTTAAAGAGATGGAAAAGTTTTACAAACAGTAACATCTCCATGACTACCCAAGGAACTCCATGTTTTTTTCTTAGATAACATAAATAAAGCATCATATTTCAAAGCACACAGAGGAAATTTTGTGGTCACCAAATGACCTAAAAGATAATGGAGAGGAGAATATGATAGTGTAGGAAGCCAAATGTGTAGTTAAACAACATTCACGGGTACAGGAGAAGCGGGTAACAATCTGGAAAATGCATTCTGATCCAACTGCCAGATTCCATCCACTTTGCTGAAAAGAAGTAGCGGGGAAGAATTTGCCTGGCTAGCTGGATCCACTCAGGTGTTAACCACTTGACCAACTTCAGGGTCATTCACAAATTTTGCAGTGAACTTACCACTGTTAAAAGCATACAGATATCTAGCTTGCTCATTCTTTTCTGGTTAAACGAAGCCAAGTGTTTCAGCTCAGCATTTACAACAGCAGTGTCGTTGGGCTAGGGAACCAAGAAACCATCAGGCCAGGAAGCAGGCAGAGTGGGAATGGCAAAGAACAAAGGCAGACTGCAAGGGAAAATGCCAAGGTAAATCATGATTCCTAATGTTCTCTGTGAATACATCTGCCTGTGATGGTGTGGTAATATGAATGGCCAATCTGCTGAGACAGGGACTAGAACTTCTTGAGTAAATGGCTAGCTGGCTGTTAGGGACGAAGAATCTCGCATATACATGCATATATGTTCTTACATCACCTAACCAATTTCAAAATTCTTTCAGAATTGAAGGCATCCAGGAAAGGGAAGTAGACCTGAAAGTGCTACTCACAATTTCTTTGTTTGGAAAAGAAATGAATTTTATTTATGCGGACCTCAAAATCTGAATGAATAAGGAGAGGAAGATCAAGTTTTTTTCTTTTTTTTTTCTCATGGTATTTTAAGTCATAACATAAATTAATAAATGTCCCTCAAGACCAAGTTCTTAGAGGGGAATGTATAGTACTATTTTGATTGCATGTGTAATCTGTCTTGAAACTTTTAAAGTCTGGTTAGTTAGCCCATCCACTAGGCTGTACTCTGTTAGAAACTGCATCTCCATTTCATGGAGACTTTAGCTTCTTTTTCACCTAGAGTTGGTTACTGTGGTTACTCAGCATAACTGAAACTCTTCTAAGATTAACGGTATTTTGTGCCTACTAGAAATAATTGATGCACATTATTGATATTCAATTTCAAAAAGCCTTTCTTTTTAAAATTTGTGCTTTACATTACCCAAACAGAATTCACTTGGAAAATGTAGACCACTTTTTGTTACATGCACTGCAATAACCATAAGATGTGTTGAGTGTAAATAACAGTATGGAATAGATTAACTTACATATATGCTTACTTATATACAAGTAGGGAATGAAGCTCAGGTTTGCATTTTTTTAAAAAAAGAAGCTGATAGATTTAGAGACCTAAAAATTATATATATATATATAAAAATCTAGTGAGGTGGTGAATTTTCCTGTTAATGTCTGATAACAAAGATAAAGAAGACAAGTTGTAATCTATTGATACAATCTATAAAAACATGCATGTGATGACTGTAGAAATTCAAGCTTATAAAACCTGCAGATATATTAATTTTCACCAGATTAGGAACTCATTTCATGATTTGAAACCTAGAAAAAAATGTAGAATGATAATAAGCAGTTTTTAATCTATTACATTACAGACATGTGAAGGGCTTTTAGATGAAAAAATCTCTGACCTAGAAACCTTACATGGCTCAAGATAGCACTTTCATGGCAGCCTCCAAATACTGCTCAATCTGTGTGAATCCCCAAGTGTGAATCTGCATTCTGGAAGAAGTTAATCTCCTATGCAATTTAGATGTAATAAGCACTACAATTTGAAACCATCTGAATGACTTTCTAAGGATGTCCATACTTTTGAGTGAACTTGGTGAAACAGTGCTGCATGATCACTTGCATTTCTTAGTACAGCTAAAGAAACTTTCTAGCCCAAAACCTCTGGAGATTTTATGTCTGTCAGAAAGAGGGCTAGAGCATCAATTCACACTGAGCAAAACCAAGCATACTTCTGCAATGGAGGAATCATTTCATTAGATTTAGGTTTTTCATTGCATTTGTTCATGTACTACTGAAGTTGAATACTTTATGCTATATTCTAAGTTCTACAGGGCTAAACATGTGTATATGTTAATTAGCTTGAAAGAGAGAGCACACATTTAATTAGTGTTTCTCATTTTTATTCTAATTTCACAGTTTCCTGTGTATTCTTCAGAAACATGAGGTCAGTCAATAAATCAGAAGATGCAAAAAAAAGCAACTCTTCACCACTGGACAGTTGCCTATTGCTGCTGGCTACAAGCTTTCGCTAACCTTTCTCAGCACTTCACAGAATATAGGCTACATTGCTGGCAACACCAGCGTTCCTCAAAGCTTCTGCTTCCAGGTATTTTCCTCACTGTAAGACAGAGGCAGGTAGACTGGAGCATGGAATGGAGAGATACACACACATGCACACACACTATATATATATCTAATATGCATATATATGTGTACATGATTGTATATTGCATATGTACATATTTGTATGTGTATAGGTATTACACTATGTAGAAGGATCCAGAGTCAGAATTTTCATAAGACATCATCCTTCAATACCATATCTAGAGCTCAGAATTGTTTCTGCAGTTAAAGCCTCCCTGCTCTTGTACTATGTCCTCATTGTGGGATTTATCTGTTAGCTCTAACAGACTATAACCCTTTTAGGCACTAAGGAACAATATTTTCCTATTCAGATTCAAGTCATTAATAAAGACCATACGCTATGAATTCATACTTTAGAATTAAAAACTGGGTATTTTGATTGCCTGAGAAAACTTGAAGGTATCATCTAGAAGTTCAAATGATGTGCTGCAAGGCAGGCATTTCTGAAATATGCAGCTATTAGCCAGGAGTACCCACACATATATATATATATATATATAAAACCAATAATTTACATAAGTCTCTTCTGAGGAAGACAGTGTTTGCATATTGTTTCAACTGTGTTTGTAGTCACTTTGTTTACTTTCTAGATTAGCTGATGTTATATAGTTAATTAGCTTGCTTACTTTCATGCATGATGAGAAATTACAAGTTCTAAATAAAAACAAGCAAAGTGCTTGCAAAAGCTGATAACAATTTGCAACTTAACCATACACAGCTATCAGAAGCATTATGCTTTGGAGATAAGGGGCAAGGTTTGCTTTTCTTGACAAACACAAACCTAGACACAGGTTCACCAGAGACTTCTGTGGTTGTTTTTAGAGTTCAAATGGTCCCACAGAAGAGCAAGTTTTCACCTTATTGAAGGCATTTATCCATTATTTGAATACCTTAGGAAAATTCATAGTGCGTTCGGAGCCAGTCAACCCTTTTAGACTGTCAGTCTTTATGTACATCACATTATTGTTTTTATTACAGCATCTAGTCACCCTACTGATAATGGGTCCCACTACAACACACAAGAGTGAGAACACACACAAACACTGTCCTTCTAGGAGTTACAGCAGACCTATAAGACTAAAGCAGAAGGCAAAATTACCTCCTCAGAGTAATATACAAGCAGATCACAGGACTTGGATTAGAATCCAGATCTCCACATAGTTTTGCCGAATAACAGATCACTAGATCATACTGCCCCCCAGTGCTTTCAGTGGTATTACAAAACATCTTTGTTTTTTGTCACTGAGATGAAAATCAATTACCCAAGCAGCCAGTCAAAACATGATATTATATGCTTGTAAATTACCTAGATCATAGGATTGTCAATCTAAGATTATGAGATACAGTATATGCTAAAGTAAAGTTCCAGCAAAAGCTCACTGATGTAGCAAATAGCCAGCAAATTTCAAGCTCTCTGGCATGTGCCTTATCATATCCTTTCTGGAGCCCTCCACTCCGATTTGATACTTTGTTCAGAAAGTCCCTGGAGAAAAAGGTTCAAAGAAGAGAGGAAAATGAGGAAATTAGATTAGCAGTAGGAAAATGGCAACACAAGTTTCAATTTCCTTTTTCTAGTGGGAGAAGTGAGGAAATTGGGCCAGATCCCACTCCTATCAAGGCCAATGACAAAATACCTTTGACTTTAATAAGAACATAGTTGCTTTGCTTTGGTTGAATTGTTCATTTTTAACTTCATCTTGTGGCTGTCTAGAAAGTTTGGTTTTATTTTCTAGTGTTGATTATAGCACTTCCACTATAAATTTGCTACAGAGAAATCATTCTCAGCCCCACATTCTTTTAAAAGATGGACACAACTGACCACATGTAACCTGAAAGCAAAACCCATTCTTCTCAGGAATCAGACTGAGCTGTAGTACATCAGAAGGGCATACCCCTACTTCCAAACTGCTTAATTAAGAAGAAAATCATTTAACAATTTCTGAACTAGGGAAAAGATAGCAATAGCTACATCTCAGTCTGCATTGGGTCCAAGAATAATTCAAAGACTAGTGGTAAAGGTGTTTTGCTTAGGCTAAATGAATTAAAAAGAACTGAACACTACAATAAGCTAGGTCAGGTCCCCAAAAGACCAAGAGAAATCAGCCTAATTTTGAAAAAAAAAAAAAAAGACAAAACAAAACAAACAAACAAAAAAACAGTTTCTCCCAGGTGAATGATGGAAGACAGGAGTTTCGTATTCCATTGGCTTCTATAGATTCCCTATTTTTCTTTTTCCTGACACCCAGGTAAATCAAAGAAAACTTAATCTGTGTCAGTGTTAAAGTTAATATAAAAGCAGAATTTAACACAATCCTTTAGTTACTTTACTTAGAGATAGGTGGATAGATAGATACATAGGTAGATACATAGAAATATAGATTGGAAATACCTTGATGCTGCTGTTGGGAATCAGTTTTGTTATGGGAAGTTAAAGATTCTTAGATAATTCAGAGTGTTTGGAAAATAGGTGAATGCACAGGGAAAGATATCTTACTATGCTTTGTCAAAAGACTACATCTTCACCTCATGTATGTTTGACATCAGATAATTTTTACTGTTTTATGTCTTAGTGCATAAAATTTGGCAAATCAAGCTTCTGTTGTTTGATTGTTTATGGAGCAACTTTCTGCAGTGCTATATAGTAACTTTGAGTTTAAAACTAGAAATGCAATCTCAAATCTTCCCAAGATGGCA
The DNA here is from genome assembly GCF_000705375.1 of Tinamus guttatus. The sequence continues at coordinate 435,592 of NW_010580072.1, forward strand.
CAAGTTATACTAACAGTTCCACTTTCATCATTTATTCCTTCTATCTAAACTGTTGGTGACACAGATGAAGAAAGAGCCATCTGAAATTCAAGCTATATTAAAGTTTCTTTATACAGCAAAGGAAATATCAGAGCTATGGCTTGAGTGGTGACTCATTTTGACATTCTTCTGACAAGAAATTCTGTTGGCAGCATTGGATTTCATAGAATCACAGAAACACAGAACAGCTGATATTGGAAGGAACGTTTAGAGATCGTCTAGTCCAACCCCTGCTCAAGCAGTGACATCTAGAGTACCTTACAGAGGACCACACCAAAGAGGGCTTAGATCTCCAAAGAAGGAGACTCCACAACCTGTCTGGGTAGCCTGTTTCAGTGCTCTCTCTCCATAACATGAAAGAAGTTCCTTTTGATATGCAGATAAAACTTCACGTTTCACTTTGTACCCATCACCCTTTCAGCCGCACTGCCTCTAGGCTTTCTCTCTCTCTTAACCCTAATCCTAGCCCTAAGCCTGACTTCAACAGGGACACTTTTAATGTGTGTATTCAAATAGTGGGAGTTTCAAATATCTGGAGGCAGCTTTTCTTTTTTATAAAATTTTTACATGCAGTTCATTAAAGTTTCAGCAGTTTTTTCCCATGTCCATGTAACGTAGATGGAGGCATTGCAAAACAAATTCTGAAATACAAATATCCAGTACAATGGTAACCCAGAAAAAACAATCTGCTTGTTTGGATCTCCCCTCCTCATACTGATTTTGAGAAATGCTACAGTACTACAATCCATAGATGGTTTTACTAGATCCCTTAGAGCACTGAGTTGTGAAATATAATGCTGGAAGAAAAATAGAAAAATACTAGCAAGATCCAGACTTAAATGTCCAGAAATCCAGAAAAGGTGTAACACTCAGAAAATGAACCCAAGATTCTTAATTCTTGTTTCCTCACCACAAACACTAGTCAATGTGACCATCATACTGTTCATCATTGTAAAATAGACTTTCTAAAGAGATCATCTCTTCTGCAGTTCATGCATTTGGTCCTTTGCAGATCTGCCAAAGCAAACTGAAGCAGAAAAAGTTCTTCAGCATGGCATTCCAGTCTTGTCATTATTGCACTTCCTATTTATTTAATAAATCACACTTAAATATACAATAAATTGGCATCTGTCCTTACTCACATATTCTTGAGGCCTGAGTTGCAAACAACTTTGGCCTCTTCTTAGAAGTCTTGTCATCATACGTATTTTACTTCACTTTTCTTCTATTCCAGTGGGTACAGATGCTCAGAAGCAATTGTGCAGTATTCACTCAATTATCACACACTGTGACTACATGAAAAATCCTATTATTATCAAAGGATATAAGATTGCAGAAGGACAATTGCAGTAAAGACTCTGAAGAGACAGGGAGTTCATAAAGGTAGGTGACCCAATCCTTTTATCTAACTCCATATAAACTTCTTGTACTTCATTTTCTTTCTGAAGTTTTTCTAATATATATATTTATTTTCTTAGAAGCAGTCAATGAAGTTTAGTGAAAGGAGGGAACTATTATTCAGACTCATCTGAACTAGGTATACTTTGAGTCTCTTCCGTAGAAAGAAACCAGGTAACAGAACCTAACACAGGATTCAGGCAGCCAACTTAATCCATTGCTTTTCCAGAATAAATGGAAGAATTTAACTTCCTGGTGAATATTTGTCATGAGTTCTCTTCTGTTTCCATCCACAAGATACATAAGGTGCTACCACTGCCAGAACAAACACATTTATTTTAAACAATCACAGTACAAGTTTTTTAATTGCAGGGAACCTTTCTGGGAATTCATCAGATAAGAAAGACCCCTTCAATAATTCAGATTGTTGACTTAAATGTTTAGGACAAGTTATAGTTGACCACACATAGCCTATAGCCTGCAGTGCCCCATTCTACTGATCCCTGCCATTTCCAGACTCAAAGTCCCGTCATCTTAAATAAGTTTTAACTCTTTGGCTCTCTGACTCAGTCCTTGACAAGAAAATAACTTTTTTTTTTTTTTTAAATCTCAGATGAAATAAATACATTGAAAACTTTTCAAAATCTCCTGCATCTGAAAAATCTTTAAAACAAGAAAATGAAAATGAATGGACTATTTTGGTTACATACAAGCTTACAATTACAAGGAAAACTGCAAAAGCATGGATAAAAATACATCACAGGAACACAGAGTGACCAGATGATAATTCAGGCTGGAAAGGACCTTAGGAGTCCTGCTTCAAAGCAGGGTCTGCTCTGAGGTCAGACCAGGGTGCTCAGGACTTTATCCAGCATGATCTTGAAACTCTCCAAAAACAGAGACCTCACAACCTCCCTGGACAGCCTGTTCCACTGCCTGGCTGTCCTTGGGGTTCCAATCTCTTTTAAAATGTCACTATAGAGTAGATAGAAGAGTAAATTTGAATTTACACAGCTTGGGTCACAGAAGCAGACTGGCTGTTGCCCCCTACTCATCCTGCCCTGTACCAGCACCCACTGCCGCACCATCCATGGGACCCATCACCTCACAAATTAATGGGTTACTGTACCACTTATCCCATGTAGTCATCCTGATAAAGCGAATGCTGTTCATCTCCAGAGAAACCTTGGCTCCCTCCGGGCACCACTGCTATCTCTTTGGCTCATGGAGCTACTTCCTTTGATTGTGTGTAAGCTCAGATACAGAAGATAATACTTCATATGCCAGCTCCAATAGCTCTTTCATAGCTCAACAAGAAGAGGAAAGTACCAGGAAAAGCTATGCAGCTCATTTGTTAAAGATTTTATAGCCTATAGATGAAACACAAAACGACGCAGCTCATTTCAATTTTCTATAGTGGAATTTATCATTCAAAAGTTTGGCAAACATTGGTAGAAACATTGATTCAGAAGTGAGTCTGGCATCAGATAGATAGGTGGCACAGATTTAGGTCAATATATAACTTAACATTTATACTATCCATTTCCATATCATTATCCATTTAAAAGTAACAACAATAACCCCAGCATTTGCTCTTTCTATTGGATTCTCTTTTGGTGATTATTCGGGCTTTCACTTACTGTTAATGTTCATCTACCTTACAACTCTGGATTGGGACAAAACTAGCTGCATGCAATTTTAAGTATGTTGAACTTTTATTTATAGGTTTCATCCTCCATCCAAAGTTTTCATTCAAATGTCTTTCCTTAGAGCAGTTGGATATCTGATAAAATTTCTGAAGAGATGATTCTTTTTTTTTTTTTTTTTTTTTTTTTTTTACCTATGGACTATTACAGCCAGCCAGTATTAGTAGCAAATTGTGTTTAAAATGCTCTTCTAAAGTAATATAAATGAAATATAACTTGAGATATCTCTCTCAAATAGGCATCTGTATTAACTAGAACATATTCTTTAGATCATTGAGGATATTAGATATAACATTATGCAAACATCTCATTTATTTTCTATTATATATATGAAAATAGAATACATGTACACCTATACACACTGGTGTGTAATGGGCAAGTTCTGCATGCAAAACTGACCACAAACCCTGGACCTTTGTCCTGTTCTACTGTATTTTCTCCCTTCTCAAACATCACAGGTTATTTTTAGATAAATAAAAAAATGATTTTCTAGGTAACCTGTCTTGCTTGTGTAAGTAATGCCACCTCGATTCCCCTTTATGAGCTTCTTCTAACAAAACAGATGTTCGTGTCATCTAACCACAGCTCAGTCCAACAGTATATACATATATAGTTCAAAAACGCTTTTCTGACCACATAAAGTTTTCTAGCACCTAAAATCTTTTCAGTAAAACTACCCTAGCTTTTCAGTTTTAGAACATACCTGTATGCTGGCTATAAAGTTAGACAGAAATATATACACTGTCTGTGAATGAACTAGCTTGAATGTTGGAACAAATCTAGCAGCAATGCAGAACTCAGGAGAAAAAAATAGGACCCTGAAATTCATGTTGCCATAGCTAAATGGCAATGACCCCTATGATCTTGTTGTATCATTAAGAAATGTTCTTAGTTACAGAAAAAGACATTAAAAATGAGAGAACTTTAATCGGTTTATCTTTCCTCTCCAGCTCAAATTATCTGCACGCTTCTGGTAACTTGAGAGTTACATTGCTGAGACCTTCTTCCCCCTCACCCCACCCAGAAGAAAAGAGATTTTTTTTTTCTCATTATTTCTTTATGTTATTCTCTTATGTAATACCTGAAATGCTTTGTAGTAGAATCTCTATAGTCAAGAGTTCAACACAAATCAGTTATTATTTCACTTTACTCTGAAATAGTGTTCAGACTGGACTCCTAGAGTAAGGATTTTAGTTGACCTCTGGGAAAAGTCTCATTATTATGAGCTCTAAATAAGCTCTAAAGCTTTTTTTAAAAGCTTTCTCATTTTCCTCAATATTCTTGTCTCTCAGTAGAGACACGATATTCCTCCACCTCTAAATTACACTTTGCTTAAAAATACTGAGAGGCAGGAAATATCATCAAAAGCGTATGAAAGCCATGGATTTTCTCTTTTCATTGTGAAAGCAAGTATGCTTGAAATGAACTCAGGTGGAGAGTTATATGCACTTGAAAGCAAGATCATTTCCCTCAACGAAAAGATTTTTTTGAGAAAGAATAAAATTCATACAGTAAACTCTAGGTTTGTTCCTCAGTGTTTTAACATCTCAAGTGTTTTATAGGTAATTGAATTTTATACTCTCTCACCCATTTAGTATGTTTTTTATTTCTATTTTAGTATAATTAATTATTAATAATACATATGCCTTTTCCTCATTTGCTATGAGTATCCAGAGCGAGGTGTAGACAGTAGTAAGAGGGGTGCAACAGGCCCTGCCAAAAGGGGCTGCAAGCATTTGTGCCCCCTCCACAGTGCTGGGGTCTGGCCACAGGCACTGCAGCTCTCACTACAGCCCTCTGCCACCCTATTTTGCCTGCATTCAGGAAAGCACTTAAGCAGGTGCTTGAGTTTAAACACCTGGAAAACTGCATTTCCTGACCCTGTTTTCCTGAACCAGGGTCTATATAGTCACCTCCATGACAGAAAGGGTTTTAAAGTGCCCTTGCTGTCAGCTGTAGGATTAGATTCTCACTCAAGCTATAACGTGCTTGCTGTTTAATATGATGTCATTATCATTAGCAGAAATTAAATATATTAATAGCAGAAATTAAATATATTAATATCAATGCAGCTAAAAGCCCACATGAGTCTCCATTATTCACAACTGGAGCAAAATTCTTGGCCCCTACATAACTTGAGCAGTACATTATATAAAATGTAAAAAAAAGAAGTCAGGCCTAAGAGAGTCAGTTGCTTTCTTAATATAACTCCCATTTCAGCAAGCTGTATTTGTTTCTTTATGTACATTCTGTCCACTGGAAAATAATTGTTATTCATTGCTATTATTCATTGACTAGCAGGGAACATTTTTTTTTTTTTTTCTCCCTTAGGGGCTCATGATATCTGTCTGGAGCCAATTCTAATGTGCATGATTTCATCAGCCCAAGACCCATTTGTCTATTCTCTTGGGTTTTTGTTTGTTTGTTTGTTTTTTCCACAGGCATGGAGATGTTGGAAATGAAACAACACAGCATTCCTTCATTAACAGCACTCTTTTTTTTTCACCATATCAAAGGCAAGTAAACTTGACTGACATTTATTTTAAAATGAGAAACATAGAAAATAAGAAAGCAAACAAAGCAGCATAGGTTTGGGATGTTTATTTTGTGGAAGGAAGCAAAACTATCTTTCCTTACACATTTCAAGGCCTATTTACAGAGGTAGTTGAAATATTTGCTGTTCCTGGAAGGCAAGACTTTAATATTGACATATTTTCAGCATAATCTTGAGAAATTGGCTACACAAAGAGCAATAATTTGGGATATGCATTTTCCCATTACGGAAAAAATCATTTAGCAGTACAGAAAGGAACTTGCTTTTAATGGTCAGAGAGTATAAGCAAAGAAAATACTGTCATACAGTAGTTTGCTTATATCTTCATTGCTACTAACTGAGAAAGATGGAAGCATCATTCAGCTTTTTCCCTGGGAGGCATAGTCTAGTAATTGAGAATGTGCTAATTAAGTGCTAATATATCTAATTAAATGTTAATATCTCTAATTATCAAGAAGGGGGGCGGGGAGAGAAATCAGGTTAATTTTTATTTTAATTTGGTTTACTAATTTCTTTTGTTATAGTACCTCATTGTCAGACTCCCAGATTACTCGAACTTTAGATACAGCATACATTCGCATCGCCAGACTCAGTACTGTGGCAGACAGTAGCAGCAGCTGCACCTCCCTCCTGAGCTCCATCATAACCACTTGTTCTCTTTCTAGAAACCTTTTTTTTTTTTTTTTTTTTTGGCTCTCTTTTCAGGAAACAAACGGTTGAGCCTTTAAATTAGTGCATCAGCTTGCCTGCCTTAAAGAAAAAAAAAAAAAAAAAAGCTTTTTTTTTTCCTCTGATTCCCTTGTTTTTTTTTATTATAAGATGGCAAAAATTGTGTGGACTTCAAAGTTCCTGCAAATTATTGTAAGATTTTGTTCTCTTGGGTTTTGAAGGAAAAAGGAGAAAAAAATATATATTTTCTAAGTTTTTAAAAGAACAAAAAGGTTACTTCATCATTATGGGTATTGATTTAGATAATCTAAACCGACACACACACAAGTATGCTAATGAATGATAAGGTAATGTGCTATTAGAAAGAGCATGGTACAAACTGATGGATTTTTTCCTGCAGAAAGAAGTATTAGGCAGAAATATTAGTATAAGGTACCCTGGTACTGACCCAGCCCAAGGAGGGTGTCCTGAACCCTTAAGAAGGAAAATTTGAGAAAAGTTGAGAAAAGAAAGTTTAGATTATTATACAGTCTTTCTCAGCTGTCTGATATATTGGAAGCACTATTTTCAAACTCCAGATAAGACAGAGATGCAAAATATGTTATTTTTTTTTAAAGTGTGCCTAGTGTGTGTATATAATGTATGTTTATATATATGCATACATGTGGTATTCCCAAATTTTTTTAAAAATCTAATATGTTTTCTACTCCTTTTTACACTCTCATACAACATTTTAAATAGTCCTGAGTGCTTGTTTATTGAAAATTGTTATCTTGATATGTTTGTTATGCTTGCCATGGTGTAAACAGACCTTCAAAAGTGAATAGAACAGCCTGAGGGTAAATGAAATGCCTTTTCTTCCATCTGTAGCACATGGCTCCTGAAGATTTCAGCCAGAAACCTGGTACTTGCTCTCTGCGGCCAGCGGGAGCAGGTGCGTAGGTGGGGTGATGAGATGAGATGTGTGGCCGTGCCTCAGCTGTCCCAGGTCTGAACAGAATCTCTTAACTTAAACTGTTATTGATCTGTGAACGTGCTTCACTTTCGGAGACACGTAGTAAGCAGTTAGAGAACGACCTGCTAGCTGCCCATAGTAGGTTACTTCATTTTCAGAGCAGTTTTAAAGGTCACAGAAAAGTACACAGCTGCACATATACACTGAAAATCCTTTACATTTCATTCTATCCTGCTTCTCTGCTCCTTTGCTATCATTTCACTTCCATGATAAGAATATCGACAGCACAAGCCACATGTTTCTGCACTAGGGATTAACCATTATTTTTTCCTGAAAGCTTCCTCATAACAATCCACATGCAACAGGAAGAGAAATCTTTGGCTTTCAGTAACAGAGTATTTGTATAATGGAATCAATATCCATTTCCAAGATACATTTGTCTGGTTTATTGATCCTGCACCACTGGCTCTTCTTTTGCTTTGATCTTTCAGTTCCATGCTTGTCTAAGAGACTTTAGATAAAAACTCCAGTATATCAGATTATACTGAATCGGCTTTAAAGAGGTTAACAAAAAAATTTGAAAAGCTTTATCTACAAATATATGTCTTTATAGACATGTGTATACGTTCAGCTTTGGTAATTTAAGATGTTTAGAATTACACAGCCAACCTGCTTAACTGGCATGAACAATCCAATTCAGTGTTGAAGTCAAAAGGTGAGCGTGCTTGCACTTAAGCATAGCAATGATGGATAAATCACTGCAAGGATAAGGATGGATATGGATTTCTGTAATTTTCTATGCTTCCTGGCTAGGAACAATGTTTTGAAAGCTTTTTCGATTTTTCTTTTTTTTTTTTTTTGTTTGGTGTTTAATCTGTCCTCAGTAAAAAGCTATACTTCATAGATAGGGGAATAAAAACAGCATTTCCATAATTTTATTAAATGAAGCTAATATACTGTTTTAATATTACAATAATCCGTAAATATATATAGCTTATATTCTGTCTAATGGCATTTATGACTAACAAATCCATGTCTTCACTATAAAAACAAAATATAACATAAACATCTACTAGAAAGGGTAAAATCTGCTCTAAAATAATAGAGCAAACTGCACATACATTCAAAGATACCCAGACATCCATGAGAAATCTGAGCTTACATGCTTGCTATACACAACTTACTTCTTATTTAAATGTACATCACTCTTCCTCTGCTTCTGTATAGATACGTAATATATAAACTGAAGTTTCAGTGCTAGGCAAATGGAAAGAGAAAGTTAAGAAATAAGAAATAAATTCCCTTCTGATAGAAATAAAGTCAGCAGAATAAACCATATCTTTAGATAAGCTGAAAAGTGAGTATTTGTTAGCAATTTTTTTTTTGTAAAATCTGGCCTCATACATTCTCTTTAATTAGGAAACCTTCTGTGGTGAATTGCCAACATGTGTTTGCTACTTAAAAATGTGGTTTGTTCTCCTCAAATGGCTATCAAACAGTCCAGGTTTCATGGGGTCTTCCTCATAGATTATCTAGTGTCCACTTTTGGAAGATTTTGTAACCAAACCTTGCAATTTGTGGAATAATGATCCTTACGAGAACTGAGACCAGGGTCTGGGTTGTTCTGGATAGGGCAACATTTCAGGGGATTAGAAATGTAAGTAGTATTAGATGTTTCCTCAGTTCACAGCCAAACTAATCTCCTAGTCTGAAGTACGCAATGTTAAATTGCATTTTTGCTGTCAGTTGTAACCTTCCTAGTTTTTTGCTTATGCAGGATGAGTGAACTTTGTGTCTTTTGTTCAGTGTCTACCTCTAATTTTGTGTGTGAACATCTCTTTCTGTGTGATTTTTTCACAGAAAACAGCTATCATCACAAGTCTCCTCTGTAGCCTTGATTCTGAGAGCCCTTCCAGATGCCTATGCTTTAACATTTTTAATAAACTTTCATTTTATTTTATGGAAGGTGGGAAGACATGGCTTTTGAAATGTTTCTCTATTAAGTTCATAGATTTCTGCCCTCAGTGTTAAAACAAATCCTCTGCTTTGAAGCAAGTCTATCTTCAGAAACACTGTACCTACTAAATCATTAGCAATTCAGTGAATACTTCTAGTATATACATAACAAGACTCTTCAGGGCATTTTATTTTGAGCGAAATTTAAAAAAAAATCTAATAAGCACATTTATCTTCAAATTTACTTTATTCCAAACTAACAATACCAGAATGTTAGTACAAAAGCAGATGGTTCAACTTTTTCCAGCAGGAAAGGAGCAGTGTGACCTACTCTGTGTTTAGAATAAATTCATTCTCTATTTGTTCTAAATTGTATATGTAATAACTTTATTTTCTAAATACTCTGAAATCTTAGCTAAAGTCAATTTTTGTGACAAAACTAAATAGGAGTGCTCAGATGCACGAAGATTTTGATATAACTTTAAGAAAGATATGAAATTCTTTAAGTTACAGTATAACAATTCTTAATGTATATGTTTGCAGTTATGATACACTTTTATCCAGAAGGTTGATTATATTGCTAAGATACTTCCAATTTTTCCTTTAAAATCATGTGGATTTTTAAATGCATAAGTAAGGCAGAATAATTCTTAATTTAACCATGGACTCTACCTTGTTTCTGTAAAGAACATTGGCCTTTTAAAAACTGTATTCCCCCAAGCACAGGGACCACACTGGTCATGGCCTCCCTACCTCCATACTTACCTAGCCATGAAAAAGATCCAATGAAATCAGTTTCTGAGGCACTAATCCTTTCTGAGAAGGACTTGGGAAAACAGACAATGCAATTCCATTTCTCTCACGAGAAGAGTATTAATAGTAACCAGCCATACAACATCCCCTTCTTTGAAAAGGCACCTCACACTACACTCTAATACAGCATTACTAAAGAAAGAACTGTATGAACTCAAAAGACCTATGAGGTTATAATCCTGTGTTCACCAATCTTACAAGCCTGACCCATGATCATGACAAAATTATTAATTTTTGATATTTCAAATATATGTAAAGGCATCCCAACTAGAACTTCATGGAACTTCTGCGTTTTTACTTCTCTGTGGTAAAAATTACAACATCTTTGTAAGGATAGAAAAACAGATTTTTAATAATTTTTTTAATTGCATTCATTCTATTATCATATTAGTCTAATAGTAAACAAAATTAGACAGGTAAAAAATAATTTGAATAAAATAGCATTTTGCCCATATTTCCTCTTTTCTAAAAAGATTGCCATCTTATATATTATGTTAATGCAAATTAAAATGGAGTGCGTGACACATAAGAAAACCTCAAAACTTGCTTGCTTGTCTTTTACTACCCTGCCTTTTGTGCTGATCTGGGTTATGAGAATCTACTGCTCTAAGTAGATCTTTTTCATTAGCAAAGCAACAAATATCCCTTTGCAGAAATTCTGCAGCAGAAAGCTGCTGGAATTTCTCCATCAGTGGACCAAGTGAAAAGGCACAACATAAAAAGCCAATCACATTGAGTATAGTACTTAGAGAGACATTGAGAAAAGTTACTGTTGCAATAGTAATGACACTAGGAGATGCTACATTTTCCTAATAGAAAAAGAGGACCTATAAATGGCATAGGTTAAACTTGTACTAAAAATTGATTTTTTTGCCTATACTATGTGTAAGATCCAATTATTTTTGCCTCTGGTATTTGATTATTTTCCTGCTTAAAGATGTGGCAATTTTTCTGAAATTATTAAAAACAGTCACCAGCACAATCCCAGGGGTGTGATCAATGTTGCCGTGTTGTCCTCTGCTCTGCAAGGAGAATAGAGTCACATCCAGAGGAAATATGTTGTGATTCTTAATATCTATTATTGCTTTCTTAC
>NW_010580081.1:0-27242 GCF_000705375.1 Tinamus guttatus
TTTTTTTTTATATACAAGAAATGTTGGGCCTTTCCTGTATCTTCTTGAAAGCAATACTAAATACAGATTGCATTTTATGCTTCTTGTTGGTACTGAAAAGGCTATTTTGATATGACATCTTTGTCATGACCTTCCTTTCTTCTGAAAATGTAGTTACAAGCCTATCTTTATAAAAGGCCAAGAAAGGCTCTTTTCTGAGCTTGTCTTTTAAAATAAATGCCCCTTACTGAAGCTCGAAAGATAGCATATTTCATTAATGTGATGATGAATCAGTAAAAAATGTATTATTAACACCCCAGAATACGTAAATCTAGGAAGAGATCGCTTATTGTAGATATCTTTAGACATTCTGGTAATGTTCCCATCTTCTTAATGATGAATTCATTTCATTAAAAGCATTCTAATGGAATAGGGTAAATTTGCTATGTATGTGGTATGAAACCTTTCTTTGTTAACGGTGCATTCTTTCCATGAACATAGTGTCACTGCCAGCTGATAGTTCCTTTCTCAGTGCACAGCAGCTGTAAACACAAATGACAGGAACTCAAGTGATATGTACATGGGCAATATTTCTTTTTGTCTTGGATAAATTTTGTGACTAGGTTCTAAGCAAGATGCAGCTGTGGAGGTGATCATATTTGGGATGCTGAATAAGCTGTACAGAAAATACTGTTTAAAAACCTAGATGCAAATTTAGAATTTTTCCTGCTTATTGAGGTACAGTGGCTGGTTTTGTAACAGTTACAGCGTTCATCATTGAAAGCATGGTAGCAGTCACTGCAAACATCTGAATTACCCATAGAAACAGTATATCCGTAAGCTTTCAATAATTTGATTTGTTTAATTTTTTTAGTGTGGTAGAAAAATCTGAGGGGCAAGAAGGACACTCTCCAGTAAATCTCTTATAGTGAGGGAATGATTTGGCCATGGGAGGTCTGACCTATCTGTTCTCTTTTCACTCTGCCCAATCTGCATTCAGGTGAAAAGAGAAGGAGCAAGAAAAATTAAATTATCTGAAAAGCACCATGTGGTAAGGATGGCAGCAATTTCCTGTCAATGGAATTAAGAATCTGCTAAATCTACCAAATTGTTGGCAGACCATCTGTAATTTAACTGCAAAGAAATCATAAACAGTCACTGTGTTTTCTTTCAAACTTTCTTTTTTAATTCTATAATGAATCTCCCCAAGGTTTGACAGGAGATGATACACCACTCTGAATTTTACCTTCATACTCTGTAATAAACCATGTCCAAAGTCCTTCTCTCTTCTCATCCTCTCGTACGTGGTGGGTTCCAAGAGAGCTCTTACAGGCACGATCCAAACTAGAATATTAAAGGCAGTCAGCCAATACTTTGTATCTCCGTAAGGAAATCTCTTGCTTCTGGTGAATCTCCACAGTGCATTTGTATATTATTCAGATCCGAAAACTTAGTAGTGCTTGGCTAGTGTGATGGGGGATAACCTTGCTTCCGTTTCAGAAGAAATGACACAGAAGATTAAGCTGATATTTATTTTTGTTAGAATTTTTCTTGCACAGGGAAGAGCGGGATTCCCTGGTCGCATTAAGGCCATCATCTCCAGCTTTTTAGTCAACACTTGCCTATTCCTGTGTAGAAATTACAACAGATATTTGTAGTTTCCAACATTCCATATATCTGTTCAATGCTTTGCTTTCAATCTGCTTTGTAATCAGCATGCTTAAGGAATATAGAAGCACATAAATTAAATTTTACACTTATTTATGACTATAAATGCACGTGCAACTGCAATGTTTCCTACCTACCAGGATAATCATTATAATGAACAATGGAAATGGAAATCATAATTGAATTCTATGCCATTTCATTTTAACCTACATGTAATTTTTTATGCTTATATTTGCAACTGTCATTTCATAAATGGCACATAATCTGCTAGTATATTATAGATTTTACCTGCAGTGCACTGCAGAATTAAAGTAACCCCTTTTTATATAAAAGGCCAATTTAAATCTTATTATCCCCGTACTCTACAGTCTCTAATAATACCACAGCGTTTATACCATTACTGTGGAATACTGCAGTATTGAAATAATAGAAGCCATTAGATGTTATCTCCATGAGGGAGTTGGCATGTGCTCTTTCAAAACTTCTTTCCTGTAGAAAGCTTTTTCTGAGACAAGATCCTTTTTCAGTCCCTTCACACCTATTTAAACTACTAGGACAGTGTCACTGGCGTGTAGAGGTTGAAGGCTCTGCAGCAAGTCTCCAAGCATTCGTGCATGCCTCATTACATGTAGTGACCTCCAGCTGCACTAAGGATCTGCTGAGGGTTCTTCCTGTTGTTTTTTCTTTCTTTTAAGTAAATGGAAGTGTAACACCTCAAATTGCTTCTTGTAATATATTTTCAAAATATAGCTCCAAAACTGGAAGCAAATAAATTACAACATTTGCCTTAATTTTTAATTAGCTGAAAGTCATCACTGCAAATTGTGTCTTCCATTACAAAACAAAATAGTCAACTGCCAGGCCTGAAATAATTAAGCAATATATTATAATTAAGCAATTTAATTTTGATTTAATTATGATATATCATGCAATTTTTCTTCTGATTTAACTGACATTCATTGACAAAATGCTGTAATATAAAACAACACTAACGTTTATAGCTGATGGCTCTGCATGTTTTGCTTCATGGTATTTGGCATTCATCAGAGCATATGGAAAAAGTCTCCTAATCCAAAATAGCTGGCACATTATTTCATAGTCCACAAATTATGCAGTCCAGGTTTTCCCTGTTGTTACTGTGGGAGACAAGTGGAGAAATCTTTGCAGACATCGGACCTGAGCCAAAGTTCATGGATATTAACTGGAATCTTTCCATCACCTTCAGCCTGCTTTAGACAGTGAACTACTCCCGTGTTGTTACAGGCAAACAGATAGGGCCACCTGCTTGTGAAATATTTATGGGGCTAGAGCACGTACGTATTATGTGTCAACATCAACATGATTTTATGTGAGGTTTGAGACTGGAAGGGCAAAGGCAGAAGCGACGGGCAGGCAGGGAATACAGCTTCGTTCAGTGCTGCGGCAAAAAATTGCCACAAAACAGCCACCAAATTGCTTCTTCAGAACAAGGCTGGTCCCCTATTCGGCAAAAATCTTTTTCATAGAGTGAAGGATGCCACAGGATGGTATCTACTCTGGAAATCACTTTCACATGTGTCCCTTTTTAATGACAAGAATGGACTGGATGACTTCGAAAGGTTAATTCTGCCCAGTATGTGCTCTCAGGCTGCCCAGCTGCAGCCTCAGGGGATGAAGGCTGAAGGACGAAAAGCCAACCCTCGTTTTGACTTAGTGTTTTGAACACTCTCAGCCACATCCATGTAAACAGTCACAGAAGGCCACAAAGCTCTTGATTCATCACACTGTACACAGGCAGATGCTCTTATGCCCCTTTAATTTTGATGTTTTGCAGCGTTTTTTCGTATGATGATGTTCAGATTTCTCAGCTTTGACAGGTCGAAGGCCAAGCTTCCTTTGGGACTGGGAGCAATTGTGTACTCAGAACAATAATGAATGTTTGCTCTCTCTCAAACTCCTTTCTCTCTTTGTTTTTCTGGAAAAAAAATAGCATGACTATTCAGATCGGAGATATTTAGGATGCAGCAGAAAATCAAACAGCGTATTCAAAACCGTGTAAACATTTCAGCTGACCTTCTTGTGATATGGAAATTGCATGGTGCATCTCATCTCCACCTTCACCCTGCTGGCCCCAAATTCATTGCTTTATACTGAAAGTTCAAGGAAAGGTTTTGCAAAATGCCCGTTCAACAACATTAAATCCAAAATATGCTGGTGTGGGATTTTGTGACAGGCTTTCTGATTCTTCAATATAGCAGCATTTAGATATCCTAAAGATGTCATAGCTTCACAAATACACCGATGAGACCTGTGAATAATTTAACAGAATATTGTGTGTAGCAAATGTCATGCAAAGTAACCAGAAGGAAAATTGCCTTCAATAAGTGAAGATAAAAATGGATGCAAATCAATTTCTGCTTAATGTACAGCTCACTTAAATGGGAAACAATATTTTATTACTTTGACAGGAAAGTTGGAAGTGTTTTTATTATAGCCTTATCACTTCATTTATTTTATATAGAAACTTCAGCTTTGGATCTGCTCTTCTGTAACTCTCATAGATAAATAAGCCTGTAAATACAATGTGAAATTTGCTCATAGAGAGCAGTTGTCAGGCAATTTACTCCTACTTTCAATACTGAAGAGCAAATGTAAATCTACATGAGAGTTTTATAGGAATTTTGAGGTTTGACATTCAGCAGTTTAAAATTCAGCACTATAGGAGAAGAACTGTAAGCAATAAAACAATTGTGGCTGAAATTAACCCTACAAAAGTCTTTTCCCTCTGGTCTAATAAATATTGTATGAAGAGCATGAAGCAATATGCTGATGCGGTTATATTTACCCAGAAAGCATGAGCACCGAGTGATATGCTGCCTAGTTAGTATTTTATTGATATGAGAACCATTTTGATGATTTAAACATTTTCTTTTGTTGTTTTTTTTGCCTCCAACAGCTAACGCAAGGGTTAAAATGGTGAGTGAAAGTCATCATGAGGCCCTGGCAGCACCGCCAGCCACCACGGTAGCAGCAGCCCCTCCGAGTAATGTCACCGAGCCAGCCAGTCCTGGGGGAGGCGGCGGGAAAGAAGATGCATTTTCTAAGTTAAAAGAGAAGTTCATGAATGAACTGAATAAAATTCCACGTAAGTAGAATTTGCTTGATTAAAAACTTCTCATGGGGTAGTAGATTTAACTTGGGGTTTTCTTCTCTGTCATTTGTCTGGAGAGCATGCTAAATATTTTCTAGTCAAAAGTTTTCGTTTTTAAAGGTTAACATTTGTAGAAAAGAATGATGTATGACTGATAATGACAGATAACAAATTAGAATATTAGTCGATTTTTTATCTTTAGAGCGGGTCTTGGCAATGTGGCAGATGAAGTTTTTGCAAAATTGATAGCAAGCAGCTTTGCTCTGTCACTCAAAATTCTCACTGGCAAGAAGAAAGGTGTTACAATGTTAAGAAGTCTTATGTCATTAGCTTGGTAATCTGCACAGTCCACTGCAGACTATATTCAAGTGAAATTGCTTGATGGGACAAGGAAACTACTGGAAGAGAAGGGGACAAAAAACAAAACAAGATCTAGAGGTAGAAATGCTCAGCATTTGAGAAATGGAATCCTCTAATTCATAGCTCAGTGTGAGATGTAAATGAGGTAGATAGATAACACTTGTAGATATCCCTTTATTTTTCAGCTTTGATTTTAACATAACAAAGGTGTAAATGGATTGCACTGTGTGAAACTCTGTGGTTGGTAGGTGTGGGGAAAGGTCTGTAGATTGAGATGAATTTTAAATTCACTGGCACATCCTTTTATAAACAATGATGAACACAAATGGAAAGTTCAGTTTTGAGAATCTTTCCAAATAAGACTTTGATTTGTGCAAAGAGCGAACATTCTAGTACATAACAATAAGTTTGCTCAGGAAAGTGCACTGGGCCATAGAACTCTATTTATTATGAAATACACTTTAACAATTAAAAAATGTGGTAGGTTACACTAATAGAATAGAACATGTGGTGGCTCTCCTTTTTTCACTTAGAGAAGTTCTTTTCAGCATCATGTTAAACAAAATAGCAATCTGCATCCTTAGAGCACTGTGGTGCCTCCAAATAACCCAACCAAAACAACTATCCTCATTTTGTTGTGCCTCAAGGCAGAATTAATTGAGTAGCTCGATCATTTTCATCACACAAGATTATTTCTTCTATTAGTTTATTCTCCTGCCTGTAATAATTCCCCCTGTTTTTGCAGAGAGCCCACTGCATTCTCTTAAAGTTTCCACCAGATCAGTGTTTTGGAAGACAAGTCCCAAATGTTTAAAATCTTGGCCCCTACTGGGTGCCCTGATTGCTTCTTGCAGTTTATGCCTCTCACTTTTCATTTCAGTAACAACAGAGCTTCATCTGCCACCCAACAGTGCTCATTTCCACTCACGTCTCTCGTTCTAGTTTTGCAATAGAAACTACTCTTGACTGTTTAAAATATAATTGGCAAACTCAAACTCAAGTTTCAAAATAGTTTTTGTTTGTAATGTTCAGCTATTGTTTGGAAACAAATATGCTGTTGACAATTTGGAGCATATTATGTCCCAAATATCTTCTGCTTTCCCTTTGGAGAGCAAACCCTCCATGTATGAGCTACAGCAAACCAGTCTAAATATGTTTGTTGTCAAAAAAACAACTGTCCCTCACATTGCTAATGGCAAATTTGGGGGGAATCTCTCTTAAAACAAAATCAGACGGTATGCTTGTTCCAATCAGTCCTTTTAATAGGCAATTTCTGATCCAGATGAAGTTTCTTGCCATGTGACAGTGGAAAGAGCAGAGAGGTGGTGAATAGTCTCCCTTTGGATAGCACGTTTCCTCAGCTCCAAAAATGCCTGTGGCATGTGGAAGACCATGAACCAAGTTTTTGCTGGAGTAGAGTCAAACTGGAGGCTTGACCTTGAGTCTTATATGTGCCAGAGGAATGCCCATAGGGAGCAAGTTCTCTCATCTTTACAGATGGGACACAAGCATGTTTTCTGTCATATGTATTTTTTCATTAATAACTTCCAAAATTGTCCTATTCATCAACACAAGACAGGAAGGCTTTGAAAGCTCAGTGGCTACTGAGAGAGGATTTTTTTTTCAGTGCTGTTTTGTGTATATGTGATACAGAATTAATTAAAAGGAATATTGCTGCCTTACTGCCTAAAATGTCTGCAGATAGAAAATAAGCTACCATGATTTAATGGATGCATAGTATGACAAGATGTAATGTATCCGTGCTGGCAAAAAGCTCACCAGTAATCAACTTGGCTAGAGCGATTAAAAAAAAAAAAGTGTTAAGGGCATTTGAATACAGCCTCCTCATTAAAACTTTCAACAGAAGATCCACGATAGCAAGTTATACTTGCACTAAAAGTTGTTTAATAGTGGACTCTAGGAAGCAAAAATAGAGGTACATCATGCTATATCCAACTGAATAGATGCTGCTCCTTCTGTGTGGATTAAAATAGAATAGTCATCTTTTAAAAACGATATATTTTGTAGAACGTATAAAGGCCACAAGTTAAATACGCTAGACATACTTAGCTAACTAAAAATGTCAGGATCCCTATTAACATTTCTCTTTACAAAAATCCAAAATAGGGTCTGTACAGTTAAAATAGCACTGATATTTTCTCCTTTAGAGTATGTACCACAGAAGCCTTATTTTTATTAAAAACAGATGATTTTTAAAAAATGAGGGAGTTTCAAAAAAAGCAGAGATGCCATTTGTAGTAGTGTGTATATCTAACAGTAGTGATGATGTATGTAAACCTGTTAAAATATTGATTGATACAAGCAGAATTTCTGATATTCCATTGTTTTGCTTCTTTCTAAAGAAGAACACATGTTGGATTTTGGGTCAGAAGAGTGTAGACTTGGGAAAACACGTAGATCATTGGGAACAGTGATGTCCTACTACGTATCTACTCTAGGAACCAAAGGAATTGGGATCGTTTTGTAGCAATGACTCATACAATTAAAGAGCAAGAATCCTATAAGGTTACTGAAGCATAACTGTGAAGAATTTTTTTCTCAGTTATGTAAATCCCTGCATTTTGGTTTTGAGAGGCTAATCTGCATAATCACAGTACAGTTGTTTCTCAATAACTGCAGTGTGTGTAAGTCATTATATCTTAATTGGTTCTTCTCTACTATCTTTCCCAATTTATCTTTAATCTGCAGAATTTTTAAACTGTTTGCCAAAGAGAGAAAAAAAGACCCCAACCTCAGCTTTTACATTTTTCATTTTAAATGTATTCCATCACCTTAATTCCAACATGTTAAGCTGGTAAAATGAAGCAGATAAAATGGAACTTAAAGTTTTGAAAATGAAATCTAATTTAAAGTATTTTTAAGACTTTTTTAGTCTTTCCTTCCTCTCACTGCTTTTTCCATCTGGGTCCTTGTCTACAGGCTAGCAATATTCCTTTTTTTTTTTCAGAGTCTGCCACATATTCACGTTAAGCAAGTTCTAGCTTCTGCGTGAGTATGGCAATTCAAGACAGCAACAGCTTTTGGGCTGAGGCTCTAAATGTCAGAGTAACGATAATAACTATACAAAGATTAAACTTAACGTTAGTCAACATAATTTACTTAATAAGTGTTTTGTAAAATCAAAGTGATCTTGATATATTTCCTAAAAATACATTTCTATGCAAACAGCTGACCTTGTTCCACCTACACCGTAAACAGAGCGCTCTGCCAGTACAATCCCAGCACAGCTCTGACGGATTAATAATACTCTGCTCATGCTTGTACTGCACTTTTGAATAGCTGTAATATCTGACTGCATTAAACCCAGGATATTAGTGCTAGCTCATTAATAGGAAGTTATTGCATATTTATAATGCTTTTTGCTGTCTTAATTGGATAAGAAGGTCTGTTTCTGCACTAACTTTATTCTGAAATGTTTGGCTGGCCTGCGGCTCCACTTGGCCTCTGTAGCTGCTGCTCGAAACCCCTAGGTTTGATTTTCATCCTGCACGGCAGACAGACAGTCCTCAAAGCAGGTGCTTAAACGCGGGTCATGACTCAGGCTAAAAATCTGTGTTCTGTTTAGACTTACTTCACATCCTATTTTCAGCTGTGCGGACAAAGACTTATTAACCTCTCCTTGGCTTAGTGAGTAACGCTCGAAACAAAATGGGGCTGGAGGGCAGAGAGGAAATAAAAATACGCAAATAATCATAGGAAAGCAAAAGCAAAGCGTAAGAATCATGTCTGGGTTAATTCCAAGTAACAGCTCAGTAAATCGAAGTGCAGGCTTGCATCTTTCAGGCTGTATATCTGTATTTGGGTAAATTAGCAAATAAAATAATCCTTGATTTATATGTTCAGCCATTAAGGTTAAATATTCAGGTCTTGCTCAGTCTTCAGCTATCGGTATAGACACAGTTCGTCATTTATTGCTTCCTGCTGCTCTTCCCTTTTCCATCCTTCTGCTTTTCCTCCTTGATCATGTAAGATTGTATTAAGAGTTCTTATTGGCAAGCCCCTTTACTGGCAATAAAATTAATGCATTAATTTTCATTTTTGTTTGGCATCAACATTCAGGGTTTAGGTAATATTGGCTTGTGTCTGTGATTAGAAAATTGAGGATTTTGTGCATAGGGTCATTCTGAAATCTAGTTCCTATGGAACTGGCTAGTTGATGATGTGCAGAAAGTGAATTCAGACTCTTCCTTGCACTGGCTTTGATTTGTTTTTTACAGCACTGGCACTGACACAGAGGAAGAAGGACAGGTTCTTTTCTAAGTTCATAGCAAAGAAGCAAAATACTGCTGAGGGAATCCTTCCAGATTTCAGTACTGGATTAATAGAGAGATAAATACAGAAAATCAGCTATTGTTTATATAAGCACACCACATATTAGTGATAGTCTTGCTGCTCTTGTCAGGCAAATATATGCAGCTTTTGCACTGAGGAAGAAAGAAACATGAGAAATTAGAAGCAAGGATTTGTTTTGCAACACGGAATAGATACAAGAAAGAGATATTACAGTACAATGCAGTACAATGCAATGCAGTACAGTACACGAAAAAAAAAGTCAGTATTTCTAACTATAGCACTTTAAATGCAACACACAGATTACTTTGATTTTTTTTTTCTGAAACCTCCACTTTGAGAACTTCAGTATGTTTTTTGCATTTAAGAAAAGGGTTCCAAACCAAATGCTACTAGGGAAAGCTTGAGCATGTCATCTACGTAAATCCATAAAACACAGAAATCATTAGGCAAAGAATAGCAGTTCACTCTGTGTTAGTCTATACTCTCATAATATAAAAATATATCAATTATTTTTAAATGCCTAACATATTTTGAACAGTTGAAGTTAGGAGTTCTGACTTTTAAGCCAAAGTGTCTAAAATAGATACTGAGGGATGGAAAGAGGAAATGAAAAACTCTTGGAGCAGAACATGGATGAGAATCCTTATTTATGTGAAAGGAATAGTGCACGATCTCAGCTCCTGCTGCATTTTGCTCTGTGTGGAGCAGGCAGAGGCGAGCCCACATGCTCGCCAGCACATTACTCGTCTCCTGTGATCCGAGGAAGCTCATCCCACACATCTGACGCATGTCAGGCTGAGCCAGGACCCTGTTCCTGGGCTGGCCGGTGCCTTGGCTGTCAACGGGAGGGTACAGGAGACAACAGCCAACTCCTACACTTTGAACAGCACAACCTGGCACGCTGTAACCTCAAGGACTTTTCCACAGCACCTTGTGAATGTTTTGTCCTGTTGGGAAAGAAATACAGTCTCTTAACCAGAGCCACGCTGGGAGCACAACCTCAGCGTCAAACAGAATTATCCGCTATTGATCGCGCCGTCCTGGAACATCATTTTCAGCAGCAGCTGTTGTGCTGGAGCTGTGTAATCTGAAACAAGGGCAAAAGGAAGCAAGCCCTCCTGTAATATATGAGGTGCCACGAACATTTTAGCAAGTGGTGAAAAAACAAAAACCCTCTCCAGATCAAATTTTACTGCCATGGGGGTGAAATTCATCTATTGCGGAAATGAGGGTGAGCACCTACCTTGTGTTTGGTGACAAGATTTTAACAAGGGGTCCCTGAGAACCCTCGCCATGTCCCCTCTGGTCCGTCATCGTGATTATTATTTTATATGTTACAGTGTGTGTGTAGGTATTTTATTGCACTATAGATATGTCAAGTTGTGCCAGTGCCTTATAAATTGAGGAGAGAATTCAATTTACAAGCAGAAAACTGAACATGTTTGCCAGCTTACATGCAGTACTGGGAATGTCTCTTAAAATTTCATTACTTTGTGAAAGAAGAAGCATCCATTAAAATTATGTTTACGTACATAAAATTGCTGCAATCTTTGCTAGTCTTTTTCAAACTTAAGTGGGTGAAATGTTTACCAAAATTACCCATTACCTGTTATAATTCAGTTCATAATCTTGCACTGAAAATGCTCTATAAAGAGAGTTTAAGGAACAGTTGTTCTCAACTTAAAATTGACAACACATTCAAAGATTGCTTCTTAGAAACATACTGCGTAAAAGAAAAAAAGCACTTGGGACTCTGTTTAATAGATTTGCTTTAAAAATATAGTCTATAAATGTGCAATAAAATATAGGAATTAGTGGCAAGATTGATATTACTTCCATACCTCAGCTACATGTGCCTAGGCATTATGGCAAGGTATAAGATGTTATCGTGCATTTTTATGTGAACCGAGAGTAGATAATGAAACCTCTATGTTTTAAGTGGGCACGGATTAAAAATAGAATATCATTCTTGAATGATATTGTTATGAATTCTGCTTAGGACCGAGTGAGTTTGATGCTGAAAATTATCCAAAATAATCCAGGACTTCTCTGAGGGATTATAAATACGTAATCTCTCACTTATTTTAGTTGGTGTGTATTTTCTAAGGTATTTAGCTTTAAATTTTTTAATGAGACAAAAATACCTTCTTTGGTATCTGTTGTGTTTTAGACTTCTGACAGTCTCCCAGGTGGACAGAATATTAAGCCCCAGAACACTCGCAGCCGCTTTTGGGAGCTATGGGGGTGCAGAGAGTGCCCTTTCCTGCATTTTTCCCATCTCTGCAGGCTCAGCTAGTGTTTCAGGCAAGCTCTTCAACTGCCTAAATGAGGAAGTCCCTGCTGCTTTCAGAGCACCCAGCCAGTTTGCACGAGCTCCGGAGGTGCCCTCAGATCTTCAGACAGATCTTGCCATGCGTAGACTTTGCTCTGGCTCTACAGGAGCTGGCACTGCTGAACTCGAGCGGCTGCCGGAGGAAGGCAGAGCTCCAGCTGGCAGCTGAGCAGCCATCTGCTCGCTCCTGCGCAGGTTCCCGAGTCTGAAGATAATCTTAATTATCAACTTCAGCAAGAGCTCCCTAATTTGCTCACGGCCCCTATATCATCTGGGGACATTGTTTTAGGACTGTAGCTGGCACTGGTTCCCTACAGCTGTGAGAGCCACCAAAGTTAAAGATGGGGTTTGTCCTTTCAAGTGAGAAAGACATGTCAGCCCACGTCTCCAAGTGAACTTCAGAAATGCCCAGGATTCCTATGCTTAACTTTTAAGAATCGAGCTCTGGAAGTCAGATTCACAAATCTGAATTGAATGCCTTAATTCTCTGCAGAAGCCTCCAGAAGTAGGGGGCCCAATTTGTCCCAAAGGGAAAACTGGAGGGAGATGTGCCTGGAGTCATATTGATCTCACAGACTTTTGTACCTAAAGAGAACCCTAGATGAGGCCTTCGTAACAGACAACTTCACAGCCTGAAACCGTTCTCCCTGACTTGGAGACCTGATTTATCTCCCTTTGAGAGCAATTGGCTCACTCACTTCCATCAAAGTCCAATCTGATGAAAAATGAGATAACTTAGTGGACCAGAGAGCTGACTCAAGGACAGCGTATGCATTTTGCAGTGAAATGGCATTGGACTAAAGCAAATAGCAGTGGGTGTTGAGGGCTTCTTACTATTAAACTAGTCTTACTAGGCTACAGAATCTGGCCCCATGAATCCTGCATTTGTTTTCTAGCTGTTTCCACAGAGACACATCCAAATTAGTTATTCAGCTTGATCCTTTGATCCCCTTTAGTCCCAGGAAGAGCAAGAACCCCGGTGCTAGGCAGGCTATAGCCTAAATGATATTCCCCAGCCTGTACTGGCAACTCCTATGTTGCCTAAAACCACCTGTTTGACGCTTTCTGGGCATGGAAAGGAGAAAGACTATCCTAAAGTTGGTGAGCTGCTGATAGAATTGAAAGTCATTTTCACACAAGTTTTCTTGCCCTAGGTCCATTTCTCAAAGGGCAGCACCCTAGAAGGGAGAGAACGTCCAGGAAGAACTGGAACATTTTATTTCTTTCCTTTTTTTTTTTTTTTACTGCAACCAGTATATAGAGAGGCAGTGTATTTATTAACACTATTTTCCTAGCTGGAACTCACATTAAAAAAAAAGTGCAGAAAATATGCTTGCTATCCCAACATTTAGACTCATTTCTTCTTTAGATTTAAAACCTCCCTCCTCTTCCGAAACCAACTATTTCACAGTGTTTTCCAAGACCTCAGGAGGCAATTTGCAGCAAACACTAGCTCTGAGCTGCAATGTAGCGTTTCAGGTCTCAGCCCAGCAGCCAGTTATGTGTCTGTAATATTCCATGGGTGCAGACTGACTTGCAGCAAGGGCAATGGAAGGATGACAGAGGAAGATAAGGCAAACTTACTATTCATAAATTTCAGTCTAGCATAACATTTTAGATTACAACTCTGTGATGGTAATCACCTCATATGAAACTGTTCCAGAATACCAATTTCTAAACTCTGTTTCTTCGTAAAATATTTATTGATGGGTTTTAAGTCCTAGGACTGGTAGGTGTCCCAGCTGAGAGAAAATAGCATGCAGGGATAGGGGTGAGGGCACAGTGGACAAATGAGAAAGCTTAATGTTATCTGAACTCAGGGCATAACATTGAGGACGATAAAATAGCATGAAGAAATGTCAAAATTGACTTGACTGGCAGCTATTCTGAGACAGTCATGCATTTATCTAACTGTGATTGTAGAGTACAAAAATACTTACGCACACTGCTTTTTTGATATAAATATAGGTATGTAGGAAGATACAGAATAGAAGAGGGAACCTACTTAAATCATTTTTCTATGGAGTTAATGTATTAACTGAAGTGTTTAATCTGTGCAACATCTTTGATTTGAAACAGCTCATTTTCATTCGGCAATATTGATAGTTGAATTTTGATTTTGCACAGTGCGTGGATCTGTCCAACATTGCTACTACTTCTCATTGCCACCTGGAATAAGACTTAATAAGAAAACTAGATATAACTTTATATTGACAATGACAAGAGGCATTTTTATTCTGCTCAAGTGAATATTTATCACAATAATTAGTAGAGCAAGAACAGAACAGGAAGATTTTATATATATAATATAAATTGATCTTAATTCTGCTTATTAAAACTCTGCAATTATATACATGATGCAATTTTAGAAATATATATTACACACAAGTAAGGTGGTAGTAAACAAATCTCTTTTCATATACTTGTAAATACCAAGGCATTTTTTCTCCCAGTTCATTTTAGGAGACTGCTTATTAAGCACTGTACACTTCATTGCTACATGACCCGTGACCGATTATCACAACATTTTCATGATTACAGTCAGAAGAGACAGCACTGGGACAGGTGTTAAGCTTAAATGATCAGTGCAGTGCTACTATGAGATGATTTGGGGAGGGGGAGGATTTGAAAATTTCCAATGGAAGCTGTTGGAAGAATGTAATTACTTCACTTGGGATTTGGGCCAACCTTGCAAACATCCCATTTCCACACAAGTGATTGAGATTCCTTCCATTTAGTTTAATGAGAGTTGAATGGGGCCATAAGGCATGACAGTCCTTTTGGGAAAATCCCAGGGGATCCTCCATCAACTCAAAAGCTTGGGGCATCCATTTAATGCCTCCAAAGCACAGAAACATTAGCATTAGTGCACTTCCAACAGGGTTCCTCAGCACTGCTGGCTCAGAAGGGAGCGTGCCACCATGGTGCCGCGTTCCGTGCTGGGAGGGATCTAGGAGACTGGCAGATGATGTTGTTTAGCTTTCTCCTTTTTCACGTAGTGTAGGTCACCCATGAACTTTAGGGAACTGTTTAGCTGTCTGGGGGCTATATTGGACAGTCTGTGGCAATAAGCAGGGAGTCAATGTGATGCCTAACTATTTCTTCCCTCCTTGCAGTTTCAGTGCTGAGAAACATCTGTAAGTCAGCTTTCGAATTTCACAGTCTTCAGGACCTTTTTCAGTGGTTGAACACCAGCAGTACTTTAATCCTTGCAGACAAAAGTCTGGGGTTGCCCCCAGTGCCAATGCCAGTCCTCTGTTGGGACAGACTTCTTCAATCTTCCCCCTAGTACCAGGGGGCATTATGAAGTACTAGGACTTTATATCACAGTCATGCATACTAAGATAGGTCATTTTAAGTAGACCAGCAAGTGTTAAAATGCCAGTCTGCTCAAAGATGGTTTTATTTGTTTTAAGATGTAGAGACAAGGTATAAGGCACTTACCTCAACACAGGATGCGAATAAATGATGTCTGTGCTTGCAGTTGTTGGGGAGGGTACTTGGGACCCAGTTCCTGAGCTTAATGAGGCTGCACCCAAATTGTTAGGATGCTGAATTACAGCAGTTTGTTACTCACTCAGCATTGTCAGAATGATGGTTGGGAGCCATTAGGAGGCTGAAGTGGCAATGAGGATGCTTGCTGTTGCAAAGCAATGCTGATGGTGTCTGTTTTTGCAAAATATTTCATGGCACAATGGAAATAGGAGGGGGTTCAAACCATTATTTTGTTCCTACTGACATTTGGGAGTAGAGAATTAAAAGCTGCAAAAATGTCTATGTCCCTATCTTGATACTAGATTATCTTTCATTAAATGGCCTTTTCTAAGGAAAAAACAATCAGTAATTGTGATGGCAATTAGTCATTGTTATCTGTAATAATAAGACATGATCTAAAAAACATTCTTTGGAGTATGCCTGGGCAAAAATCTTGTCAAGTAATAACACAGAATAATTTTCTAAAATGTTTCAAACTATGCAGACTCTCACTAAGAAATACCATTACCTTCCTTTCCCTTTGTCCTCCAAAAGGATTCAGCTGATGTATTTGTTTCCATGAGGCAGATGACCACTAATGACAGTATATGTCTTCACATCCTCGGCATCAGCAGGGCGATGTCCTGAGAGCTGCTGTTGCGAACAGGCTGATGAGATGTACGGCTCGTAAGCATTCGAGGTCACATCTGCCATCTGAGTGATCCTAATTTGTGACTTGCAGCTCCAGTACTTCTCCCAAACTTTCATCTACTTCCTCTTTTCCCTGGCTTGCTCATCACACAGCATGTGTCGTTTCTGCTTCCTGCCTCTCCAGAAAAAGCCGAGTTTTGCCATGCTAAGGCTTTCACAGAGAATACAGCTGCTTCCTCACTAATCTACCAGAGAAAGGAGAAAAGTTAAAGTCTCTGAAACTTTTTTGACATATGGCTGAGAGGCATAAAACTCCCTGTGGGTTCTAGTCTGTACTTCATTCTCTATGTTATGTGTCTGGCATAAGATACTTCTAATGAAAGATAAAAAACGTAAACCAGTTTCCCCCTTCTGTCTATTGTGTCCTAAGTACTTATCCTTCCACTTCACACAAAGCATGCTAAAGAGTGAAAATCATTCAGGTAACCTTCTAGCAAAACATACCCCTGAATACTGATGTTTATTTCTTAGTAGCTGTAGGTCTAATGTACTGTAAAATATACCAATTTTTTCCTGTCACGATGGAGAGAAGGACTAGCTCTTTTTTTGCTGCAAAATAACAGTGCTCCTGTCAATGATTGCCCCTTACAACATGAATATGATGAACATCCCTCCACTGACCCATGAACTAGAAACCTCATATCTCCACTCAAGTGTTCTCTAAATGCTAAGCTACTAAGTTGGATGAGATGAATTTCTGGAAGGAGAGACAGAAGGGAAAAGTGTGTGGTTTATGCTCCAGCGGTGTTAGTGGTTGTCAGTAAAGCCATGTGTGGTCTCAGGTAAGGATCATGGAATTGAGACCAGCAACGATAAATTTCATCATGGTCAAAATTACAGAGAGGCCAAAGTAATCATAGAATCATAGAATGCTTAAGGTTGGAATCCAAAATTGGTTACAGTGCTGGCTTCCAGAAAGAAGTTGTCTTTCTGGTATGACTTGACTTACTTTAAGGCATGTGAGGCCAATTAAATAGTCCACTTCCAAGGTGTGTGTTTATGCAAAAATTATTTTCAGGAAGGGAAAAAAGACTTTCAAACAAAAGACAGTTCACATGTTAGCCACAATGTTCCCATAACTGAAATATTATGCCTGATAAAATAGAGATGTTTAATAGGGTTTGGATCGTTGGTTTTGTTTGTTTGTTTGTTTTAATTCTCCAATGCTTTAATCTGTAAAAGCCACTACAGAGATGCTGGATCTGTAAGCCATCCACAGTGAGCTAAATGCCTGCCTGCTCCAGAGAGGGCTCACTCTTCCATCATGTGTCACCTCTGCCATGATGGCCCTGAATAAGTGTAACTCACTCCTGTTAGTAGTCTGCTGGCACGATACTGCCAGCATAAGTTATTTATGGTTTGCGATGGGTTGAATACTAGTCACAGCACAGAAATAATATTCCCTTCCAAGCTCATTGCATAATGGAGACAAAAACTTTATCCTTCCTAAAGGACAATTTCACCATAACAATATAATTGATAGACCCGTTTTTTTCCCATGCCAACTGCACTTCTCATATGCTCGAATGTTCACTGTGTAGAGTCATAACTTTGGCTTGGAAGCACCAATGAAGGCTGTTATTGATGTGGTCTTCCTTTCCCTCAGCTCAAGGGCAGCCTCCTCACTGCCTAGAAGATTCATGAGTTTGTGATAAGTCTGATTAGAAGCACTCCAGCTGTCTTCTCAAAATGAGCTGAACTTCTCTACTAGTTGCTGGAAACCTCATTTGAGTTTTACCCAATTAGTCTTATTTCCACTGCAGTGCAGAACAATATGCTAGTATCAGTGATCAGAAAGCAAGGCAAATATCTTTCTTCTGAAAGAATTAGGGCAAGTTAATCATGATTTCTCTGATGTCTTTGATTCTTGAAAATATTGCAAAGGCAGCACAGATTTGAGATTCACAATTAATTGAGTAGTGGACTCACCAAGTTATTAGTGCTTAAAGTCTAACTAAAAAGGTACCAATTTTGACTTCCTTTGTTCTTTTCAAAAATAATTTGTATCTATCTCCTTACAATAATGTCTTGGGGGTTGTTTTACAACATATAACTTACTATTTGGTATTTAGAATATTCTTAACCTTCAAACTCTAGACTGATTTCATGACAACTCACAGGCTGCTGAGCCATAAAACATTTATCTTATTATATATATATAAAATATATATGCTTTATATATAATATATGCATATTACATATATATTTATATATATGTAAAAGACATTATAAAATCTATTTGTCTTACAGGTGCTATAGATTTAGCTAACCCAGGAGCAAAGAGTAATTAAAGTTATGCAAGAATAATCATAAAGACAAGTAAATAAGCAATACATTAATACTAGATAATAGATCACTAATAATAAAAAGAGTAAAATAAATACAGTGTACATATACAGGCACTTGCTTTTACCACACTTTAAAAAAGTACAAACTGCCCTGACATCAAAATAGGGTGTAAAAATAGCAACATATTTTACAATATCTTTTTCACTCATACATTTATAAATGTATGAAACCTAGATAAAACATTTAAAAAATGTATCTGAATAATCTGAATCTGGCGCAAAGTTAAATGTTTTCAAACTTTTCTTTATGCTATGTATTTAGTGGGAAAAAAATATATTTTTTGGAGTCTCTGTTACCCCTTGGCGTTTTACAGTACTTCACAGTGCTATTAGCCACCAATGCACATATTCACAAGGTGGATATTCATTCACAGGACTCTCTGACAGCCCATGCAGTACATAAGCGTCACCTCAATGTACGCTTGGAATTATGAAATTTGCCTTTTGCAAGCTTCACATTTCAGACCAAGATATACAAAAAATGGCATGAAAATTACTACTTGCTTAGCAATTTCACACTGACATTTTATTTTTAAATTACTTATGACTTACCAAGATCCCCTTTTCTACAGATCACCACACTTACCTTTCCAGGTTAAAGGAATTTTGTCAAAAGTAGCCAATGAATTTTTCTCTATACACCTCAGGACCTAATCCTGAAAACACACTATTTCTGAAATTAATGGGTCTAATTACAGTAGAAAGGACCCAAATCAGACCTATACTTCTCCAGAAACTTCAGGTGGCAAAGAAAACGTCTTTTGAGAGTTTTCATCATTTACGAATTCTGTTTGACCATAGAGCCCTATATGTACGTGTGTCAAGCAGCAGACGCTGTTTTCATGATCGGATTCACCTGCATTGGGATCTTGGAATAGGGAACAGGAGATCCCTATAGGAGATGCAACCTAGCCTCCGGCCAAGTAGCTAAGGGTAGCAACCAAAAAAAAAAAAAAAAAAAGAATGCAGAGCTCTACCCTTGAGGTTATTTCAGTTCTTCATCCAGTGACTATTTTATCTAAAACAGTAGAAAGAGCCAGTTTGCTTTCCTTCTAGGAAAGTCTCATATCTACAATATAATTTTACATCTTCTTGCATGTTCTCTTTCCATGAATCTTACTTTAACATGAAGTGTAGCCTGATGTGGAGAACTTGCCAGCAGTATAGAGCTGTAGCTGTCCTACAAAGTAAGGCCATATTGGAATTAAATATTTTAGCAATTTGGTGAGCATTGAGAAATGATGAGAGGAAGCAAACAACCAGATCTTGACAGGCGATTTTTCCTGCATGAATTCAGACCTACCAGGAGCCCATTTAAATATATGCAGTATATTAATATCCAGTGGCTTCCTACAAGCTTATTTATTTTAGGCTGCAACAACATCAAGGCAGTTTGGACAAGCTTTCTTTTTCTCTAAGACATGAATAGACAAGAGTGTCTATAATACCCTACGGAAGTATATCGTGAAGAACTCCTTCAGGTTTGTCCTTTTATGACTCCTTTTTTCATTTACTTTAAGGATTTTTAAAACAAATTTATAAGATGAAGGGGTTTTTTCCCTTAAGCCATGAAACCTCTGCAATGTATTCTTTTCCACTGGACTCAAGTGGAGACCAGCATACAGTCTCATTTTTGGAAGAATGTATACCAGGCACAGGGTCACAGAGTTTAAATCACAAACATATATCGCATATTTCATTTCATATTTTTTGGTCATTTCATATCTTAATACTAAACTCAGTTATCGCAGTATTCAAATTGGGAGCAGTAAGTTTTCATACTGCATACAGTATCTGGGCGTATTTATTTGCCAGGAAAAAAAATCAATGGTAAGAAATATTTTAAAAGAACTCACTTAGCAAAGAAGAGGTTTTGATCACACCTGATTTTGCCGGGGAGTTTGTGTCAGTGAAACAACACCTCTGCATTAGCGTTCCTTTGTATGTGAATTCTGCCCCAATTAGTAAGGCTGCAGGATGACTTATGGCTTGAAGCTTTTTTTTTTTTTCTCCAATAGTATCATTTTGTCTAATGAAAGGATATTTTCTTGCCCAGTCAACTTGGCCTCAGTTGTTGTTGTGATGGTCTAAAGGTACCTTATTACTGCTTCTGTGAATGTGCAATTTGAAAGCATCCACATGGAATTCATTTGCTGATTACTCACCTGCTATTAAAGTAGTTCCAAATAAAGTTAAATGGCAGCCTGACTAGCTTCTTGGATGCTCTTCTCACTATAAAAGAAATTCTATGTGTTTTGTGCAGTGCTCAAGCTGCTTTACAGATGCACCATATTTAATTAGATTAGTTTTAATTAGACTACAGATGCAAAGTTGCATCTGTGTTTCACGATTAGTCTGTTTCTAGGCTCTTTCAGCCAATAATGAACCACCATCTCATTTGCATTCATTTAAGTGCGTTAACCTTTCGTTTGCTGGAGTAATCGCTGGGGAAGAATGCAGATAACATACAGATTAATATGTCAGTATTGCAGTGTGACACCATATACATACATATACAGAAAGTGAACTGGCCTGAGAGAAAACCAGGCAAGGAAAGAAAGAAAGAAGGAAATTGCACCGAAGAATTAATTCACTCTTAAATAAGTTTTTCTGATAATTCCTTTTATACTTATTTAAATTCCTCTAGAGCCCTTATTTTCGAAGTTGCAAGCTTTGGACTTTATTGATTGCTCTTTTACTCTTAATGTTTGTTTTCTTTATGATCTTTTCATTTATACTTCTTCATGCATCACAGAGCCCATTTTCTTTTGCTGCTTCTCCCTTTTCTGCCATAACTAGCTTAACTCACTTCTGAGGAGACTCAGAATTAATTGTCATTACTGATGATGCCTTGGGTTTGAAGGATTTGTCAATTAACTATTGCAAAGTTGTTGTTATCAGGAGAGAGCACAGCTGCTTCTGTAGCTGATGGCAGAGTGCTTGCATGAGAAACTGGGAACTTGGGGCAGAGTCGTAGTTGTACTGAAATCATCAGGAGCTTTGCCGTTGATTTTGGCAGAGTGAGGCTTTTACTCTGACTTCTAATTCTAGGAGTTACTATTTTTGCAGTTTTTAATTATGGCATTCCCCTTTCGTTTATATTTATGCTTTTTGAGTAAATTTCAGTTTAATTGCTCTAAGTTTGACTGTATTTATACAGGGGCAAAAGGAAGAACTTTGCTGTATGCTTTTAATTTTAAGATGTGATTTTTTTTTCAGCCTCTTTGATCAGTAGCAATGTAATGAATCCAATGAGGAGAATGAGTTTTAATTAAACAAATTTAAGAAGTGGGATGAACTTTTAAGCAGGCAGGGAATAAAGAGGGTTGTTGAATAGCAATAGGAAAATGTGTCTGTGTACAGCAGCCACAAAGAGTGACTTTAAATTCTGGAGAAAAATACTACTACTACAGTGGAAATATGATGATTTCAGGAGGCAAATGTGTGCTGGGCACAGGGTTAGGTTCCCCATTCTCAAGATTTAGTGATGGATCACAGAGTACTGGTCATCTTGTCCTGGTTATACTCTGGTTATGACAACTAGCAATTTGGCATTCATAAAGCCCTTCAAAGGTAAAGGCAATGTCTTAATGCCACGGAGCAATGTAATTCCATGAGCATTGAGTTATGTAACCTATAGGACTGTAGATCCAGATCTGTTATAGAACTTTCAGGCAGACTCTGATCACCATTTACTGAAATAAAGTCAATTCAGGATATCTAATGACTGGTTTTCATAGTCTGCATAAGGTTTGGATCCTGGATTCAGTTCTCTTCCCACTGAACAGAAGAAACTGGCAACATTTCAAAGGCTGAGTTTTCAGGACGCCCTAACAGGGATGCTTCACGTGGTGGAGAAAGTCTGGCCTGGCCATATCTGTAGGATCTGTACTGAGCACATTCAGTGTCAGTAAGATTGGATAGAAGAAGACAGGAAGAAAATGGCCCTTCTGTGAATTCAGCTTGTACAATGAGATCCCGTAAGGGACATAAGTGCCTACAAATGTCTGTTTTCAGCTGAACAGCATAAGACAAAATTGATGCCTACTGCACAGATAGTCGAAGGTGAGCTCTAGTGCTGAGAGAGGGGATTCATTCTTTCTGTCATACCCAGGAAAAATGATGGAATCATTTGAGGAAACCTTGCATCCTACATTGTTTTGCATGACTGGACTTCAAACTCAGCATAGGAGGGAGTCAAGGGGTCTCAAAAGAGTAAAAAAACCTCTCAGACTGCCTGCCCAGGAGCCAGCCAGGGAGAGGGGTGAAGGAGGATTTCCTGCGGAAAGGTTCAGCACCTGGCTGAGAGCAACCAGCGGGCTCCTAGTCCACCTAACTCCGGGGAGAGCAGATTCCCCTCTGAAGCACAGGTGCTTATAGCCATTCTTTTGGGAGAATAGGAGTAGAAGTGGAACAAGGATGAGTCTTCTAATACTGGGCTGGTAGCGCCTCTCTCCACTTTTTATGTTAATCTGGAAGTTGGAGTGCCCCTCCAGGAGATGGGGAGACATAGGTTAAATTTCTTTATCATCACAACGTCAATCATATAGCCCATATAACCATATAACTCATATAACCATGAGGTATATGTCACTCACATAATATGTCACTCACATAACCATATAACCCAGAAAGATGCCCTTCTTGTTAGACTGGAAGCTATAATAGATAAGAGCACTCTGAACCCCTGTTGAAATCATGCCATTGTATAGGAAACAATTCAAAATAAAAACCAAATTGCGAGAGAAGAAAAGGTTTCTGGTTGTCATTCTCAGCATTGCTCTATTTTAGAAAAAAGCATTAGTCACCAAATATAATCTAGTTGTTTCTGAAAAGGGCCTTCTTTCTGATAATTCTTGCTCTGTCCCAAAGCTTGCAACATCATACTTTACCTCTACTTCATGTCAGGTTTTAAAAAAAGGAGATAAAAATACCAGGTGAGATGTTTTTTGTGAGAGTTGCCACTGTATGAGTCAAACCGCTAACAGTTGCTTTTGCTGATGGCCAATAAGATTAACAGGACACAGAAAGCATGGAGACAAACTACCTGCATTAATCCACACTGGGCAAGGACATTTTGTGCTGCCCTTTAGGGTGATATGTGTGCTTATAAAAATAAAAGTCCTTCCCAGAGATCTCTCAGGTTGCATCATTCCCAACATCTTCAGTATTAACCATGGGTTATAGCTGTAATGTTTCCTCATGGTCTAGCTAAATACAGTGCCTGACTAGAGCTTTTGTAAATTAATTATTCCAGCTAATTAGCAGAAGTCTGAAGCACAACATGAGAGGAAATATATTCCAGGAATGCTAAATTAATAACTACTAACATTGTCCTCAGTTGCTAGATATGCAAAGTGAGAAGCACAGCAACGGTGATAATTGCCTTACAGAAGTAAAAATAAAGGATTAGGGAAAGTGTTTGGGTAGCATGTAGGAGTAAGAGGTCAAAAGACAGTCTGCAGCATTTTCGTGTCACAGACGTGGACTAAATCCATACAACTGTGTAATTTTAATGTAGATGTCAACATATTAACATGAAATTCCAGGCATGTATAAACAGAGGTTGTGTTATTTGTTCCTACTGCAAACTGACCACTTTTCCAAGAAATGCAGCTTCCTTGGCCTTCACAGAAAGGGTGACTATGTAGTGCTGAGGTCTCCTGAGAAGAGTTTTGCCTTGATCCAAACTGAACAAGTAAGGGAAAAATGAATATATATAACATTTACACAAAGCGTTTTGAAGAGATTTCTCATCTTACCTCAGTGGGATGTTTCAGCCTTCATATTTATGGAGGCCAGGAAAAAACACTCTGAGTTCTTGTCCTAAATGATAGTCCTCCTTCTTAGAGGGGCATAACTCCAGATTTGATTAGAGCTATTAATGAGGTCAAATGATGCTTTTAGGCTGGTAGCTAATGTAAACCAAATCTATTTATCACTTTGGCAGTAGTTCCTGCAAGAAAGTTAATGACCATTACTGCACGGCTAGCTGGCCAATCAGGAACCCTGCTTCTTGTGCAAAAAGGCCGACGTTAGTAATCAATCATCATCATCCTCATCATAATAGTGCTGCTAAATGAGCTTCTAAAAAAGAACAACGTGGCTATTAACCTTAACTGCATCTTGAAAATAGATTTCTCCCTACAAAGGCCATCACCGTTATGTGGGTTGCAGCCTTGATAGTTTCTTGCGGAATAAAGGAGGTTGAAATAGTAGGCAAGAGCACAACCTATATTTAGATTCCCTGCTTCAGTCTTTTAAAATAAAAATGAAGGTTTAAAAGAAAAAAGGTCAAAGCCTACTTTTTTTGCTTTTTAATAGCAAGTGAAAACAACATTCCCCCCAAGAGACTTCAGTTGTATTGTCATTTAATAATAATAATAAAAAAATTGCCTTTGCAATATGACTGTCTAGTAGCATCCAGATTCCACAAAATTCTGTGTCTTTAAAAACATAACACATTTTCATATTGACAACCATATCACATGATGGTAGAAGTGGTTGTTGCAAAAAAACTGCTGTGCATATCCTGGTATTTTCTGGGAGAGTGTGCCTTGGCCAGGAAGGAGTGGGAAGAGTTTTCTGTCCTGGTGCATGCTGAGACAGAAGTGAGGAATGCCAAAGGAACGCGTTCCTCTTCCATCCCAACGTTATAGCAGTGCTCAGAACAGCAGGGCCATTGGTGCCAGCTCCCTCAAAATTTACGAATACCAGGAACACAGTCTAATAGACTGAGGTTGTGAAAACATTTCAGCTAGAGTGCCCAGGATGGCCTTGAGACCTTCAGCGCTTGCACTTAATTACTCCATCTTGCCAAACGTTCCACAAACCAGGGCAGCTGAGTCCACACCATTCCTGGCCCCATTCCCATGACCCAGTGCCGCTCGTATAACGTGCTGAAGAAATTTGCAGTGCAGCTGGCTTATTCTCTCACATTTACTGGGCTGACCAGGCTGCCGCATCAATGCTAGAGATGCATGCCAGGATTGCTCTCCCTCATGCTTCTACACAGCTGAATCAATAGACAATTTGATCCCCTCTGAAAGATCAATGTATACAGCCACAGCCAGCCTGGCTTAGTCCCGTGACGATGGATGGAGAGCCAGGCAGGCAGGGGAACAGCAGGATCTCCGTGCTTGCATCCTGCTCTGCGGCACTCCGGCTCTGACACATGATGTGAGCCCTTTCTCACTGTGTGTTAGGTATGCAGGATCACAGGCACCACAACCAAGAGTACTGAGCAATTCAAGCATCCAATTGCATCCAGATTTGACCAGACCAAATTTGACTTTAGACCAACAAAATGTGTGTTGTTGACAACCCTTCTGAACATGTATGGCTCATGCTGGCTGCACCTATCAGCAGCAGCACATAACTATTACAAGGACATACATGGGTTTATGGACACCCTAGAAACAAACATGGCCCTCTGAGATGTTTTGGTTCTGGTGACTAGAGATAGGTAATTTTCTTTCATACAGAGGGTTCATGTGATTGAGGTACAACCATTTCTGTGAAGAATTCTTAGTCAAGTCCTTTGAATTAAATTAGCATTGTCAGAATATGCAATCTCTTGATTGCAGGTCTAAAAACACAGTGATTAAGGCTTCATAAATGACTATTGCCTTTAAAGACAGTTGGTTTATTCTTGTATTTTATTACCAATTCTCTGTCTCGGAAGAGTCTTCTTAAGACCTGCCCTGGATTATCTCCAAAATCAATTCTAATGTAAGTCTAACGCCGAGGTGACCCAGGAGCTCAAGTGCCAGATATGCCTTCTGGGAAGGAGTGGAGCTTGCAGACAAGACTGTGCAGTCTAAGGAGCTATCGAATGCAGCATATTTTTATTTGGAGCATTCCTGTTATGAGTTCCATTCTGCCAGCTGGTTTCATAGTTGCTCAAAAGCCTGAGGACCAATCCTCTGTCTTGATCTGGAGGTTGGTCTGGGAGACCAGAAAGGCCTTCTGAAAGGCTACCAGAAAAACTGGTATCGCAGTCAGCTCAGATATTCTTTTCAGCAGGTTCCAGCCAAAACCACTTTCTCTCTTTCAGGGCCCAATCCTGGCAATAACTCTGGCCGCTGATGAGCTATGCGGGCTCCAGGCTGGCTTTCCAGCTTCCCTTGGGAAAAAAAGCGATATTCATGTCCTACATGGAAGGAAGGGGTAGACTATCTTGTGATGATGAATTGATTCTGGCATTAGCACCAGGCTGCCCAAGCCCGGTGCGTGAGCACACTGACTCTTCCCAGTGCAAACTGATGCACGTGTGGCAAGGGCAGCGCAGTGAGGGAGACCAGCGGTGCAGAGGGCCTGGCACTTGCCCCATGTCAACAGGTTTTGATATAAAACATCAGTGGGTCATGGGCTGTGCATGACACAGAGAACCTATGCAAGGAGGATTTTGTGGAGGTGCTAAGAGGGTTATTTAGTAAGTGTGGTGCACGTGAGGCAGTGTGCTGGCGCAGATGGGATGTTGCAGTGTGCAAGCCTGGCACGTTCTGCAAAGCTGAGATGAGGACATGGCTTTGCGAGTGACTCACCAGGCCCCATGGAGATGTCTCTGTACCCTGTGGCGCAGGCTTGGGAGCGTGCGCCGGGACGCCTCACGGGCAAGGCTGCCTTTTCATTCCTCTGCGTGCGCTGTCTCATCTAGCGAGTCATGTCTTCTGAGCTGGTGCCTCTAGGTACTACCCACACACAAATAAGTGCCTATTAATAATGATAATATTTAACTAATCTTGTTCTCTCAAAGTTACAGCTGCACATTTAAAATGACAGATCAAGAAACGCAGGCATGCAGTTGATTTCACCGGGTAAATGCTGTTGCCCAGCAAAAGAATCACACGTTTATAGATACAATCCAGTCACAGAAGAAAACATGGCTCTTCATACTAGCACTTGCTGCCTCCCTCCTGCAGCT
>NW_010580081.1:27280-37969 GCF_000705375.1 Tinamus guttatus
CTACCTGGAAGAAAGAGGTTGTTCTTAGTTTGCTCCTTGATTGTTTTTATCTCCACTTTCACCTGGAGATAAAGTACATTTCACTAAAAAATTTAGTAGGTGGCAACTGAAACTCAGAATGGGCAACAAGGCTGAGGAACAGGAGAGTTAGCTGAGTAGGTAAGTTCATCCAGTTAAGTATATATGAGAAGCAGGTTTATGTTCTGCCATCCCATACTTTGCCTGAATCTATGAATTCTGGGCACAACATTGCCATTTTGATAATAAAATGGAAAGAGTCAGGAAAAAATGATTATTTTAATAACTTTAATAGGTGAAAAATTATCATAAATATTAGCACATCATGATATATAAAACTGCTAGCCTGTTTACTTAAGCTACCTCTCTGCAGTGATAAACAAAATTGATTATTAAGGGTCCAAACTCTCTTCAAACATGGTACATTTTGACTGTGCAAACCAGGAACATTTTCACTTTTCATGAGACAATAATTACCCTGCTGACAGTAATTCTCCACAGCCAGGTGGGAAGTGCTATGTTCCAGCCTTTCTTTTCATCAAGGCCGCTATTTTAGATGAAAATAGTCTTGGATAAAGCATGGCAGCAGTCCCCTGACTTCCTGCTTGGGAAGGAGCAACCAAAGAGAGGTGGCTGAGAGCTGTGTGAAGCTCCCGGTGCTGGAGAACTGATGCTCCACTGAGACGTGCGGGAGATGTGAGGGGCCTGGAGCTGGGACTGAGATGGTTGTGGCTGATGCCTGGCTCTGGTGCCTGGCACTGCACCAGTGCACCCACCTTGTCTTCTCTACAGTGCTATCCAAAGTAGTGTTATTCTCTGTGTTTTAATGTCTGCATTTCTATAGATGCAATGCTTACTGCTATTGTGAGACCCTTTGAGATTTACTGAAGAAAAACGCTATAGACGAGCCATTTTTGAGACCTTCTAAATGAATGTTAAATCTCAGTAAGAAATAAAATTGGTAATTCTTTTTAGTGGAAACTAAGTGTCTAAGACCACTGATGGTCACTTCTTTTCACAGGAGCTGTTCTGCTTTAAAACCTAAGCCTATATCAAATAGCATTCTGTGTATATATTCTTGTATATATTAGCAGGTCATTGACTTACAGATAGAATCTGTATAATATCATCTGTCAGAAATCATACATCCAGATCCTTTTTTTTAAAAAAGGCACTATACCTGCATAATGTTTTATAACAAAATATACAGAATTAGCTTTTCCTTTCCTGGAAAAGGAGTTTTAAACTAATTTTAGAACTTTTAAAATTCAACATGGTCTATGTGTGACTAATTCTTCTGGTATGCAAGAACTGCCATTCCTGTTTTGAAAAATGAAGTGCAATCCTAGCCTCGTATTTTCAGGGGAAACCCTGACAATGTGGCATAAATACATTCCCAAGTGCCTAAGCACAAAGCAGCAGAATAAAAACCAAAAACAGCATTCATTGTATATAATGAATGTAATCTGCTAAGAAAAGCAGCTAAAGCATAATTAATTTTTCCCATCATTTTTGTTACTTTTTAGTCTCATTCTCTTCAATTCGGAATCCTGGGATTGATATGGCTAGAGCATTTTGTTCCTTTGAAAATGCCAGTTTAAAGTCACAGGCATGACTCCTTTTTTACTGCTCTTTTCCTTCAACCTATCAATCAAAGTTTTAAGTGTAACACACAGTAAATGTCACAGGAAAAGTGAAATGCTCTTTAACCACCAAATACCATTGTCCATAACATGATTGGAAACACTCATCTTAGGCTTCTACAGTTCTTTTCTTCTGTGCTGAATATTCACCCTTTGAGTTGTTTCATCCCTTCTCAGGAAAGTATCTAGCCTCAGCTGCTGCTGGTGCAAATATGTGTTTTTGGAAAGCCTTCAACACGGCTGTCTGCCTTCCAGGTTGGGTATAGAAGCTCCAGCTTTCTTCATCTTCCCCAGCTGTTCAGTGTGTCCAGTGCTTTCTCTGGCAATTACCTAGAGCTTGAATTCATTTATTTTATTTTAAATGCTTTATGCCAGCAGGTATCGTGAGCTGGTTGGAGGCATCAGTCTAAGAAATTACCTGCTTAGTCAAAAAGCGTCCTCCCCAGAGGTCTTGCCTTTCCCTATTCCATTTTTTATAGTAACCAGCCTCAGGTTTGGCCAGAGAGAGGAGACTTTATTTGTTTGTTGGAATGCACAGCGATATGGAGCTTCACAGCGGGGACATGTCTGTCATAAGGGACATGTCTATGGAACAGGCAGCCAGGTTTCTCCTCTGGGCTGCTGTTTGTCACAATGGGGAGATGTTCACGATAGTGGGGATATGGCTTGTTTGCTGAACGCTATGGAAAGTGCTCAGGGGAGAAACACTTACATTTGGGCAAGGCAGGGGGTAGGCAGAGCGGGTAGAAGGGAAGCAGGTACAGTGGGAGGTGGTGTGGCTGTAAAAGGCGCTGCTGAGCAGGTCACGGAGCAGAGCAAGGAGGAGGACACAGAGCAGGGCACGGAGCAGAGCACAGAGCAGGGCAAGAAGCAGGCCAGTCAGGCATCAAAGGCAACAGCAGGAACTTTTCCGGGGCACCATGCTGTGTTCGCTCCCGCTAGGGAAGCTGCTGCAAGGTGGCCAGGCTGAAAGCCAGCCTGCAAGAACCGATCTGCTGTGACACAGCAGGCTCAGCTCAGTTTTAACTCCTTTTTATTTATATTCTGTTTCATCTTAAGTTTGGGAGGGAATAGGCTGATTAACAGAGGAGCTATTTGTATTATTATTTATTTGGATGAAACCTGGCTTCTGAGCTTGAAAGCCCTTGTGATCTCTCTGAAGAGAGGCACCTTGGCAGCTTCACTTACACTTTTTGGCTGTCTCACCACCGTGTCATACCTGGAAACTCCTCTGCCTCACGCTTGCTGTGGTCTGTCTTCAGAGATGAGGAGCAGAGGAGTTGATCAGACTGAGCAATGCGGAAAGAGAGGGAGAGCCGCAGAGGCAGGAATAGTTCTGCTCTGCAGAAAGAAGACATGCTGTTGAGTCCTGGTTTTTACCAGGACACAGAACCTACCATGTGCCCTATAAGCAGAATTAATATTAACAAAGTATTAACTAAATCAGAATGCCCTTCAAATTCCAATAGCATGTGTGGGTTCACCTTCAGGGAAATATCTGAGTCACTTCACGCATTTTGGCCTCCAGCTTTGGAAGCAGGTAGTAGGCACATCAGGTGCAATAGGCTGTCAGGAGCAGCCCAAGCATCTTGGCCAAATCTGTAGCCATGTTTAGGGTTACGGCTAGATTCAGTGTCAGTTTTCTGGGAAGACGGGACTTTTCAGCTGCACAAAGTTTGGATAATTTCATATGATTATGGCTAACAAAATAAGCTATAGACAGGAGAGTATTTGATCGGTGAAACCCATCTGATCAGTTTTAGAGGGTGTGGGAAACCCTCACTGTCCAAAAACACATTTCTTAGCTCAGCTAAGGCTTCAGTGACTTCCATAAACTATCCTCAGAGATAACCTTATGCAACAGCACATTGAATGCTGAAATGAGAAAGAGGAGAAATGTCAGCACGAGAGCATTCATCAAGATATTTAGTAGTAGTTCCTTCTAGTGACAGGTCAAAGGTACAGGCATTAATTTGAGTCACATAAAAAAAAATCTGAGATAAACATTAAAAAAAGGAAATAATATTTTTCAAATGTGCTGTTAAAGCTAGGTATCATATATAATCGTGTTTGGCAAGGAGATGTAGCTTTATAAACATGAAGACCAGCATTAAAATTATCAGTATTTGTGTGTATTGGCAGTTTTTATCTTCTTGTTTTACAAGCTGTTCTACCATGTATCAGCATTTCCTTTTCTTTGCATCGATCACTCCTGTATACCTTCTTCTGTGAATAGTGGTATCTATTACTTGGGCCCTTGCTCTCTCAGTACATTTTCTTTTTTTTTTTTTTTAAAGTAACTTCTAATGAAAGTCAAACCAGTTCTCAGAACATGGCCCCTGGGAAGTTTTTATAAAGAAAATGTAAATGGGGCTATATATTACCTTTTCTCCCTGATTAGAAGCTTTAAGTGCAAAAAAAGCTAAGATAAAACTACAGTTTAATAAATGAGAACTGCCACTGCTCTCAATGTTCGGGCTACCACTGGTTTAGATTAATGTGATGCTCTTCACATACAACAATTTGGCAATTGCAGCTTCCTGTTTATTATCACGTCCCTTCTGAAACACGGAGTATTAATATTTATCAATTCTGATGTGGCAGTGGCCTTCGTAGAGTAATATGGAATCTGCCATCATCAGATAGTCCTTTTCTGTCAGCCCTGGTTTAAGTAGGGCTGTTCTTGCCTATATAAGAGTCATCAGAGGATGGACAGTGTTCTCAGTACGGCAGTCTTCACTTTGTAATTCATCTCCTCTATTCCTTCTTGACCTTCCCTCTCTTCAGATCATTTTTTAAGACAGAAAAGTTTCACAGAGAAAGGAGGGAATATTATTAGCATTAAGGGCTTTATTCTGTCATAGAGACCACAGCACTTTGATGGTGTTACACATTTTCTGTCTTCCTTTTTACTGTCTTTTCCTCTGGAGTCAAATGTCCTCTGAGGCATTTGATAATTTTAGATAGTCTAGCTAAAATGTCAGTATTAGACCCAAGGCCCTTACCTCTCCAAGCGTTTTGTAAAGCTAAGTAAGGATATCTTTATATAAAGAGCATAATTTTTAGCTCTTAAATTGAATAACTCATTAATAAGTGTTTTCCTTTGAACCCAGTGTAGTCAGTGGAATAAGATTTAATGACAGGTTGAGACACAACCTATATTATTTAGGGCAATAGAAGAAATCCATAGTGTGAAGCAGTTGATCTCAAGTGCGAAAGCACACTGCAGATGTTATGGGGGTGATACTGGAGAGGTCTGCCCTGGTGGGCTGTGGGTCTTCTGCAGTCAGAACATGGATGCTCTGGGGGCATGTATTCCCATTCAGTGCCTCCAGGCACTCCCATACTGCTGAAAAGCACAAGTCCAAGAATGGTAAATGGGGATGGTCTGGAGATTTGCCTCCTAAGTGCACTCATAGCCTAAATGAAAATGCTAATGGCAGTGTACTGTAAAAGGTCTGCGTAATTGAAGGGCCAGGAATGCACCAAATGCCCCGCAACATGCACGCAACCCACACTGACATTAACGGTGGGGAAGGACAGAGAACGG
Organism: Tinamus guttatus; assembly: GCF_000705375.1. The sequence goes on from NW_010580081.1 coordinate 32,492, forward strand.
AAGGAGAGCTCAGGATTTCTCTACCTGCATCCATGTTCAGCATGAGTGAAGGGTGCAGGATTGGTGCCTGAAATGCCTGAATATCAACAGTCTTAGTTTCAGTTCCCTGCTATTGCTCTGCCAAGCATTTTATTTTCTCTGTGGTCTCCTTTTGCAGATAGTAGGCTCTATTCCTGCATTTCTGAACACAGTCCTAGGTTGCATCCTGTTTTGACTGGATCAAGAAGACTAATTCAAGCCCTTACTTACCAAGTATGCTACCGTGGCAGATCCCCTCCCATAGATTTTCTTTAGCAGCCTTTAAGAATCACTGAATCATGTAGTGATTCACGACAGCTTTTTCTAAATAAGTATTATTTATTTGCCCACAGGAACTGTGCAGAGAATATAGCATTGGTGCGCTGGAAAGCTTATACATATATTAGTTATGCTTAAACCTTAGCTTTTCCTTGATAGCATAGGGGAGTATTGCTGGTTTCAAGGCACCCCCTTGTGCTGGCACTGGGTAAGACAAGTTGTACAAGAAGATCCCAACTTCATTCCTTGGTTAAGGTCTGTGTTTTTTATGTCACCCGTTGTCCTACATCTACAGCACAGGTCTGTCGTTCAGTACTCATGTCCTAAGACCCTTGAGGTTTCATGCTGAACTACAGAACCTGATCAAGCTGATTTAAGACAGATTGAATTAGTGTTCAAACTGCAGGGAGCACCAGGGAAATTAAGTTATTTGAAAATTATGCATATGGATAGAAAACTCTTAATTGTTTAATAAACTGCAAAAATGCATTATAAACATTATGCATCTCTGAAATGATCCATTCTGCAATAACAGGAAGGTTCACATGCTATCCATAAGCTATTAGTAGATACAAGTCCCAATTGCTATCCCAAAATATTAAAGGCTGTAGGTATGAGTTTTCAAAATTGGTAACTTAGTCATTTCGTTCTGGGTGTGCACCACACTTTGCAGAAAAATATTTTTTAGGAACTCAGCTTTTGCTGAAAATGAATCTCCCCTGGCAGTTTCATGAATTGGGAAGCCCAAAAAAATGAAAAGCCTACAAGACTTTCCTCATTCTGGAAAATCTTGTCTGTAATGTGTAAAATGATTAACATTTGGAATTACTTAAATAATATTTTTGAAAGGAAGCAAACACCACTGCAAAGTCGGTGCTATCTCTAGGTTTCACTTGTCCTAAATCTAAAATGTACATCAAGCACCCCCAATATTTGCTTGAACGTTCTCTGTCAGTGGCAATATTCTGATGAGCCATCTGCTTGACAGAGATAGTGCACTATTATTAGGAAAAACATCTCTTTTTTGCTGTGCTTTTTCAGAAATGAGTGTTGAAGCTCTTTTGGAAATGTCCAGATTTTGGGTAACCCTTCAAAAATTCTTTCTTATTTCTGCTTTCTTTAACAAAAAATAATAAAATTAAAAAGAGGGCATTTTCTTTGAATTCTCAGATATTAATTTCATGATCATTTAATTGTATCCCAAGACCTAGTAGGGGAAATTAAATTACAAATAGATGAGAGCAGATAACACATCACAGAAGAGCTGCTGAAGATGATACCCACAAGTGTTTGAACTGCGCCACGGGCTCCCTGCATTGTGCGCTGGAGACGCAACGCAGTGATGCCAGAACCCACTTACAGGCACTGACTCCACAAGCTTTTTCAACTATGGCAGTTGTATATGGGTCATATACAGCCCAACTTAATTTTCTGTGGACTTACGGATGTTGACTGTGTGCATTTTCTTTCCTACCGTGGTGCCACCATGCCCACATGGTCCCTTCCCATGTTCCAGCTCCCTCTTTCCTGGAACTCCTGGATTTTAGAGCCCTGCTGACAAGGCAGCAAAGCAAAGAGCAGGTGCATTTAGGGTCATCATTCATTTCATATGGACAAAATTCCTCTAAATTAGCTCAAATAGGAAGCATAGCATTATTTAAGTACAATTTAAAAGGCTTTGTCTAGCACAGGAAAGTGAAGTATGGGATTTGGAAAGAACGCACAACAGTGAAAGGCACTGGTTCTTTGATGTAAAAGTAATATTTTGTAGCAGGGCCAGTTGTCCCATGAAATGTTACAACACCAGATTTGAGGATAATGTTAAATCATTAATGCATGAAATATAGGAAAGTAAGTTGTGATAAGTGCAGATCCAAACGCAACTTTAACTGCAGAATTGTTGTTCATGACTTCATAAAATACATCCCTTAAACAGCTGTTAATCTGTTCACTGTTTATCTTTTAGCATTCATTTGTTTAGTAATCAGTTCTCATTTGTTCTACATATGGTGCTGCTCCTCTCATAGAGCAGCTGCATTAAATGAACATTTGGAGGCACAGTAAGTGTTACAGAAATTATTGATTATTTTTGTATCTATCACCAAGGACATCTGAATAAAAGGTAGAAATATGGCTGTTAAACTTAGGATAAGGAAATTAAAAATATTTTATCCTGTTCCTGAAATGGTATTTTCTCGTGGAGCTTCCTGTGACTGTACTTTACACTCTGCTTAGCTCCTTTAAGCAATTAATTTTCTCTATTTATACTGTCCGTTCTCTTCTGTGATTCACTGACGTCAACATGTCAAATTTGATTCACTCTTCGGTTTTGCTCTGTATCGTATTAGAGACCTTTGGGTAATGCATTGAGAGACTATCTTGCAGACCCTATAGACTGAGTACATTTTGAGATTTTAGAGAATGACAATTTATAACATTTTAAGTTTTGTCAGGTATTTTGGTTAAATGTGAGAAGCAGCGGTCATTAAAGCTGATTTGTATGAGGATAATTCTCAGCTGAAGTACTTGCATTTAAATGTCATCTTACTTCCTTATTTTCCAAAATCCTGATGTTTAGCAAGAGCACTTATCATAGTCAGTGTATGGTATTATTTATTTATACTTCAGCTATGTCCAGAACCCTGAAATGAATAAATAAACTGAACATAAGCCTTCATTTGTAGGAACATAGGTGGAAGTCTAGTTATTTACTAAAACTGTGCTAATGTTAGGGCATGATGACTAATAGCATAAATGCCCTTGGGCTGGACAGTCCTCTGTCCTTCCTCAGTGTTTACTGGTGACCTTGACCTGCATGTGCAGTAAGGACTGTGCAAGTCTGCCAAGTGCAGCAGTGGGCACAGGAGAAGGGCTGTTTGTTAAAACCGACTGCTGGGATCGTGTGCCAAAGGGAGATTCCCAGAGAATCCCACCCGATCCATCCGCAATGCCAGGTGGGTTGTGCAGACAATTCAAATAAGAAGCAAGTGAATTCTCAAATGTGCTGAGCGTTTTACAGATTTGGGCAGTGTAAATATTTGGGGTATATTGTTTTAACCTGGTTGATTAATCCAAATAGCTGCGAGTTAGCTTGATATTTGCCACCAGGCATGTAAATAGATCCCACGTGATGTGTTAAATTGGGGTTGTGTGTGCAAATGCTCATCCAGGAGAAACATACATGTGATTACAGGGCATCCTAGAAAGCATCTTAGGTATTTTTGCATGGCATTTTCATTGAAAAAGCCTTAACTGTAAGAAAAGCATGCTTGTTTCTTAATTTAACCTGACTAACACTTTGCTGCTTTCTGTTTGTGTGTGTGTTTCTTTTTCTCTTCCAGTGCCACCTTGGGCCTTAATAGCCATAGCCATAGTTGCAGTCCTATTAATCCTTACCTGCTGCTTTTGTCTCTGTAAGAAATGCTTGTTCAAAAAGAAGAACAAGAAGAAGGGAAAGGAGAAGGGAGGGAAGAATGCTATTAACATGAAAGATGTTAAAGATTTAGGGAAGACCATGAAAGACCAGGTAAAGTCTCCCTCCTTTTTTTTTTTTTTTTAACTCTTAGGTTGCATTTGAAGGATTCTGCCTGATATGTCTACCAATGTGTCTGCTTGTTGCCTCTTTAGGGGCTCTGTGAAGAGGGGACAGATTGGCAGCACATTCTCAGTGGTGTCACTAAAGATGGCTTTGGATGTGGCACCACTGATGAAGCCATCAGCCAATTTCCCTTCCCTGTTAAAAATAGTGAATACATAATGATTTCTATGGAAAGTGCAAGAGTATCTTGGTTGTCCCCATAATGCATCTGTAAGCTATTCTCACTGTCTTTTTGTTTCAGGACCAAGTATGGTGTTTATATATGTTTATATTTCTAGCAGTACTTCTGAGCTTACGTGATAAACAAGTAGTTCTGCACTGTAAATCTCTTTTCTCCACCAGGGCAAAAATTTAGCTGAGAAAGAAACAAAGAGAATAGTATAGTAGAAAAAAATGGCAATCAAAGGAACAGGGGAAAATAATCAAAAAGAAAGAATTAAGTAGAATTCAACCAAGTGATGATGGGAAAATTATATTTATAGGAGAGAGAAGGAGGCTGAAGATAACAGAATGTACTTTTAGCAGCAAGTCAACTGAATAACCTGTAGGAAAAGATTAACATGGTGTCCTTTGAGCAGCATCTTTTTCATAGTGGCAGAAAAACCTGTCTATCAGATGTGCTTCATGTCAGAAGAGCAGAAGGTTGCAGGACTTGTTTCTAAGGACTACAGAATTAATTAACATGTTATTGGAAGAAAATAAAGCTTCTTCCAACTGTCCTCTTATCTCATGATTAGGGTGCTACAAATTCATGTGGCAAACTGTTGAGATTAAGTAGAAGAATGAATGGGAAATAAATGTGAAGCTGACTATATTTACTGCATGGCCAGATTTCCTAATCCAAAAAGACAGAGCCATATTTTAAATAGAAATAATGGGGGAACTTGAACTACTGCTTTGAAAAAGCCTTTCAGTGGGAGACAGTAAATTTGTATGCTCAATTTTGTGTTTCTAAAATCCATGGTAAGGCTGAACCAGAGCAGTGCAACATTGCTTATCTAACTGAAGAGAGAAGATGAAACATGGTAAGAAATAAGCACTTCCTCCCACAAGTTGGGATCTAGAGTGTGCAGAAAGCCAGGCTGGAGACAGGTTGATTAGCAGCACCAACCAAAGTTGGGAATGCAAGGACTAGGAAGAGCTGGTGAGGAACAGTATCCGAGAGAAAAAGCCTAGAGCACAGTAACGGAGAGGCCCCCAGAGCAGTCTAGAGGTGGTGGGATACCACTGTACTGCAGTGGAGCAGCCTCTGTTGTTGCCGCTCAGACAGTCCACATCAGCGAAGGACAGGCTCTGAATAGAGCGTGAAAGCAGAGAGTAGAGTTCTGATCCCTGAAGGAAAATAATGGATAAGCTTTAAAGGTGCAGAGCTACTTCCACTTTCAAGTAATGGCCAAAGGAACAGCTTTTGTTGTGGTTCACTGGAAAAAGAAAATCATTGTAGATCCAGATGTTTTGTTCCTAGTAGTGTTGCTTAATCACAGAAGCCACTCTGGAGATGTTGATGTACTAGACATCAGTTAACTTAACATTTAATTTTACATTGATCTTTTATAGTGACCACAGTATAGTGTCATCCTCTG
>NW_010580085.1:0-19856 GCF_000705375.1 Tinamus guttatus
ACAATTCAGCTTTAAAAATTACTTAAGCACACTTGCGACTCCTCAACAAAGTTCATGGCTATGCTTTAGCAGCTCCCTTATACATTAGCCCTAAAGTCATATATTTATTTCGCATTCTTATCTCCACAGAGAATTATTATTATTTTTTTTAATTACAGGCAGTTGATTTTTTTTTTCCCTTAGTGGGAGACATCTGTATTTCCCAGAAGATGAACTATTTCATTCCTCTGATGATTTATGAAATGCTATTAATGTATTGAAGGTTTCTTCACTGAAAAAAAATGTCCACAGTTCTAGCTAAGGATATGGATTTTAAATAAATAACAGAAAGATCCTCTGAATTGAAATATCCTTTCCATCTCATCCAGTTAGCGATCCAGAGATATTTTGGGATATATTTTTCAAATATATCTAGTTATATGCTTTGAAAAAGAATTATAAATCTACCTTATAGACTCAATACATATCTCTTGGCCTTAAAAGACTGCATACATTATCCATTAGTCATAACAGTCTTCTTGCTATAGAAGAAATGCATGTGATGTATTGCACACATGCCTCTCCGTGGAATAGCCTGTATGTGTTTGCTATTGAGACGTGGATTATTTTAGTCTCAGTTTTATATGACAACAGCCATTTTTGTTGTTTTTCATAACTGTGTTTTGTTCAGGCTCTTACTTCTAAGCATCAATTTTATACTTTAATTTAATAGAGCACATTTTGGGCCAAACACTGGTTCATTCTTGAACGCCAGCATACACTTCTGCACAGCAGCTACCCCTGGGAAGATCTGAAGAAATCTGTCTGCGCCACGGCCTTGTAGGCTGCAGTTCAAGCGAGCAGACAGACCGTAGCATAAGCCAAATTCAGAACATTCATCTGCAAAAAACAGCTCATGGGCTTTAAAGCTCCCCCAGCTAAGACTGCTTGCATATACCCTTTGGGGGAACTCTTTCGGCTCCAACATCCTCAAGAAAATCAAAACTGAAAACACTCCAGCTTGTATATTTAATTCATACAAACCAGATAAAAAGTTGTCTCTAGACACAGACAAGCTGGGACTGCAATGTAGCTCTGAGTGCACAACATTTCTGCAGGGAATATATATGCTAAATGCACCACCCAGATTGTGTCACACTAGCGCATCTCCAGCTTGCTAAGTACCCTTTTTTTTTCAGAGGAATTTCTGCTCTTAAAGCATAATCCCGTGAACTCACAGTAATTACTGGGGCTTGAAACAAGTGCCCTGCACCATTGATCCTGGATCCAACATGTTCATAGCAGGGATTTGCTTTGGGGGGTCTTCCTCTTTGCACCTGGAATAGCTAGGAAGCACTGCAACAGGACAGCTAAAACCTGGCTATAATTCCACCCCCATGGAAAGCTTGCATACTGGAAGAGTGAAAGCTGAAGGAGAAAATATCCTTCACCCAGCCCAGTCTAGCTAGCTGTAATATTTTTCTAACTATTTGAAATGTGTTAGGATTGATTAACTAATTCATATTAATAACATTTGGCAATCAGCTGAACAATTGCCTAGTAAAAATACTTATGCATTTGATATATATATATATATAAAATCTTATCAACATTATCCCAGAATAGAACCCTGAGTTCCTCCAGGAGAGCCAGGTTACCTGCAATCAGCACCTCAATTACTCCTGGGCTGAGCAACACCTGAGAAGAGCACTTCAAAAGCACAGCGTGGCTCCATCCTTCCTGTCCTCCACTAAGCCTAGAAAGTTACAGTCCTTTGTACTTATTTATTTTCCACAAGTTTTCATTCTTTCCTCAAGCTGAAGACATACACTGCAGCCTTGTAGCAGAGGTGGAAATTAACCACATTTAAAGATTTGCTCAATTCCAAATTCATTTAAATCACCCTTTTCCAAAAACACATTATTCAGAAATTGCTATTTCCCACCTCGCTGTTTAATCACAATCTTCTGTCCCTGAGGACTTCCACGTTGCTTTCCTGTCCAGGTGGCCGGTTGTAATACAGCTTCATCTTGCACAAACTGTGAAATCTCAGTCTGATACTCATGGACTGGCTCCATGAACATACGTTGGGTCTTACCCTCTTGCTACGAACACGCCGTTCCATAAAGAGCTTTTCAGAGCTGCCCGTGATGCTGAATTCAAGAGCACACCAGAAATGCTGACAGCGACGGTATTTCTTCACTTCTCTGAAACGTAGCTCAGGAGGGAGGTCATAAGGCATTTCAGCATCCTCGAACGATCCTAATCTAATTCATAGGAGAAAATGCTCTGTGCAAGCTATAAATATTAGCTGGTATAGAAATAAAGAAAAACCCATGAAAGTAGAAAGTCTCTATTACAAAGTTCTGACTGCTTCTTGGCAACAGGCCACGTCACGAGGACAGACGGCATTCTGGATCTGAAATACGAACGGTGCGGGCAGCCCACCTACTCGAGGTTGTTCCATGCTTTCCACTGCAAGTCTTTATTTTTGCTTTTCTTGCCAAACATTAACTGTAAGAGCTAAATTTATCCCTGCTAGACAGTTGTTTCTGATTGTTTTGCTTTTTATCTTTTTTCCCCCAAATCAGTGCCAGCTTCCCAAGAATAACTATTTCTGAGAATAAGTGTAAGAAAGAAAGCTTTCTCCAAATCAAAAATTATACAGAAGCTGAGGTTCCTAAATCTGTTCTACGTGTGAAACTTGACAGTTCTTGTTCCATGGATCTTCTCAGAAATATATCAAACCACATAAATGAAAATATTTATAGGCTCTCATTATCATGTTATTATGCATTCTCTTCTCTGGTCTTCAATAAATTTGCCTCAATTTAGCCATATATACTCACTGGTGCTGCTGCCTGTTCCCTGCCCAGAATTTAAAACCGCATGCTTTTCTTTTTTCTGCCTTTACTGTATTGTCATCCTTCATCAGATCAAACATCAGCTACTTCATTTCACTTTAAAAACTATTTGAGGCCACATCATCCTACTTACCAACTTTCATTCGCTACCAAATTGGTGACTCCTATCTTTGAAGCACACATAAGGCTAATCTCCAGCAGCACCCTGCTAAATTTTGAAAAAAAGTTGGCCCTATCCTGCTTTTCACAACTGGAAATACTTCCAAATAAATATCCACCATTCGACTGCAAAAGCTTTTTTGAAATATTTTGGGTTCAGCATGACTACAGAAAGTGACCATGGTTGGCTAAGGCAGGCTAGGTTTGTCTGCCAAGACTGTGGCCTGCTGCGCTGGATATTACTCCTATTATTTCCTTACGCTCCTTGTCCTATATTATACTTTGACCACAATCTTTTGAAGTCTCTAGACTCCCTTACAGAGCTGTGCCTTAACATACAGTAGCCAGTGGGAATTATCTGTGCTGACTCTCTACATAAATGGGATTTTGTGGTAAGCTTGTTTATAAAAAATGACTTATTATTGGTTTTACTTTTTTTTTTTTTAATTGAGAGAAAATTGATTCCATGAATAAAGCTTACAGCAGAGATGCAATTTGCACATACATTTGTGACACAGTACATATGGCCATAGATATTGAAAATGTACTCTCTGGTGCTAATTATGCATTAATAAGACAATAGTGTTTCCACAGAGGGATACAAAATATAAATTAAAGTGAAAAACTTTGCAATAGGTATGTTTGATTGTAAATTGAGGCAGAAAAGCTTATGCTGAAAGTATGCTTGTTAGTTATACCACATCTAATGCATTCACTGTCTTGGTATCAATAAAAAGAAATGTTTCAGATACTACTAGATGTTTATAATCTCTGATTGCTGAAATTAAGTTTTATGCGTTGCTTCTGCTCTTCTGTTTTGTTAAGCTTGTACAGTGCATGAAGAGAACAGGCAGTCGTAGAACACAAACCCAAACAGTCAGTACAGGCTCAGAGCTAGCGACTCCACAAATGTGTCTGAAACCTCAGTCCTACCCAGGACTACAAGCATGTCCCTATGCCCACTTAAAAATAGCCCTGCAACCCTTTTATGAGGATATTTTTAAGCTAAATGAACAGGAAGAACACTATTTTAAACAGCAGTAGCTTTTTAGGTTAGACCATTGAACAAGAAAGTAGTAGCACTGGTGACCCTTTCAGTCTTTTGTTTGAAAACTCACACAGAAAGGGGAATTCTGCTCATTTTTTTTTTCTTAAGTGTCAGATAATCTAAAATCCTTTTATACATATTGATATCCTAGTAATGAGCCTGTGGAGAACATTCACCTCGACTCTTATGAAAGGAGAGTTCAAGATCTGCTGCAGTGCTCTGATAGAAAGAATGAACACGATTTCATGTTGGATGGGGCAATCTCTGCTGGGAAAAAAGAGCCATGGATCTTGTCTCTGCTACAAGGGTATGCATTCGTTTTATCCAGTGAATTCACATACGTGTGCACATCCATGCACGTACGTATTTTAGCCATGCACAGAAAACCCTCTCTAAGATTACACCTACAGGGGAATTTCATGGAGAAAACAGTAGTGTTTGGTTTTATAAGTGAGTTTAATTAGGAGACCACTGCTAAGTCCCTTAGCCTGAGGTAATTCTCAAGGCGCACACAGGCAGCATGCAGTATGTCTAGAGGCTTTTATCACTAAAATTGATTCACTTTTTAAGGGTTTTGTTATTTTGAAAAAGACGTAGCAGCAGATACGGTGCAAATGGCTTTTGGGGGCAGCGTAGGACAGGGGCATTGATCTGTGTTTTCAGCTTACACACCTTTATTCAGCCTCAGCTCTGGGAGGTGCTTATATTCCTCAGAAAAATCTAACAGCTAAACTGAGATCCTGGTACCGAAGAGATGACACCCTTACAGAAACTGGGACACGACTACAGAAGACCCAGCCATCCCCAAGCTGGCTTCTGTCTGGCTAGTGCAGGAAAGACAAGTAACAAAGCCAGAGTGGCAGCAGTGCTCTCCAGGGACCCTCCACTGCAAGCTTGCTCTAAATCCAGAAGTCATCCTTACTGCTGTTTCTACCCATGGAAATTATATTAAAGCCAAACCAAGTCATGCTTATATGTAACACCCTTGGTGCCTGCTCTGCCCCCTTTGTAAATTTACTTTCAAAAAAACAAAAGACTAAAAGACTGTTAAGAGAAAAGGCCGACCTGAGAGGAATTATTCTCTTACCCTTTCCCAGGCTGGATGACAATCAACTGTATTGGGCTGGCCGTAACGACTCAGGAGAAGGCCAGGAGAAGCAGGGAGGTTATTACACAAGAGGAGCAGCACAGGTGGGCAGAGGGACCACACTGATGAGCTCCGAGAGGAGAGCAGGCCCACCATCAGCCACAGGTGTGGGGCATGTGGTAGAAAGTCCACAGGGAGCACAAGGAAAAGAGTTTTTTAAAAAGGGGGATGGAGGAGTTAATAGCAAGGTAACTTGGCTTCATTAAGCCTTGAATTTCACTCTAGATTTTAACAAAGGCTTTTTGGTAAAGCTCAAATTTTACTTGTTAACATATCTAAATTACTGTCATTTATCCTCTGAGGGAACTATCAACAATTATAAAATTATGTCATCTAAAATCACATGTAAATTAAATTAAGACAATTTGTGCTGAGGGTCAAGTTAATCGTGCTGAGCTCAGAGGGCATCTAAATGTCTAATTGCTTAACTTTCAACATCTAAGGTAAATGACTAGAAAGGGAGGGTTGTTTCCAGATGAAATGAATAGAGAAACTTAAGATCCCACATAAGTAGAAGACTTAATTTAAGCAGAAGCCTTAATGTTTATTTATTTATTTACTTACTTAATTTTGGCCAAAACTGGAGTGCTGCCATCAAGTTGGAGTGTGGTGAAGATGTGCACCAGAGCCAGGGGCAGAAGGAGCTCCCGAGTCCAGCATCACCTATGTAGGAAAAACCCGTTTTGCATGTTGCTTACCCAGGAAGATAAGGTTCTATACCCGACTTATAACTGGAAGCATAAAATCAAGTAGTGTGAGCAGGTCCTCAGAGGGAGTATTCTCTATGAATCTACTTTCATTTCTATAAATTTGTTACAAAAATCAGTGTTGCCTGCTTCTCAGCCACACTAAAAGGCTTCAAACGGGCAAGTGAAGAACACTGGAAGACAAACATGCACAAGCACACACTGTTTTTAATATGATATCCTAACATAATTATACTTGAGGACTATGTAAAAAGGAAAGAAACCCAGAAATCAATGATATAAAGAACTGTTCTGCTGAGATCTGCATTTTTGCTGAACTTCATCATGACCTTGAATGCAAATCAAAGTGGGATGCATGTATCCCAAAGATTTATTGCTGTGGTTTGCTCCAATCTTTTCTTAATAAACTGAGTTAAAAATAACTCAGACAGCTCATTAGTTATAGCACGATACATTTCCCTCTTAATTTGGGGGATGGCAAATGTTCTCATCATTCTGAAAGCAACGTTACTCTGCTGTGTAACGCTCACCATACCATAAAAATCAGGATAGTCCTCTATGCACCATCTGCTTAAAGAAAAATATTCATCCCATGACATATTTATCTCCTTCTCCATCCTGCCTCATGCTATTTTCTGCATTGTGACATCCTTCACTGCAAGGATAATGATTGCTTACTCCTGAGATTTATCACTCCTCTCCTCTGAATATTATTCAGAGCTATTAATAAAATCCAAATAATCTCCCTTAGCCATATTTGGGTTGTCTGCTGTGTAGTTGAAAGGAAATTTTAGAGAGTTACCTCACTGGAAACTCCATAGCTAAGAAAATTCTTGTGGCATTAGCCTTAAATGTTCTGTGTGGAGGAATTGTTTTTCTTCAAGGAATTTTCCAGTAAATTGCTACGAAGGTAGTATTTCTCTTGATGTTTCCATTCTACAGTAGCATGGTTTTGCCAGTTTTTCTTTTAAGACATTACATAACATATGAACTATTTGCCTTCTTTTTCATTTCCCATTTGTTGAGTGCTTTGTATGTAATCAGAGCCAGTGATAGCTCTTCCATTTGTGTTTCATCTGTAACCATGCATTTCTAGGGGTGGCATTAGATTCACTGAGCAGTGCTGAAATTGTTTCCTTTATAACTATGCTCTCTGTACTGTTTATTACTCATTCTCCTCCCTTACCTAACTTGTTTTTAAGGTAGGAACACACTCTCCAAACACAACAGCAGTAGACAGGATCACATTTTGCCTACCATATCTGACCGCGTTACAAGCAAATCCAAAAAGATCTTCACTTTTGGAAGAACAGGAATTATGAATAATACAATTATTAAAAAACAAAAAATCCTTCTCCCCTTTCCATATCTCTCTCAGGTCAGTGAATCCCTAGCCAACTTAGATATAACAGCACAGTCCAACTCCCTCTTGGTTCTACCTGCCAGGCACATTTCTATATGTCAGCATAGCCCATGGGAGTGAGACTTCCATGATCCAGCATCCTTCTCACCTGTTTGGGACCACGTAGGGATATGTGTGATTCTAGCAGCTGGGGGAGGCAATGCCTGACCTCCCTCCCAAGCACCAATTCACACGCAGGAGTTCCAGACATGCCTGTACTGCTTATGGCTTAAACTCAGCAGCTGCTCAGGCCAGCCAGCATCACTACACCCAAACCTGCATGGTACGAGCAGCATGACACTGGGAGGCAGTTCCTGAACAGAGTTTACAGATATAGGGCTACTTGAATTTCCCCAAATGTACTTTAATGAAGTCCTTCCATGGCTTGAGGATCTGGACACCTGACTGCTTAGCCTTAAAAGCGAATCTGCATATTACCTTGAATCATGATGCAGGCAGGACTAATGTACTATCAGGACAAAGAATTCTATATTATAACTTGTGAGCTGTCAGAAAGACAGGTATCAATTCACTGAAAACTATTTTGTATGCACTCGGCCACAAATCCAGGCTTATTTATCGTTTAATCTTCTTCATATCCAAAGGATAAGATGAAAACAGGGAGTATCAATTTATCATAATTCAGTTTCTAAACTTCTTGCTTTCATAACATTTCAGATCTGAACTATTAATAGCAAATCACTGTCTGTAGGCAAGTGCATAGCCTGGTGCTGCAAACTAAAGCTAGACTAGCAAAAACCACCTCCAGAGGGGATTAAGCGATCACATTTTACTCTGCATCTGTTCTTGTGCATCCACACATATGGCTTATCTAACGAGCTGTGGCTTGTTAAACAGGAAAAGGCAGTGGCACGTCATCTCCTGGAAAAACTGCATGGTAATGTTACAAAATTATATAGATGCGTGAAAATGCGCTAAATGTTCTGTATTTCAGGACAAAATGAAATTAGATATTCTGCCCTTAATCAGTCCTTCTGATTTTGATGGCAACTATTAATTTTAAATATCCATCTGATTATTAATTTCCTTAATTGCATATTCTTAGGCAGGAATGATTACATTTAATTGTGTTCTTTATTAACTTACTGCTTTTACTGTATAACTTAAGTTCAATTTTGGTTACATTACTTCTGCCTTATTTCAATCTTAAATGCTTTTGTGTGTATTTCATGGGGCGTTTATTCTATTAAAGCTTGACCAGATATGATATTTTGACTTGTTTCAAATCCACTCAGACTAAAGGAATAAGTCTACACCAGTGAAATGGAAATTGTATTAATCCCTATTTCATAAAAGGAATTTCATGATTTTGTCTCCATTAGTTAACTGGACAAGACGCTCTCTCATATCACTATTTTCCATCCGATTCCTTTGCTGATCCCAGCCATGAAGGTTTGAGTTTCTTGGATCTCTCCTTTTTTTTTTTTTTTTTTTTTTCTGCCTTTCCTGGAGGTATTTTAACTGGTGGATGATAAGTTGACCATGAGGCAGCAGTGTGCCCTCGTGGCCAAGAAGGCCAATGGGATCCTGGGCTGCATTAAGAAGAGCATCTCTAGCAGGTCGAGGGAGGTGATCCTGCCCCTCTACTCAGCCCTGGTGAGGCCGCATCTGGAGTATTGTGTCCAGTTCTGGGCTCCACAGTACAAGAGGGATGTGGAGCTGCTGGAGAGAGTCCAGCGCAGGGCTACAAGGATGATCAGGGGCCTGGAACATCTGCCCTATGAGGAGAGGCTGAGGGAGCTGGGCCTGTTCAGCCTGGAGAAGAGAAGGCTGAGAGGGGATCTAATCAGTGTATATAAATACCTCAAGGGAGGGAGTGCAGAGGACGGTCATGGTCTCTTTTCAGTGGTGGCCACTGATAGGACTAGAGGAAATGGCCGGAAACTGAAACATCAAAAATTCCATAGGAACTTAAGGAAAAATTTCTTAACAGTGAGGGTGACAGAGCACTGGAACAGGCTGCCCAGAGAGGTTGTGGAGTCTCCTTCTCTGGAGATCTTCAAAACCCGCTTGGATGCAGTCCTGTGCCACGTGCTTTAGGTGTCCCTGCGTATGCAGGGGGGTTGGACTAGATGATCTCTAGAGGTCCCTTCCAACCCTAAGCATTCTATGATTCTATGATTCTATGATTTTCCCATCCTTCCCCTTTCTGCTTGTGCTTACTTTCAGCTCCCATCTCTGTCGTTTTTCATAGCTGTACTCTGAAAGAAGAATGTCTCAAGTGGGTGTATTGATTCATCAGACCTCACCTGAAACAGCAAGTCCAGATACACAACGTTTAGCAGACAGCTCCGCTCAGATGAACATTTCCAAAAAATCTGTTCAGATAAACACAAGAACAGATGAGAGAACAAATTAGTTGTTATTGTAGTTCAGACTCAATCTGAGGACCTTTGCTAGAACATGTCTGCTCCAAATATTCCCCATGAATAATTGATTGAACTTGCCAGAACTAATACAAATATCTTTTGTCACTCTCTAAGAAGAAAGTTTAACTGTGAGACCATTTTCCTGTTGACATTTTGCTCCAGGCTTATATTATCCTAATTTTAGATAAACATTGCTGCACATAAAGAAATCTGAGCAATTTGTTCATATACAAAATGACTTTGTTGGCTTAGCTAGAAGCTTGTCACCGACATGTAACAGAATTGCAGGACTGTTTTTGAAAGCTGACAAAGACCATTTTTCTTCACATACAAACTCTGGGCGCTCTTTTCCGAACTACCTGCAAACTGCACTTTTGGCAAACGTAAACATTTTATTTGGCTCTTTTTCCTCCAAACCTTATCAAAATTATTTATATTAGGACAGTAATAGATGATGTGCTCATGTTCTGCCAGGTATTTTAATGCCTTGGAGTTAAGGCTCCAGGAAAAAAATTTAACTATGATTAATGATACAGCAAGTTCCTTGAATACCGGTCAAGTATGCAGCCCCCCCAAAAAAGGCACATTTTGCAATGATGAATGCAACCTAAATGAAATGATTCATTCCTTTGGAACACTGTGTGACACATGTGATTCCCAGGGCCATCTGTGACGCTGGCTGATCAGCCGGGGTTGGATGGTGCCACCTTGGAGGGGCGACGCTCTCCATGGACAGACGCGCACGGTGAAGATGCAGATTGAACCGTCTCACCCGGGCGCCGCGCAGTCCTGCAAAACACACTGTCCATGTGGGCCTCAGCACACCGTCCTGCCTCCTTGGACACCGTGAGCACTCTCTAAAGAACAACCGCTGCCGCAGGCCCGCCGAGCTCCTCCTCTTCTGCACATTTCATCCCGTCAGCTGCAGCGATGGTGTGAGCAGGGAGGGAGGCTGCCCCTGAGCGCCGTCGGGCTGTCAACCCCTAGGCTGTTATCCTTTTACAGGTGCCATGTGCCCTACGTGGCCTTTTTCCTGGAATTAAAGGCTGGTACAGTCTGACATTCCAGTGAGACCCTGAAACACTTAGGTGACTTACAGAAAACACAGCGTATTTTCACAAGAGAAAAAAAAACTACTTCTGTTTTAATGGACCCCTCCCTATGGCAAGAAAATTCTATGAGGGGTTCTGGAAATAATTTATATTTTTGGAACACATTGAGAGTAGCAAATCCAGATAAATGTGTACAAAAATCACATTAAGAGACAAGCTACTGCCTGCTGTCCAGCCATCAAACAGAAGGCACGAGAAGGTCCAGCCTGAAAATTTCAGTTCAAGAAGCAACCTGCTTCCTGGAGAATAACTGGAAATGCACTCAGGAAGGCCAAAGTGGTAACACGTTCAGTTATAACATGCACAGCTGACACTGCAGATGTTCTCAGTGCCAAAAGACTGAATTAGGTTTAAATGTAGAAAAGTAGAATTTGATTTTCACTGTAAGTCACAACGAAGCTTTCCTAATTCAGTCCTCATTCCCCCTGTGCATATTCATGCAGACAAACACTCTTTGCATGTACATTTTCTAATGTCACACAGAGATATCTTACCTATGGGTAGTTGAGACCTTTCTCAAATGATTATGTAGCAGAACAAACAGTCATACAATCAGATAAAAGTAGCATAATATAAACAGCAATGATGACAGGGCCTATTTCTGAAGTGAGTAATTGAAAGAATCTGAAATGAATCAGCATTTTAAATGGTCTAATATAGGAATATTCGAACCTGCTCCCAGAGCAATGTCAGAAAAAAATGAGAGGCCAGATAATAGCGAAATTGCCAAAGGCCAGGCAGGGAGCAGGATTACATGGGAGAAGGGATGTGCATCCTCCCCGCTGAGCTCCACATTCCGGCCTCCTTCCGAGGGCAACGGCACACGGAGCACACGGATCCTCCCGGCAGCGAATCCTCCCCACGGCAGCCCCCTCGCCCGGACACACTCACCTCCTCCGGGATCAACATCCATCTCACCGTGTGATGGAGGGTGGCACTCCATAGCACTTTGTGCAGCCCACCTTAGACAAAATTTCCCCCTACTTCCATCTTCAAAGCACTAGCATTTAACTGCCATCTCCTCAGTATCTACCATCTCAGTTCACTGCCAGGTACTTCAAGATGTGATAGGCAAGGTAATGGAAGAAATCCATGTGCAAGCGGTCTACAGGTATCCTGCAGGGAAGAGGAGACTCCTTCCTCAATAGGTCCTAAGGAATAGTATACTTGCAGGCATTGTAAAGGGCAGAGGTTGCTGCAGTGCAACTCTTCTTTCAGTAGAAAGCCATAATTTTAGTAACTATTTGCTTGTGGTCTAATATGAACTACCACCACCAACTGTTAGCATATCTGGTCAATAAAACACTCAATCGTGAGCACGAAAAACCAAAGCTTCAGGAAATATAAGGTTGCATCTCAAAAATATTCACAAGTCCTTGTGGGCAAGAGATATCATGGGAAATGTGTAGCAAGAGTCATGCCTACAGCATGAGGAACTAGGAAATACACTTTGTGGATAAGCAGGGACAATTCGCTACGTGTGATAGCTTTGTGTTTTAGTGAAAACTGTGGTGAAATCATGTCATTTTCACAGAATCCCAGAATGGTTGAGGTTGGCAGGGACCTCTGGAGATCCCCCAGTGCAGCCCCTGCTCCAGCAGGGACACCCAGGGCAGGGGCACAGGGTCCATCCAGGCGGGTTGGAGATCTCCAGAGCAGGAGCCTCCACAGCCTCTCTGGGCAGCCTGTGCCAGGGCTCTGGCACCCTCACACCAAGGAAGTTCTTCCTCACATGGACATGGAGCTGCCTGGGGTTCAACTTGTGCCCGTTACCCCTCGTCCTGTCACCGGCCACCACAGAGAAGAGCCTGACCCCATCCTCCCTACACTCTCCCCTCAGGTACTTGCACATGTTGCTCAGGTCCCTCTCGGCCTTCTCTTCTCCGGACTGACCAGGCCCAGCTCGCTCAGTCTTTCCTCACACGACGGCTGCTCCAGGCCCTTCACCATCTTTGTGGCTCTCCGCTAGACCCTCTCTAGCAGCTCCACATCCTTCTTGAACTAGGGAGCCCAGAACTGCTCCCAGTACAATTAATTATGAGGAGAAGTTCAGAGGATAAAAGGATTACTTTAGTGCTGGATGACACCAAGCTTTGTGATGTGTAAAGCCAGAAGAAATCTGGAAAAAGATACCTTAATGACTGCATTAACTACAGAACACTCCATAACCATCGTAGATAGTGCAGGCTACATCCAGCTGAAGAAACCTTGGATCCAAATATTTTAATATTTTGGAGGTTGTTATCTAGTATTGTTGGCAGCTGAAGATAAAGAAAAGATTAATGTGGCGACATCACAAGGATCTTTCAGATTCATAAACCAAGAGAGCAGTACATGACTTAATCCAGGTTTTAGGTCTAAAGGTATCTTTGCATATTTACACAAAATCCTCAGTTTTCAGAAAATACATGAGGAACATCTGGTAGAAGCATAAAAGATACTAATGCTTTCTAAGGAGTCAGGCTTTATGTTAGAAACATTACGTTCATAAGGGATATAACCAGCAAGTGTGGATTGAGCCTCCCCCCGTACGGAATGGAAAATTTCTCCAGACCTCACGGAAAAGGAGGGGTCAGAAGGGCCTTCGTGACTTTGATGCCACTGCTGCCTGAGCTGGCAAAGGGGAAATGCGTCTGGAAAGCCCCGTGTCTGAACACGAAGGGGTTTCGAACTCCTGCTAGAGCCAATCGCCCGGTTTGCAGCACCCGTCGTGTCACACTCGCACATCAGCAGTTCAACAACCTCTTGTGGTTGTTAAACACAGACCAGTCAGTTACAGAGACTGCAAGTCAGTGCCAGAGAAAGGGAATATTCAGTCTCAGCACCGGAGCCACCGGCCACTGCAGAGACCCTCAAGACCTGCAGTCCCAACCTACCATGTCTGTGATTCCTATTCATCTTTCCAGCATAACTGCAATCTAAATATTGGATTTTATTTCACTTTTTATTAAAAAATGTACAGTTTTGTCTTTTGAATGAATTACATTACACTATAGTTATGGCAATGACTGAATTTAAGCACTGAGCTTACTTTTGAAGATTAGTTGTGCAGATGTTAAAGGTGATCAGAGTACGACTGCTTTTACTATTTTGAGGAACTCACATAAGTAACTACTAAGTCTTCCTTCAGCAAAGTGTGTAAAACAATTTTAATGAGAAAATATTAGAATGTATGGTAGCATGTTGCATCATAGTGTTAGTCATAAAATGTCATTAAAAATGTAATGTAATACTATGATATAAACTTTGAGCTAAGTATTTCAAACCTCACAAAGCTTTAAATACAAGTTTTCTATTTCTCTGCATTTTTTAAAAAAAAGGTTCTAAAGAATAAAGATATTCAAAAGCATAATTATCCTGGACAATTACATAAATAATGTTAAACTATGGAAGTGTGACATTCACATTTTTCATTTCTTTCTTTCATAGGAGAAAGAAAAATTCTAACTTTCAGACTCCATCTGCTATCTACACTATAGAGTTCATTCATTAGTTCTCAGAAGAATATTTTAATGTAGACTAAATAGTATTTTTGTCACAGGCTTACTGGTGTATGTCAGAAAGCAACAATATAAACACTTGTCCCCACGGGATTATTATCTGAGTTGATGGTGTGTTCAAAACTTAAAAGCTTATAAATGATGTGATTTTGGCAATTACAAATAGTATGTGGTTGCTGTATGCTCAGCTTGCCAAGTCTTTTTACAGAGTAAATATGATCTGTCATTCTTTATTTTTGACTTACTCACCTGCAGTGCCCAAAGGAGACTGGTTATTCTCCCTGTACATCAGTTTGTCACGGTAGGACACTCTCCGAGTGTCTTCTTTCCTCTCATGCATCCCCAATGAATTACGTTTCAAAACCACAGAAGTTGCTGCTGTAATTTAGGGAATAATTTTAAACAAAATCCCTTCTCTTAGGTTGCAGGATGTTTTCTGAAACTGCTGTTCTATATCAGGAAAACAGCTGGCTCATAAGAAGCCTGTTGGGCAGTTTGTACCAGCTTGCCTGACTTTGGTGATGGGTGGAATCACAGACACGAGTGCGCTGAGAACGTCGGGCAGGGCCAAGGAGCTCAGAGGCACCAGGGCCAAATCTGGGATCCAGCTGGGGAGAACAACCTTACACTTAAACCGACTCTGTGAGCCTGCAATAACACTAACCTTGCTGATGGCTTTAGGCTAAACTAGCACAAATCCGTGTTTATTAACTTCCTTTTCATTTTCACTCTTACACCTAGTTCAGCAGCCTCTCCTTCCTGCACAATCACTGCCTTTACATTATGGATCCCACATACTCATTTTTGTAGCACACATCATATAAATATGAACCAAATACATCTGTTCAGGAAAAATACTATTTTTAGTTGTATGTTCTGGCAGTATCCATGAAATTACTGAGAAAAGTCTCCTTATGTGAGACGCATCACAGAAACGCAGCAATCCCACTCCTCTGCCCCTGCAAAAAGCTCAGCCCCTCCATGGGAAGCCCAAAACCAGGAATCATTTAAAACGTAGCTCTTGGGCTAGTTCAGATGAAGGAACCCGCCAGCCGGGGCAGGCCCTGGAGCTGTCCTGCCTTAACAAGCACCCAGGACTGGCCGAGCGTGGGGACAGTCTGTGCACGCGCTGGGGAGCAGCGTTTAGAGGAACTAAACGTTTGGTAGAGCTTAATGCAGAAAGGGACAAAGGGAACGCTGCAAACTGGCATTAGGCTGCAAGGCGGGCTGACAAAATGGGAAGCTGAGGGCTTGGAAAAACCTCTGCCGGCCATGGAACACACAGCAGCTCTGTGGAGCTAGGAGTGCCACAGTGATCGTTCTTTCAATTAATGTGAATCAGTAACTTCATACTGGAAAGTACCATACTACAAAGGCAGCCAGTAGCTCTGCACCGTGTTACACCCATCTATAAATGTGAGAGGCCCTGACAGGACCCACACATGAGCTTTAACAGCTTACACAACTTGATGATGTGTGTTTGCTTTCAGAAAACCCACTCATTTATTTACACAGGAGACCACAGTTCAGGTTTTACAAACATAAAGGATGTATTTCAAATCTGCCTAATGATTTGTTTACCCCAGAGAGAAAAAAAGAATTAGTCTCTACAGTAAACAACACTTTATCAAATTGCCTAATTATTCTTCGCATTTAGCAGAGTAATTGGAATTAGTCCAAAGTCATAGTTCTAGTCCTTTGCATAAACAATCTATTACACATATTCGAGCTGCCCATGACGGGCTTCAAAGAAAGGAGTCACACACATCCCCACACACAGTTACACATAAAATTCAAAACTAACCCATAGAATTTTGCATTTTCTAGACTTTAAAGGGAACCGAAATTAGTACATGAATATGTACATGAATATGTATAGTGACACAAATATATCGTGTGTGCAAATATCACCCTGTAAATGCCCTAAACAACACAAACTTAGCAATAGTTATACCAGCAAGATGCAAAATCACATAGGATATCCTAAGAACAGGGAATAATGCCTCTAAATAAGAAACCTATTATGAAAGACGTAGTCCTATAGGTGTACCCCAAAGGGAAACTCCATTTGTAAGCCTCACTTTGGGAGGACAGAGGATTTATAGCAGCTCCACCGCCCTCACCGCAACGCTCCCACTGACCGGGATTTCGGGGGGAATTTGGGAGGAAAAGCTACCTTGTGTCACCTTTGTAACTCAGACTGCCCCAAAACAGATCCTAGTTGTTTTTACCGTTATTTATCCGCATTCGTTCAGAAGTAATAGAACATAAACATTTATATATACAGTCAGCCCAGTATTGCAAAGAGCTTGCACTGAGAAACAAAGACTTTCTCTTAATGTCATGATAGCACATCAAGATAGATACTTTTTTCCACTTTTTTCTTTTATCCTAATATGGAGTCATGTCAGGAAAGAAAAGAAGACTTTGGTGAGATATAAAACCAATAATCTTCTACCATCTGCAGCACCTAGAGCTCTGGCCCCTTTCTGAAATAGCCTTACCAATCACGAACCTGCTGAATTTAAAATCAAATTGCTCAAATAATTATCCTTGGGGACTTCCACTGCTGTGGAAATGACTTTTGAAAAGATCTTGAAGCAAGGAGAGATGAGGGGTAAGACTGATGAAGCAAACTGCTGGAAGCAAAGTACCACAGAGGGAGCGGTGCTGTATTATCCAAGCAGTTCCCTAAATCTTAAAAAAAAAAAAAAATAAATACTAGTTTTCCTACAAGTTTCATTGTAAGAAAAATATTTCATGTTTTCCTTTTTTTGTTTGTTTCTTGGAAGTCACTAATTAAAGCATGGAATAGCATGCTGGGAATCCAACAAAAACAGGACAGAAAAAGAAGAGTGGCACTGCCTAAAACCTTTATCCATGCCTTGTTTCGTTAGAGAATTAAATATATTTTCTCAAAAACATCTTCATATCAGAAGGCTCTAGGTCTTTGTATTCTGATGCAACACCCTGCAAATGGGATGTACCATGGATGGGTACTAACTAATCTCCGTGTTAGCTACTGACCCTGGGAAGTAAACACTGTACCTGCCCTACACAACATGGGGAAAATGATGTGTAGGTGCAAAATTAAAACTGTTTCCAGTGAAACAGCTAGAACAGCAGACAGGAGCTGCGACCTGCAGGGAGCATTACGGTTCTGAGCAGTTTTTGCACCGTTTTGGGAACCCTCCGAGAAGTTCAGCACAGCAGGGCGCATGTGTTGTCACTAGCTACACAAGGAGCACGGGTGCCACTAACTTGGATGTAACCACATGGGAATGGCAAAATACCACCCGGCGTTTCCCCCTGCCACTTCATAAACGGCATTTGTATGTGGTAGCTGCTCTAACAACACATTCTCCAAAGGTGAAAACACTAAGCAGATGTCAGGTCAAAACTGTACGTTTGTATGGTATAGGCTTCAGACGTGCAAATTAGAGCTTTAGAGCAATTTTTTCCTTCTAATATTACTATATGGTAAAGTAAATATGCAGCATAAAGAAATACTGAACCAAAACAGAATAGCTGCATGTGTAGAAACAAATATGAAATCACGTTATTGCATTCATCACTACAAATGTTGAAGGTACTTTATGGACCACTCTTTTTACTCAGTAAAGTTTCCAGTAACCTGTAGCTTGTCTGCACGTGGATCCTTGTGCACATCCAGCGTTTCCCCTGTGCCCTCTGGCTGCAGCCACGCAGGTAAATACCTGACAAGGAAATACCACGGATCCACCACAGACCTTCTGCCACCAGCAGCAAATGTGATCTCAGCACCTGCCCCAGGTGTCCTTGAGATTTGCTTTATGGGCACAACTGTTTGCAAGGAGGAGCTTCATGGGAATTCATGGGAAATTGATACACAATTGGAACGATCCTGCCTGAAACAAAATCACACAAATGTCTGAAGAGTTCTTAAAGAATTCTCCAAACCTAATTAAAATGTTAGATGTGGTCCAAAGAGGCCAAATGCTGAATTTTAGAGACAACTTAATTCCTTATTCAGGTTGCTTTTAAAAATATGGTCATAGTCATATGAAAAAGATGTATAATAATGTATGACATGCCTTTTTTTTTTAATACTGTCATATAATCACAGCCTTTCTTAAAATGCACTGTGCACTGCATGTTCTAGGATAGCATCCTGTATTGCCTAGGACACCTGACCCCCAAGATACATGATGCTGAACAAAATGAGGTTCCTAGGGAGCAGAGAAAAGGTCTTCCAGGAACATCACCGGATTTTTAAAGCTCCACCTAGCTACGTATTTTTATAATGCTAAAGCCTGCTGCTTTTGTCAGCTAAACCTCTGTCATTGTCATTCTCAACAGTTGTGCAATTGCACGAGGTTGTATTCCCTTCTTTGGCAGAATCCTGCAGCTGCTGAGTCACACGGGCAGGACCAGCTCTGCTAAACCCACACGGGGCAAAGGGGTTCAGGAGGGGGCAGCTGGTGGCAGCTGAGGACTCCGGTTTGGGTCACCTGTGGGACCAGCGGGTGCCGACAGGGACAGTCACTCCTGGTTGCTCTGGTTCTCTCCGCCACCCTCTGCATCTTGTCCATTTAGGCCACAGACTTTATGGAACCAAGATTTGCTTTCCTCTTACCTGCCTGCTGCTCAGGATAAGGGAATCCTAACCTTGGGCAGGACCTTTGGTCACTGTTGTAATCCAAAAAATTCACAATTCCCCAAAACATTAAAATCCAGTAGAAGGCTTTAAGAAGTGAACTTTTTGTCCGGTTCCTGTATCAGCTCCGAAAGGAGTGGGGAAAGATGTCAATATTACTAAGGCTGAAGTAGCTCATTAGTACATAATGTGATTATAAGTCAACAGTGTGCACCAAAGTCCTTTTGATTTTAGTGAAGTAACAGGGGCTGTCGGGGCAGCAGGCAGCAGCTGTGCACCTCTCCATGGGTAACAGTGGGCAATTCCTGCTTCCCCAACCAAGATGACTGTTGCTGTGGGTACTGCGAAGAATTAAATGGATTTTATATCCAAACAGCAAGTTCGGCACAAAACTACAGCATTTTTTCATTAAGAAGAAAGGCCCCAAATACAACCAGTTAAGCGCAACCCTTCCCCGGCAATGGAAAATCAGCCATTTGGCACCAATGGCAATGCACAACAGCTTTTGCTTTGCTCTTGGCAGTTTCTAAGGTCTGTAACTGACACTTCGACAAGGTGATAAATAGGAACATTAAAAGGATTCCACACTCAGTTACTCTGCTGGAAAAAGCAAGTATGTGGTGGAGAAGCCTCGCGCTGGCATTTTTCCAAAGGCATCACTTACAGACAATCCCGCTGCTGTGTCATTTGCGTGGAAACTACACATATCCAAAGTCAGGCACATCTGGAATTCTGCACTCAACCTGCAGCCAATGGTTATTTATCTAAAGATGGAGTCAAGAGGACCTCAAAATATGCTATGCTTCTTATAAAAGGAGTATAAATGCATAAAAGTCATAAAAGCAGTCTTTTAAAGATACTGTGGTGGTGAGCGCTTCTACATATATCAGAGAATCATAGAATCACAGAATG
>NW_010580089.1:21233-36910 GCF_000705375.1 Tinamus guttatus
CCACAGTACAAGAGGGCTGTGGAGCTGCTGGAGAGAGTCCAGCGCAGGGCCACAAGGATGATCAGGGGCCTGGAACATCTGCCCTATGAGGAGAGGCTGAGGGAGCGGGCCTGTTCAGCCTGGAGAAGAGAAGGCTGAGAGGGGACCTGAGCAGTGTCTAGAAGTACCTCAAGGGAGGGAGTGAAGAGGATGGTGCTGGCCTCTTTTCAGTGGTGGCCACTGACAGAACTAGAGGTAATGGCCACAAACTGAAGCACCAAAAGTTCCCCAGGAACTTAAGGAAAAATTTTTTAACAGTGAGGGTGCCAGAGCACTGGAACAGGCTGCCCAGAGAGGTTGTGGAGTCTCCTTCTCTGGAGATCTCCCAAACCCGCTTGGACGCAGTCCTGTGCCACGTGCTCTAGGTGACCCTGCGTGTGCAGGGGGGTTGGACTAGATGATCTCTAGAGGTCCCTTCCAACCCTAAGCATTCTATGATTCTATGAATATGTGTCATATCAGTATTAGCCTGTTTTATTCTCCTCCTCTTCTATCTCTTTCCTTTGCCTTCTGTTCATGTTGTAGGTGAGATCTTGGCTCCACTCCAGAGTATATTGCCATTGATTTCACCAGGACCAAGATTATTTCCTTGGCAAGTTCCTTGCAGAGTAAAGTCTCTTCTTTTTGATTCCCCTTAGGTGATGGCTATTGCCACCCTGGCTGCCTGCTATAACAACAAGCAGGTGTTCAGGGGTGTAGTGAAGATTCGGAAGGGACAAGCTGTCACTCTAATGATGGATGCCACAAACATACAGGCTGTCAAAACCATCATGTACCAGTATGCGGAAGAGGTAGGTTGAGTAGTTTGGTTTTTAACAACCTTTTGGGTTGTTGGGTAGCCTGGGGCTTGGGGCTGTGTAACCCATCTCCCATCGTGGGGTGCCCTCAAGAGGCTGCCTGGCTTAATGCACTTCTCAAGGGAGATGGCAAAATGCCCTTCCTTGCTGCATTCCAACATCTGTCAGCTGGATCTCACGTCACATCAGTGAGGTTGCTCTTGAGGAGACAGTGCTCCGGCGCTTCCCCATCCCTGCGGCGATCCCATTCCCCTCCTAAACTCCATGTCCAAACCGCTGTTCCCCTTTCCCTCCCGCCAGATCTACCAGAAGATCCCGAGCGCGGACCCTTCGTGCCACAAGACGCAGCAGATCGTGGCCTCCATCCGCGCGCGGAGCCTGCCCCGCGGGCCCCTCGCGTCGCGGCACCACTACTCGCCCATCTACGTGTCGTGCGCCATGCTCCTGGCCGCGCTCAGCTGGCAGTACCTGACCACGGTCTCCAAGGCTGCCGAGGACTTGGTGCAGACAGGCGAGAACTGAGCGCGCCGCTGGCAGGGACGGCTGGTGGAGGGCAGGGGGCTGCTCCCCTTCCCGGGGGATTGGCGGAGCAGCGGGGGCCCCCCGGGCCCCTGTTGCTGCAGGGAGGAGGGGACGCCGGCTGCGCTGGAGCCCGTGGTGACACTGGGGCAGCGCCAGGCTCCGCTCCTCTCTCTGCTGTCTCGTTGGATGGCTACAAATGCCGGCTGGAGTCTTACTGTTTGAGGTGGATTTTTTTTTTCTTTTCCCCCTCCTTTCCTCTTGGACAGTTTACCTGAATTTTTGGTTAGGATGGTTTTAATAGAAACTCCAGCTGCCTCTTCCCTTGCTTGGGATTTTGACACCTCCTCCCCCTGTTCAAAGCAACACAATAAGAGCCTTAGGGTTTTTTTTTCCTTCCCTTCCCTTGCAGCCTCTTCCCTATTGCCTCTGCTGTGTGCCCTGCATGGGAAGGACATGGAAGGCTTTGGCATCAGCTAGGAAAATAATAAGTTTCCTTATGCAAGGGAAAGCGCTGGCTGCTTTGTGGCCTAGGCTGATTACAGTCTTGCAGTCTGGAAAGGAGGAGAGGCAAATGTTTCTATTTCTGTTCTTGAGCTGCAGGAGGCTGCTAGGCTGGAAAGAGAGGAGCCTTGGGGGTGCAATGACTCTGTCCACTTCTCAACATGCTCCTGGCTGAGAGGCCACTATTCCAGCTCTTGTTTCCCAAGGACAAGGAGGGGAGGAGGGTCCGAGGCTGTTCTAGGCACAGTAGAGCAGGGAGATGCCACCTACCCCATCACAGCAGAGCCAGATGACTCTGCAAAGTGGAGGGGTGAGAATTCACCCCCTGTTCTCCTGCATCAAAAGCAGGGAAGTGTTTAGGGCCCTCATGCCCCTGGCTGCACTGGAACCCAGCTGCAGGCCAAGAAGGGCTGCAGATGCCAAGGGGAGCTGAGGCAGGTTCCTGGTTTGCTCAGCTCCAGCTTGTGCTGCTTGGGGACAGGGTCTGATGTGCAAAACTGGAAGAGCTTTCCCTTGCTTTTTGAAAGAGATCCAGTTCATGTTATGTCAAGCAGCCCCTATTCCTTTCAGGAATAGCACATGAGTAAGGAATAAACACCTCCTTAAAGGGAAGTCTTATCTTTTTTGGGGGAAGATTTTTGTCTTCAGGGTCCTTACTCCCTTCTGCTGCTGCATAGACTGTGTGCACAGGATACAGCCTGTGTCCTGGTGCAGCCTCACAGTGAGGTTATCTGGCCTTTGCAAGGCTGTGTGCCCCAGGAGCAGACTCTTAATTTAAGGGTGGAGAATCCACTGGTACTGATGTAGATAGTTTTAAGCTGTTGTTCAAAGAAGAAAAAATGTAGTAGCTCTTTGTGCAGCTTCCTGTCTTGTTAAAATTAAAGTTTTCTTTGGAAAAAGAAAAGCCTTAAGGGTGTGTTTTTATCCCCCCTCTTCCTTCCTTCCTCAGATGCACAGAGGCAGAGAGTACCTTTAAAGGAAGTACAAGCTACAGTGATGGCTACTGCAGTTCTGGGTTCATCCTTGTCCCTGGTAAAGCACTTCTCACATCCCTGAAGTGTCTGCTACTTCACTGAGCCCAGGAGTCAGTACAGGTCCAAAGCAGGGACTGTACACACCTGCTTAACAATAACCAATCATCACTGTCAAGAGGACCAGGCTGGGACTGGCTGCACTTACAAGGAGAGAGAGATGAGCTCAGCTGGCTTGAAGAACAGGCAAAGACCAGGAGACCAATGTGAGGTAGGGTTTGGACTCAGAGCAAGCTCCTAGGAGTGCCTAGATGATCAGATGATGCTAGGGTGACAGAGCCTTGGCACAGGCTGCCCAGAGAGGTGATGGAGTCTCCTGCTCTGGAGATCTTCAACACCCACCTGGGTGTCACCCTGTGCCATGTGCTCTGAGCAGGGGGTGGGACTAGATGATCCTCTTGAGGTTCCTCCCAACCTCAGCCTTTCCATGAGTCTGTGATTACCTGATCTCTGGAAGCACCACAGCCAGCCTCTCAGTTTTAATTTTCCCCTATTCCCAAGGGCCAGGACACAATTTAGTGGAGAAATCCTTTATTGGCACAGTTGTTCCATTCACATACACCAAAGCTCTGTCTCACTGTTGCTCAAGTAAGCAGAGGTCAGGGGCTATTTATATAGTGAAAGGGAGGGCCTGCTTCACTGGTTTCAGGCTTGCTGCAGTGTACCTTGTACATAAAAGCTATTTTGCTGTATTAGTGTTGGCTAATCACAAGATTCCTCCTACACAGCTAATTAAGCCTCCCCCCCATAATAAAAATAATTTTCCTTAATGCCCATGGCTCAGGAAAAAAAAAAAAAAAAAAAAAAGCTTTAGTTTTGTGCAAGGCAGCAAGATGCCTCTAAGCTTCTGCAGGACCCCCCAGGCTAGGTTTTCAGAGCATCCCTCTTCTGCTACCTCAGCATTTGCAGGTCCAGAACACCCCTCCACACTCCCTTCAGCTGCAGCACCCTCCCAAAACCATGACCCGAAGCACACCAAGCTGGACCAGCATGGTACTGTTCACCCTTTCCAGCACCCCAGTGCTGCAGGACATTTGATGGAGGGCTCAGGGAGCTCTGGCCAGGCCCTGCCCTAAGCTCAATAACCCCAGGCTACAGCAGTGGAAAAAAAAAAAAAAAAACAGCCCAGAAACAAGTGGTTTATTTAGCCCTGAAGGGAGCAGAACAAGCAATTCACAGGGGACTTGTGGGGCTAGAGCTAAAGCCACTCCTGCCTGTGACATCAAGAGAGTCAATTTGTCATTAGTAGGTGCAGATTTAGCCCTGCTTGCTTTGGGCAAGGCCCGAACAGGCCACTCCAGGCAGGGGTGCACAAGTTGTGCCTGGAAGTTTCCCAAGGGGGCTTGGTCTCCACTGCCCTACTAAGCCCCTATTCTCAGCACAGAGCTGCTGCTCCCTCCGCAATATTGGGCTGGATTCAAGAAATTCAAGCTAACCAAACACCGTGGCATGGAACGTCAAATGCCTCTGAGCAGGGATGTCCCAACTCCACATGCACCAGGAGCAAGGGGCCTGCAGAGAGCAGCTCCCATATCAGCTTCCTCCAGCTCCAGGATATAATTAAAAACAAACCAAAAAAATGATAAAAGCTTTAATAAAGTTACCTCAACTATAGTCTCTTAGAGTGGGGGCTCTGCACCCAACCTATCAGTTAAAAGCATCAGGGACTCAGGATTATTTGTGATTTGATCAAACCAGCAGCAGTGCAAGAGGAACTTTACATCTTCTTCCAATACTGCATCGTACTGGGGATGCCAGCCACGATCTCTGACTCGATGCCACAGTGGTCCTCTCCCCGGAGGATTTTGAAGAAACCTGGAAGCACAGGAAGGGCAACTTAGTCTCCTCACAGGTAGGAGGTAGGGCCACAGGTAGGGCCTAAAGGCTCACACTAAGGTTCAAAAAACCCACAGGTTTCCATCAGACAAGCCCCCTGAAGAAGGTATCTCCAGTGCCTCACCATTATCACCCCAGTCAGTATTCCAGGAATTTGCAGCCAGCCAGTAAGGAGTGCCGTTTTCAACCCCCCAGCCAAGGATCCGGATCGCGTGGCCTCCAACCTGCTCCCCAGACACGTGCTGGTACACCCCTGCAAGATAACACAACATATGAGCTCACCAACCACCCCATCCTTCCATGTACACTGCCAGCTTTAACGTGCTCGGTACCAAAACCCAAACAGACCAACTGAGAAGAGCCCTTTCTTTGGTTAAACTTCTGATGTGAGTGCATTTAACTTAATGAAGCTTTTGGAGTCCTTCCTCCAAAAGTAAGAGCCTTCTTGCACCTCCTTGACCCAATGCAGAAGTGCCCTGAGGGCACAAGCAGTGAGGGAAGAACTCATCATATCGCACGCACACGCAGCAAGAGGTCCAAAGGCAGCACATCAACACACACACACACAGACACCCAGCAAGAGGTCCAAAGGCAGCACATCAAGCAGTTCAGATCTGGGTCCAAGCCAGGAGAACCATCTCCCAGGATTTTACTGAAAACCCCAAAGAACCTTGGCTTCACATCTGAAGATTTTAGGAAACCTGACCACACCAAACCTCAGGAAAAATTCAGCAGAGAACAGGGCTTTCAAGTTGCTTTGTGCTGATTCAGTACATGTCACTCACCGGACTTGTACATGAGGAAGTCCTCATAGACAATAAAGGCTCCTTCCACTGGGCCGTTCTTGTAGATCTCAGCCATGATCTCCTTCTCACTATGAGGGACACCATAGGATGTGATGCCTAGGGAGGAAAAGGAAGTCCTATTGTCAGTGTGACATTGTCAGGCCACCCCAATTTGGGGACAGCTACACTTAATGCAAGTGGGGAAGATTCTAAGTCAAGGAGCCAAACAAGGAGTCAAACACAAGTGCTCAAGATGCAAGGCAGGGAAAGGCTGCTCATCCCTTCTCCAGAAGGAAGCATTGAGCACAAGAGCCCTGTTTTGTACCCAAATATCTATTCCAGACCCCTTCAGCAGGGGAGGAAGTTCTCCTTGTACAGAGCCTTATCTCCCAAATGGAAGCTTATCAGTGACACTCGTAAGAGATGCCTTCTCCTGGGTTATGTGTTGCTTAAATGGGAGCTGAAGGACAAAGCTTTCACTCTGAGGTTTCTTCTCTGAGCACAAGAGCCCTGTTTTGTACTCAAATATCTACTCCAGACCCCTTCAGCAAGGGAGGAAGTTCTCCTTGTACACAGCCTTGTCTCCAAAATGGAAGCTTATCAGTGACACTCATAAGAGATGCCTTCTCCTGGGTTGTGTTGCTTAAATGGGAGGTGAGGAACAAAGCTTTCACTCTGAGGTTTCTTCTGCCCTTCCCCTTCACCACCAGACCAAGCCCAAGACAACAGTACATGCCCAAGCCTTCAGACAGATTAACTCCAACAAGCAACCAAGTTGCCCATTTATAGTCTCAGCTACCACCAAGGGGGAAAGGAGAAAAAAGGTTGAGGCCAGACCCCCACAGGGCTCAAAACCATCTCCTCTGTGCACTTTGAGAACAGCTGATGGACTCACCTCTCCTCAGAGGCAACACTACAGCTATGAGGTCTCACACCAGCTGGGTGTTGGGCACTCATGAGTGATGGTGACTGCTCCAGCTCCCAAGTCTGACTGCTCAGGCATCAGAGCTTGAAGCAGGCACCAAAAGTTTCCCTTGCCAACAGATAAAAAAAATGCATCTTCCCAGCCCATGTTGGCTTCACAAACACTTGTCCTAAGGACACATGCTGGAGACAGAATTCAGCCATAAAACAGCTTGGGAAAAGGCCTGTCCTCAACTACCCCGACAACCTGCTGGGCCAGCTCTGAACTGCCATGCACAAGGAACAAGGCTCAAGCAGAAGCCACCCCTTACCAAAGTGCTTGTCCTCCTTGTAGGAAGGCGAGTAGCCCGGTTCACAGTGTCGCTGACACCTGGGGGTGTCCCCACCTTCTCCTGTGCACGGTGGCCGGGAGCCGTTGACATGGTGCTCGCAAGGAGGGATGGAGTAAGGACGGCAGCCTGTTGACAGCAAGGTTGTTAAGTGGCTGGCCCCAAGCCCACCCCACCACACAGGGTCCCAACAGCCATGCAAACAGGGAGCAGACTGTGCTGGTAAGGGGCTCCTTTCAGGCTGCTTTGTACCAGCTCAGTCTTGACAATGTCACAAAAATGATGGAAACATTTGGCTTATGGCCATGACAAGGAGACTTGTTGCTTTTTTGAAGGAGCAAAACAGCAGGAGCACTCCTTTCTTCATTGAAAGGGCCAAAAGAGGAAAATAAAAGTTAATCATAGAAAGTGGGATCCTTTGTAGAGCTGTGACTACTGTGCTCCATTCCTGGGTAAGTCAACTGCAATTAAGTGCTGCTCAGAGCCTCTTGTCCCAAGGGGGTCACATCAGGAAGAGCCATGGGGACAGGAGCAGCTATGAAGATGCAAACCAGCACCCAGAAGAAGAGTGAAGGATATAGCTGAGCCTGTAACCATGCAGAGATGCTCCTCTTTCCTTTTCCAAGAGGTACATGCCAGGACTTACCTACATGGGAGTCGTAGAGACCACCAGACACAAGGCCCCTCTCTGTCCAGTACCTCCATGCCCCAGAAGGATAACCACCATTGCACCTGCAGAAAAGCAACAACTTTCTCAGCTTAGGCCTGCTCAGAGCCTTCCACTTTTGGGAGGAAAGATGGAGAAATGAGGCAGCCTGGGGTGGCTAAAGGGAAGCTTTCTCCAGGTAGGTCCTCCTTAAGTCCATCTCCCCCTTTCTACACCTTGACACACGAAGATCTGGAGTTCCAGGCAGGAGGACACTAAGAGCATCCTCAGCTCCAGATCCCAAAGCCACAATGCCTCATTTTCTAGGATCCTCCTCACCAGGTCCTTGGTGAGCCTTTGTCCCCAGGAGCAGCAGAAATCAAACAACAATCTGGAGCCTCCGCTCTGCTCCCCAGTGGGGAAACATTTGCACTTGAAGATCAAGACTTCAGGGCTACTAGGAGGTCCCTTCTTTAGCTTGGGCAGCCACCAAAAGTGAGCATGAGAAAGCATCTCTATGTACTTGCCCTTCCTAAATCAGCCATCATTATCCAGCTGCTGGACAAAGGACATGGCCCAGTCAGATCCTTAGGCTGTACCTAGTCACCTTTATATTCCCACTTAATTCCAGCATCTATCATTAGCCCCTGGCTGAGCTTCCTGCAAATAAGGGAGTAAGAGCACACGACAAGCAAGTCAGGGCTGAAACAGCACTTGTATTTTCACCTTTGCCTTATCTCCTCCCACTCCCCTTTTAAACACACGAATATCTGGAGTAGCTCACCCCATGCCACACTCAAAGCCACAGCATGACAGCAAATCTTCTGCAGAGACCTCCACGTTCACCTTGGCGTTGGTATGAACGCAGATTCTGTCTGAAATGGCTTCTACAGCACCGAACGCCTGCAGACAAAGGAAAAACAACAAGCAGAGAGCATCACGTGCTGGTCACGGGAACAACAAAAATGCACTCCTGGCCCGTGGAGTGCATTGGTTCACTGGCAGGAAGCGAGCTGCTGTGCAGCAGAGCCAGACCAGGGAACACCCATGTGCAAGATGCTCAGACACTGCATCCAACCCCATCACTTGCAGCCCAAGGCTTTGAAGGCCATTGCTGGAGCAGGACAGGTGCTCCCTGCTGCAGAAGCAGGTCATGTTGAAGCATCAAATCCAAGCTGTGGTGGCCAGCAGGGTTAGGAGCTCATAGACCCACAAGGAAACTTGTGCAGACAACAAAGGAGCACAGGGCCAATAGCTGCTGCCTCCACATGCTGGAGGAAGTCCCATTTCCTCCACAGACTCTGGGGAGGTGCCAAGAGGAGGAGAAAGACAAACAAGCAATCTATACCGTTCAACAGCAAACTCAGCAGTTCACTTTATTTCTGCACAAACATTGTCATCATCACACAGCAGCAGCCAATAAAACGCTCTTACCCAACAGGAGCCACAGGAGCCCTGGTCTCTTATCTCATTGATGGTTGGGCAGTTGGGCCACTGCTTCCGTGAGTCAAAGTTATCTGGCAAGTCTATATCTGCTGCAAAATCTACCCTGTAAGTAAGAAAAGGAAGGTTTATCATAGGAAATGCAATAGATCTGGGTACAGAGGTCTCTCCAAGCTCCCCTGAAGGGGACTGGGAGGACAAGTGCTCTTAGGCAGCCAGAACACTTATTTGCTTAGTGAAGGAAAGTAAAGACATCTGAAGCCCTCAGGCCGGGTCAACAACTCCCTGGTATTTTCCGATTCAACAATTATGAGTTTGATGGTTGCTCCGGCATCCCACAGGACACAGGGGGACACCTGCCACAAGTTTGTTTCTATGCTCAGCTCTGGCCCCTCTTCCTGCCACCGGGCTGTTTGCTACTACAACAGATGAAAAAGGCCTTTTCAGAAATTATCCTTTTGGGGGCAGGCTGAGCTCTGACAGCCTTTTGAAGCCCTAAGCTTGTCTACAGGGCAGGAATTACTTTGCTTGCTCTGCTTCTCAGCTCTGGTAGCTTCCAAAACCAAGGATCTTGCACCTCCTTCACATAAAGAGGTTTTTGCAAACCAAGTGCCCAACCCCAGAGCACCGAGGGGACCTTTCTCAGGGCCCATAGGGGCTCTCGCCCACCCCAGACTCACATGGGACAATCTGCACAAGCTTTTGTGGGACCATCACACCTTCCCCTCTCCAACCACTCACCTGGCAGGGAGCTTGGGCCCACCCAGGAAGGTGCCACAGAGCTTCTTCACGTAGCTCATGTCAGCATTGTGGAAGTTGTGCCCTGCCTGAGGAGAGACAGGGTGACTGAGCACCAATCCTCACAGCTACTGAGATCAGCCTCCAGATCTCCCTCAAACCCAGCCTGCCTCCCATGCTTGCTTTTAAAACCCAGGGCACAAGAGCCAAGCTGCCTATGGTGACAGGGAAACGCAGCCTTCTCCAGAAGCAGGACACTGTGGCCAAAAAGTCCAACTCCAGGCTTTGACCACCGCAGTTACCAATAAACTCTTGTACTTGCTGCTTGCTTCCACCCTCCTCTCTCATCATTGCTCCTAGTCTACAAATTCATCAATGCTCTGCTCCTAGGAGGAGGTAGAGCCATCATCACTGCAGGACACCCTGATGGCATCAACTCATTGGAGAGGCTGGTTAGATACAAGGACCATGATGGGACTCACATTATAGCTGCCGCATCCTATGGGCAGCTGGTTCCACAAGCCATCCAAAAAGCCCCCTGTACTCACCTTCCAGGTGGTGTTGAGCTTGTTTATATGGTTGACCAAGTCGCTGGAGAGGGGTGGGTAGTAAGGAACACTCCGGGCATTGGCAAAGGCCACCAGGACACACAGGACAGACACAGACTGCCACATCTTGACTTCAGATCAGGTCCCTCCACCTGCAATGCAATTGGGTTATCATTTGCCTGAACACCAGAAGGAGAAACATCCCAAACGCAGGCTCAGACCGCTCTGCTGTGAGAAGGATCCAACAGCGCTTGGCAGGACTGCCAGCAGCTGCTTATTGGCAACAGAGGAAGCTAAAACACAGGCCTGCACAAAGTCCCCACCAATCCTGATCTACCCCGATCAGGAGCTGCACAAGAGTCTGCTAATACCCTTCCTGCAGCTCAGAAGAAATCGGACAGGGCAGTGCTGTTTGGTTGAACGCTGCAGGATGAGTAGCAGCAGGAAAGCTGCTTTTGAAGCAGATTCAAGCATTTCAGCTTGGAGGGCCTTACAGAACAGGAAAGAGCTAAGGGAAGGAATAAAGATCTGCTTCCCTCCATGCCCCATCAGACCCCTGTAGAGCTGCAGCCCCCATGAGCTTGGTAGCCCACTGCCCTTGCACAGCACTTGTGATTTGGGAGGGATTCCCTCAAAGACATTTATGGACTTGACGAACTCCTTTTGGCCAGTCTACTACTCTCAGGGTCCAAACCATGGTCACAACCCAATGAAAGCAATTCCTGCTCACAGAGAGGGGGTCCAAGTGCTACAGGAACAACCCATCGCTGCAGCTTATGCTCCCTTCCCATACAGGACTTTTCCACAAGGAAGGTTTGAAGCCACAACACTTGACGCAAGGTGCCAGAAAAGTCCAAGACCAGGGAACAAAAACACGGGGGAAATCCAGGAGCACATTCGAGTCAGCCACAGGCCTCCCACTTCTCATACAGAAGCACAAGCACCACCACAGCATAGATATAGGTTCAGTTTTGGAAACCACATGTCCCTCAGCTCAATCAAGACCCTTAAGTAACTTGATCCTCAAATTTAACATGTGAGGAGAGGAGATGCTACAGCCTCACCTCCAAGTTGCCTTGCACGACCCCAGCATCAGTCCTGCTCATGCATGCAGTGGAAAACTAGTCTAGATGGCAGTTTGGAGGACAGGCTCCATTTCTTCTTGCCTAGTTCTGCCCAATTTAAGTCACCCTGCACTATTTTAACCCCCCTACAAACCTACAACCCAAGCAGCAACTCTTCATGTTCCTCTGCAGATCTGCACCCAAGTCAATATTAGAAGTCCAGGCAGAACAGCCTTAGCAGACACCCTGGGGCATCCTCCTCCACCAAAACCTCCTGGCTCCCTTAAACAAAGCTTGACCAGCCCCAAACTTCCAGCCCAGCCAGCAACCCAAGACCTCAGAGGGCCAGCAGAGCCACTTTAGTCCTTAATTCCTACTCGTGGTAGTGAGTAATCACATCCAAGGGGCTGGGCTTAAGCCCTTCTGGGCAAATACACCCAAGCAGCTGGACAAATAGCTACCGCGAGCAGCCCGGTTCATGCAGAGGATGCAGAGGCGCATGCACATTTCCATGCAGGCTGCCTCCTCCCACTCACAGCCAAGTTTAGCCTCCCGAGACGAAAGCCCAGCAGGAGTGTCCTACTTTCTGCCAGCTACAAGCCCAGTTGGTTGCAGCTAACCATAGAAAAGGGCCTCCCCCCCATTCGTTTTCACGTGGCCTCTTTGTGCTTTCGGCAGGATGCTCAGCTCGAAAGCTGGTTGAGTTTCAGAAACTCTCAGTCCCTCCTTCCCCCAAGTCTCACTTCTCTGTGAGAGTTTTTTTTTTAAACATATATTTATTTACTTGCTTATCAGTTTCTCACAGACAAGGGACTCCATAGCACTGCCAGGGGAGGGGTCTTCAAGCTCTCTTCTGGCCATGCTTTCCTGATGTAACCTCCTTTTTGCTGGCTAAGCAAGACAAACTGAGCATTTCTAAAGCTAGTGCCATTTTGACAACTGCAGGAACCTACAGACAACCAGTCCAAGCTCTAGTGGTGCAAAGTATCTTCTCTCTCCCTTCCTCAGGGTCCCCGTTGCCTCCCTATTTTTGCTGCATGAAGAATAGATCTGCATTGTGCCATGAGCACTGCAGCCAAGTCCCTGCAGATGGTTAGTGAGGGAAGACCACCTACCACAAGTCTATTTGGCCCCTCTGGGGAAGGAACACCTACTTTCTGTTAGGTGGCCCTAAAAAAAGGGGGGCCTGTCCCATTGGAGAGTCACAACACCCAAAATGAAGACGTATGCTGGAAACCCACAGGCTGATTTTACTATATTTAAATGCAGCCTGAAAAGAAAGAAGAAACTGAGCTGGCCACAGCTGAGCTAGGTCCAGGGCATTTAAATCCCACCCCATCACACTTGAAATCCTCCCCAGGTTCCAGGGGCCTGGTGAAACACCAAAAATCTGATCCAACTCCACTGCATCCATAGGATGGGTCCCCCCCACCACACCTTTAACATTACAGGGCATCTGGTCCCTGGTGCAGGAGAAGACATCAGGCCACATCTTCCTGATAGGGTCCTGGTGAGCAACCAGGAGAGCCAAACCTCCACTACCAACAACACAGGGAGCACAGCTCAGTGATTATGCTTAAAAACTTTCTCTCTGGTCTTTAGAATCCCTCTATCCTTCCAGCAGGAAGGTTTCTATTTTCCACAGCACAGAAGGGAGGCACTTTGGAGGATAGAAAGCACTTGAGGCAAGTTTGCTTTCAGAAGGATACTTGAGAATTTGATGATATTCCAAAAGGCTCTTTGCCAAGAACTCTGGAGCAGCAGCCTCAGAAGGGTTTTTGCATCCTCAGGTTACAAGATCACAGATCTGTCAGCTGCGAGCACCAGTCAACCTGAGACCAAGCTGAAAGGGGATATCCTCTTTGCAACACTGTCTGGCCCAATCTTCACCTGCATTTTAAGCAGGCTGCCTGCTTCATAGATCTAATATGAAAAAGCAACTTGGAACCAGCAAAACCAGTGGGAGAGAACAGCCGAGTCTCCCAGTGCAACCCATTAGCTTGGAGCCGGCTAGCCGATTTCATGGAAAAGTCTCTGGCCAAATTCCCTGTACCAGAAGGTTTGGAAGGGCTGGCACTCAAAGCTAGATTCAGTGGAAAAGGATGGGGGAACCCCTCTGAGCTCATGTTACTTGTTTCTCCCTGTGATGCCACCACTGAAGCAAGGACCCTGGCACATAGCAGATCTATACATAGAGCAAGAATGGGACTTGTGGGACTAATTTCTGCAGACGACTGCAGGACGTTGAGTCACATGCAGCTGGCCAGCCAGGTCAGTCATCAGGCACTGAGAGGCAAAGCAGAAGTAAAAGCAAGGCTGCTGCCTTCTCTGATCATGCCCTTTCCCCACAGATAAGGCCAAGATGCTTCACGTGATGCCTTTATCTTGCAAGTATTTCCCCACCATCGCTATCTCTCCCACACACTCTGTTGCTCTGCAGACAGTTAGCACCCCATTTCCTTCCTAAAGCTCAATGCCAAATTTGAAAGTCACCAAAGGAGCCCAGCAAGCAGCACAAAAACCAAGCCTGGGTAGAGACATGCCCTGTGGGCAGCTAAAGCTCTTCATTCAAGCAGGAGCTAGTTTCAGAGAGACTTATTGCTAAAAATCCCTTTTCTGCCCCACAGGGTCCATCCGATGTCCAAGCACAGGACACAGAGCCTTCAAGTACAAGCTCAGCCCTCCAAGGATCCAAACGGACTCAATAACCAACTGCTGCAACACTTGCCCATGCACCAGGACAGGCATCCTACACACACGAGACCTCAGAGTCCAAAATGCAGCAGATCCAGCCTGGCTACACATGACCCACAGCCTCATAGCTTGAGGATGACTCTGACGGACATTGTTCTCACAGGCCAAATCCCATCACGGCCTCTTCTCTTGAGGAGAGAGTGGCTGAACAGGAAAATATATATAGAGAGAGTATAATGAAGGCTATTTGACTTCTCCAGACACAGTAACTTCACCTCAGCCACCCACCCAGACTCCAGGGAGATGTTTGGGGCTTGCTCCCCAGAGCTGTTCCAGCTCTTCTTGGGCTGCATACCTGGGAGATGAGAGCAGGTCCCCCAGCAAGGACTCTGGGATCCAAAGCATCTTAGTGCAGTCTCAGAGGGAGAATGAAAAAAAATAATCACCTCCAGAAAGTAGCTACCCACAACCAATCTCACAGCAGACCCAGGGCAGGGCCCAGACTGTGGCTGGACGCGATCCAGCCTTCCGGATGCTCTTTAAGGGGAATTTTGGCCTTGCAAGCAGAGCTCTCAAGCTGCTACCCAGGGAGGCTGCACTGCTGCAAGCCATGGAGAGCAGGCAAGGAGACAGAACCTGCAGCGAGATGGAGGCAGCTGGTGCTGCCACCCACACGCAGTCCCTCTGCGCCTCCCGCTGCTGTCTGCAACAGCGCAAGCCCAAGGGAAGGAGGAGACTGATCACCCATCACCATCCCCAGGAGATTTTGATCCTAGAGGCTGCTCCCTGCCTGATTTCCCAGGAGAAGACCCGGATCACATTAAACCAGAGGAACACGCAAGCTTGAGGGTCACATAACCTTACTCCACATTGCTGAGGCTAAAGGAGATGCACCTTTATCTCCAGTTTGCAACAGGAGACCCCAGTCAAACCTCTGTGCGGTTCATAGCAGCCCTGGCTGTGGGCAACTACCAGAGGGATCTTCTGCAGCTTGCCCAAAAACAAGAGCACCGCTCCCTGCTCTAAGGATTTCCCTCCGCTCCTTCCCCTATGCTCATTTTGCAGGGAAAGGGGCTATGAAAAGCACAGCTGGTATGACCAGGCAGGCAGGTCCCAAGTCCCACCCAGCAGCAGTTCTCAGCTGGTTCACACACCTCAGGGCACAGACAGACACCCATCCCCTCGCGTCTGAGGACGATAAAAGCTGTCTCACCATTGCAGCTATAACTCGCCTTCCCTCCAGGCCTGCAGGTGCTCAGCAGAACCCAAGTCACATGGCCTCCTCAAGCTGCAAAACCTCTTCCCCAAGATGAGCTTTGCCCTTGGATGGGGCCAGCACTGCCCCAGCTGCCCATAACTATGCATGACTCTGAGCCACAATAAAGCAAGTGTGCAAATAAAGCAGCCCTGCTTGGCTTGACACCCTGCCAGTTCAAGCTGGCGTCCCACGCAGGGTGCAAGGAACCTTTGCCCAGGTGACTTCATCAGCATCATGACTATCAAAGCTCAAAGCACTGCCTCTTCTCCCTCCCTTTTCTTTTAAAGATGCATGACCCACTCTTCCCCACCCCCCATCCCTCTTCAGGAAAGCCAAGTCATTAGCACAGGCTGGACAGCCAGCAATAACAAACACCAAAGGGAAACAAGAACAGAGCAAACGAAGAAAAAATCCATGGGACAAGTTGCCATGGTCATCCATGAAAGGGAAACTGCCACAATCCTCCCTAATGGAGCTGCACTTTTTTCCCTTCTTCAGAGAAGGATGTCAAGGAGATTTTTC
>NW_010580089.1:37741-49686 GCF_000705375.1 Tinamus guttatus
CGGGCCCGCCCCGCCGTGAGTCACGGCCGCGCGCGGATCCTGCGCGGAGCCGCCCGCTCCGTCCCGCCCCTGTCCCGCCCCCGCGCCTCCATCGCGGCCGCATCCCGGCTCCTGCGCACATCCCAGCTGCATCTCAGCTGCCTCCGGCTTCTATCCCGCCGCCTTCGCGCTTGCGTCCCACTGCCCTCCTGCTTCCATCCTGGCTTCGCCGCACGCGTCCGCCTTGCTTCCATCGTGCTTGTGTCCTGCCTGCTTCTCATCTTCACCCTGCTTCCATCCCACCTCCGCCCTGCCTAACCGCGTCTTACCTCCCTGCCACCTTCATCCTGCTCCATTCCTACCTGCATCCCACCTTCATCCTGCTTCCATCCCACCTCCATCCCACCTTACTCCTGCTTCCATCCTACTTCCATATGACCTAACTGCATTTCACCTCCATCCCATCTTCATCCTCCTTTCATCCCACCTCTACCCCACCTTCATCCTGCTTCCATCCCACCTCCATCCCACCTTTCTCCTGCTTCCATCCTACTTCCATATGACCTAACTGCATCTCACCTCCATCCCATCTTCATCCTGCTTCCATCCCACCTCCGCCCCACCTTCATCCTGCTTCCATCCTACCTCCATCCCACCTTCACCCTGCTTCCATCCTACTTCCATATGACCTAACTGTGCCCACCTTCACCCTGCTTCCATCCTAACTCTATCCCACCTCCATCCCACCTTCATCCTCCTTCCATCCTACCTGCAACCCATCTTCACCCTGCTTCAATCCTACTTCCATCCTACCTAACTGCATCTCACCTGTCTCCCCCCTTCATCCTGCTTCCATCCTACATCCAACCTAATTCCATTCCATCTCCATCCCACCTTCACCCTGCTACCACCTATCCTAACTGTGTCCCATCTCCATCATAGTGCTGTCTTGCATCCATGCTGACGGCATCTCAGAGCCACCATGCCTCTATTCTGCTTGCATCCTGTCTGCTCCCCATCTGATCCCACCTCCATCTCTTCCCTGATCGCTCCCCCATCCCCACTCCATCCCAACTTCATCCTGCTTCCATCCTACCAACATACAGTCTCCATCCCTCCTCCATCCTGTCTGTGTCCCTTCTCCAACCCACCTCTACCCTACTAACATCCCACTAGCACCTGCCTGCATCCTCCCCATCCTGATAGCATCCTTGGAGCTTTTAGTCTGGAAAATCCACCAATTTTTTGCCACACATTTGTTAACTGATTTCCCCTCCTCCATTTTGGCCGATTTTGACAGGAAGATCAAACTGCCCGGAAAATTGATCTAAGCAGCAAATTTCATGTCCTGTTCTAAGGTACCAGGATAGTAAAATTTCTCTAACAAGAAAGATCCTTGTTGTTGTCGTTATTTTTGTTGTTTTCTCTCCTACTCCAAGAAGGGATGGGGATGACATATATTTTCCACCAGCTTCAAAAATAGATGTGCCATTTTGGCAAAAATATATATATACATATATATATAAATATAGAAAATAATAAACCTAATTAGTCATGTGAAATTCAGCAGGCAACATGGGAAACACTGCAGAAAGGCTGAAAAGGGAAGAACCTGCGTCTTAACCCAGGCAGTAAAAGGGAGACCCTGAGGGCTCATGAGCCACAAAAAAATCCAGCGTTAGGGGCTGCACAGGCAGAAAAGAGAGGCCGTAGCCTGAAGGATGCAGTGGTGCAGGTCAGTGTCTGCATCTTCAGGAGATCTTAGGATGCTCTACAGGAGCTCATGTTTTGTATTAGGCCAAAAGGAGACACCAAACAGGATAGGGAAAATATATATATATATGTTTTCTTCCCTTCTTCCCACCTTAGTCTGTGGGTGCTGGGCAAGGCTATTCCAGACTCACCTGCCACCTAAGAGCTTTTCTGCGCTGTATCCAACGCATCTCCACTTACAGCTAGTGAGATCCCTTTCTCTCCATACAGTTTTTAGAAGTATTGCACTATGTATACGTATTTTTACAAGTAACATTTACTTATTTGGGAGGATTTGACATTTATTTCCTGTAGAAATTTAAGTATATTTATATAAACACGCGTTATATAAACACACATAGATTATATATGTGGATGTGTGTATAGATAGAGAGATAGATAGACATAGTTTTTTTTTTTCTGCTGCCACTTATAACCAATGAAAATTTTTGGCCACCTTCATATTTTAACAACTGATTTCAGTTGAGCAGACTTCCCAGTGAAATATTTAAAATATTCAGAGAAATTGTATTTAACACACATAACTATGCACCCCAGTGTTTATGAAGCAAAAGTGGAGCTTTTTAAAAAAAAATATTGTTTTTTTTGTGTGTGTGTGTATTTAATGGTACACTTTGACACAGCAACCACAGAGGAACATAGATTGTTATGCGATTTTAGATATCATTTTCAATCTGAAAAAAGCCCTTCACTGCATTTTTATTTATGCTTTGGTAAGCAAAGCAATAATACTCAAGTAAATAAATCTCCTGTAACCCCTCTGTGTTCGTCACTGGCTCCTGTTTTTGCAATTTTCCGTATTGCCTATGAAAAACAAGAGACCAAGGAACCTGTTTTTCCTCCTGAACTTCGTACAGCCTGTTTCAGAAATACCCGATCTTCAGGGCTGTGGGGATACGGCATGAAATGCTGCCGGATGGAGGTCAGG
This sequence comes from Tinamus guttatus, assembly GCF_000705375.1. Next base: position 40,422 of record NW_010580089.1, read on the forward strand.
AAATCATTAAACTTCATTTTTCCTGTAACTTGCTACGGATAACCCTTTGTATTCCAATACATTTTTTTTTTTCAGCTTGTTTAAGCTCACTACCAAAATACAAACTTTTGGCATTCGGATGAAGCCCAAAAGCACATTTAGCAATTTGTTCTGCTCAAGCAGAGACCAGCTTCTAAATAAGTCAAATAAATTAATCAGGATAGTTTTATTTCTGCTCCTACTGGATTTCATCCTGAAAAAAAGGACTACTTTTTTTGCCTTTTTTTTTTTAAGTGCATTCAAAAGTGTATTTTTTAAAACTCATAATTTCATCCTGAAAAAAAGTACTTCTTATTTTTTTCTTTTTCTTTTTTTTTTTAAAGTGTATTCAAAAGTGTATTTTTTAAAACTCATACACTTCCTCTAACCCCCCAATACTTCACCTCAGCCCTGGGCCATACAGTGCATTGCAGAGCTCGTCTTTTGGACTGGGACAATATTATCTAATTTCTGTCAATGGGGAGCTCCCTCTTCTTTTTTTTTTTTTCCCCATGAATTCTCCATTTTTCAAGAAACGAAAGCACAAACTAAAACTTTTCACTGACTCCTCCTAGTCTTTTTGGTCCTCTCTGAGGAAGTGTTGAACATGCCCTATCTTCTTTTCCAGGAGGGTTGTCCATATATGAACGAGTGATTCCCTTGTGTGTCACACCCAAGCATGAGACAAGAGCTTTACTGGTTTTGCACAGGTTTTAATATATCAAAGGAAAAGAAAAAAAACCTAATGTTTATTCAGACCAAGCTTCAGCCTTTGGAGCAAAAGCTATGGCTCCATGAGCAAGATAAGGGAAATAGCCCCAAGGCCTTGGACGATCCTCCCTTATCTCTTGTCGGAATCCCTGATGATTGAATCGTGGATTCCCTGGCCCAGCATTACTCAGCAAATAGCTCCAAAACAAAACAGAATTAACCTCCCTAAGTTTAGAAAAGCCGTTTGTACACAGGGCAATTCCACACAGAAAAGATAACACAGATTTTGAGAGTTGGATGCTCCACGATTTCAAAACCTGATGACTCTTAGAAATCGCTGCTGTCTCTTTCTGGTGTTAGTAAAGTATCTGAAATAGAAACTTTTTTTTTTTCTTTTCTTTTCACTCAATCACCATTGCTCAGGACAAGGGTAGGACATGGGGACACATTTATTTAAGAAAGCAACTAGAAGTGCAATGGGCTCCTTCCTAAAGAAATCTGGGCTGGGAGATTTCCCTCTGGTTGCATGCAGCATCTTTGTCCTAGTTAGGGTAGATTTTTCCTTGTTCATCCTAAGTCGACACCTTTAAAAACTGAGATTTTACTATCCAAATGGGAGATCTTAATGCTTATGCCCATGTTTCTTTTCTTCACCTTATTAATCTTGGCTTCACATTTGTGCAGCCCTCTTCTAGTGTCTTTGCAAGATGCATCCTTGAAAACTTGCATTGCGTTGAACCTTTTAATCTACAAGATGTTACAGTTTACTCCATATGGGAAGTTCAGGGACACCGAACACCGACTCAACAAGATAAAAATATGTTTTTTTTTTTTTTTTTACCCTGAGAAAGATTATTCTAATGGTGCATTTATTGCTTTAATTTGGGAATTAGCCAGCCTAGGTTGCTGTCCTGTGTCATTTTGGACAAGTCATCTGAGTTCTTCATGTGCAAAATGGAAAACTAGGGATCTGCAAGTGTGTCCCAAAAGTACCTCTTGTACTCAGAGCTGCAGCAACATAACTGATTTTAATGTGATACATATATACACATATGCAATGACTTATAACTTATGCCCAGGATATTGGTGACTTCTGAGCCTTTAAAAAATTCACCAGAATTGCGCTAGATGTTGGATCTGGTATCCTCAAAGCTGCCTGTGCCCCTCTGCTTTTGCCTTGCAATGCCAGCAAGGTTCAAGGTCACTTCTGCTCATTTTTCTTGGCTCCTTGGGCCCAGCTTGCTGCATCCCCCGCTTTGCCCCAGGCACTGGGAAACAGGGAACTCCGGTTATGCGACTCCGTGGCCTCAGCTGAGCTCACGAGGGAGCGGGTGACTTTGCTCCTGGGACATGACTCAGGAATTGGTGACATAAGCAAAAAATAAATAAAATAAAGCAGTTTCCCACCACTGTGGCCACAGACCGATGCCAAATTTGTGTGAAAGGAAGGAAGGCAAAGACCCTCGTTTGCTTCTGTAAAGCCTAAGTGGGGCAGGGAGTCAAAAGGAAGGGAGAAACCCTTTGCATTCCTGAAATCCCTGTATTCATCGTGTACCAGCGTTTCCATATTTCTGCCAAAAAGTGCTTCTGGGTTCCCTCACTTCATCCATGGCCAGCTGCCCTCATTTTGGGGGGATGAGGCTCTTCCTGGGATGTATTCCCTCTGATTCGAAGCAAACAGGATCGCTGCTCCGAGCCTGTGCTGCACCCAAGGAGACGCACAACTGTCATCTGAACGTGAAAATGGCTTTTTTTTTTTTTCATCTTATCATATCTGAGAGGCTGAGGGCAAAAATTGTCCTGCATCTGCTGCGAGACAGTCCGTTGAAGCATCTGCATTTGAAAATTAGTGCTCGACTATTAAATTTTGCCCAAACTTCCTTTCTCTCTCAGCAATTTTTGGCCTCTTTGAGCCAGAGGAGAGCTTGTGTGGCCAGCAGACCACAGTTGGCTTTTCTTCCATGTCTCTGTCGTGTTTGAATCCATGGGAAGTTTTGCCATCTGCTATGTCCCAGGACAGACTCTTTGTGCTGGGACCTCCCTCCCTCTGGACATGGGACTTGCTTGGCATTGAGATCCTCAAGTCAGGTATGTTCAGACCCCTTGGGGCAAAGTCATCCTGATTTTGGCATTGCTCTCGCTGGAAAATCAGGTCTTGTAGTGATTTAGGAGAAGAAATAGATGAGAGCTAAGCTCGGATGCTCAGTTCTTCTCCCTGGAGCGTCTAGTCTTGGCCTCCTTCCTCCAGTGTTTGCTGAGGTTGGGCTTTCAACCCCGTGTGGGCTGCAATCTCGGCGCTTTGCTCGTGGCTTGTGACCGAAAACTCGGGGCTGACTTCCCTTCCCAGCACTCCCTTAGTGCTCAGATGATGCGTTTGCGCAAGAAAAGTCAGACACCAACAGCCAGGATGGGGACAGCGCTTGCATTTCAAAGAGAAACCTCCCGCCAGCCCCAGAGGAGGAAATCTGCTGGAAAGAGGAAGCAAGAGAGAGCCCAGGACACCCGCAAGCACCACAAAAACTTGCAGCCACAGTTTTTTTCTATTTCTGCTCTGAATCGGACCAGGGCATGGATAGACCAGTGCCTTCCACTACAAGAAAGTTATAATCGCTTTTTGGGGAGGAATTTAATTATTTTGCGTTCTTCTGCAGGTCAGAGGATAACCGTGGCCAAGGACAAGACCCTGAGCAAGGTGGGCCTGGGGGTCTCATCTCACGGGGCTTGCTCCTACCTTTGGGTGATTCTTCTCTCCTGATGTGGATTGAGAAGATGCTTTCCCAAAAGAGCTGTTGGCTCCTGGGGTCAGTTCAAAGAGGTCCCTGGACTTTTATCTATATCACCAAATATACAACACTTGTATTGCCTTTGGGTCAGGCAGATAACAGAGATTGAAGAAGTTTGGCTGGAATACATTGAATTCTACTGGTCCCTCTGTGCACTCCCTGTTCTGAACTTCCCCTTTGCAAAAGGGAAACTGAGACACGAAGGGTCAGTCCTGTGGCGAGCTGGGATGGAGATGGAGAAAGCAGCAGTCCTGGCTCCCTATGAACACTAGTCATTGCTTCATGCCTGAAAAGTAAGAAGGGTGTCTGGATTCTGCATGAAGGGAAAGCTCCCAGGGTTTTTGGTGCTCCGGGGAAAGGTTATCTTGCAAGGCACGGTGCCAGCTGCTCAGTGACGTCCTTTGCACCCTCCCGGCACCGTGGAACCCCTTCTATCTTGGTGATCCCTTTCCCTGTTTTTTGCTTCTTTTTTTAAAAAAATTATTTATTTATTTATTTGTTTGTTTGTTTATTTTTGCCGTTGTGGGGGTGGTGGAAATCAGAAAAGGCAGGACTGAAAATCAGCAAGGGCAAAGTGCTGGGAGGATTTACTGAGAGCCAGAGGAGAGGGACCCCAAGAACCAACATGGGCCTATTTTGGAGAGAGTGCAAACCTGCAGGCATGCTTAATTACATTTTAATGCATTGAGGAAGGTTGTTTTGCCCAAGAGAGGAGATGATGGGGAGTTTCCCTTGGCAGGAAGGATGTCCATATGGGACATATGAGCTCCATATGAGCCCATGACACCATTCAAAGAGCCGGATGGGTCCGCTGGACACAGCCAGGAGGATGGGGACACAGGCTTGTTCAGTCTGCACTGGTTTCTGATGCCATCTCGTGGTCCTGGATGGCTTTGCAAAGCACTGAGGAAACCCGAGGTTTTCTTGACAGAGGCAGAAAGCAGCTGGGAGTCCATCCATCTCCCTCCTCCAGAGGGAATAGGACGATTCCTGTCCCTTCATCCCACGATGGGGTGAGAATTGGACCCCTAAACCCTCCTAGGGAGCTGGGACACTTTAGGAAGAGCCCATCTCTTCCTGACCCTCCCTGAGACAAAGCTACTGTGCTTCAGAGTACAGAAAAATCAGAAGACGCTGGAATTGCACAAGCTTCACCTGTGCCTATTGGAGAGACTGAATCAAATCCTGGCCTTGTGTCCACGCTTGTCCATCTCTCAGGCCAGAACAGCCTCCTTGGCAGCTTCTAGCAAGTATTGACCCTCTCAGAAATTGGTGGGACTGCTTAAGGTGCCTGCTGGCAACTAGATGTGGTAAAGTGCAGAGTCCTGATCCATCACAACAGAAAGGAAAAAAGACCTCGAGAAACCAAAATGCAAGGGCAATGTGCTGGAGATAGGAGGCTGAACACCGTAAGATATCCATGGCAAAGGGGGTTAAACTTCTGTTCCTGCAAGCCCTGGGATAGTGGCCTAGCAGGGTTACTGTGTGGGGTGAACAGCAGAAATTGCTTGCAAGGCTTGCTCAATGTCTGCAGTTGCAAATAAGGATTTGGGCAAGGATCTCCTGGCTGAGAAGTCAAGGCTTCCCAATGGGAATAGGACTTGCCAGAAGATGCAAAGAGATGAGGAGTAATAGGTTGTTGCACCCTGTCATACCTTTGCAGGGAGATCCTGGAGAGGTTTCGTGTGTTATTCCGCTGTGGTCTCACCGCCACAGGATACCATGAAAGAATCACAACTTTTTTTTTCTTTTTTTTTTTTCTTTTTTTTTTGTGTTTAAAGGCACCAAACTCACTTCTGTTAGAAAGAATTTCCATTCACAGAGGCAACTGATTGAACACTTCAGGCAAACTCTCCTTCTGGTATCAGAGAGAGAGCAACATGGGAGAGCGTGTGTCTGGAATGATGCTCTGGACCATCTCACTGGGAGGAGGAAAAGTGGAATCAGCTCATCTTGGAAATCCTTGCTTGGAGATGACGATCTGAAGGTTTGGGAGGCCTCTTGCATAAAGAGAACAAGCACAGCCGGTCATAACCAGGGGTGCTAGAAACTTAAGAGTGACCTGCAGAGAGCATGGGCAACAACCAACATGATTAACAACCTCCCTGCTTTGAACTGGAATTGCCCAGTGTGGGAAGAAATCGGATCATCTTGTGACAGTCACATCAGGACAGAGGAGGGAAGAATGGAACTGCAGATTTTTCTTCTACCCTCTCTAAGCACTTTCCCTCCAGCTAAATCATTCTGTTAATACAGCAGGAGAAAGGTGGTTGCTTCAGCTTGAGAAGACAGCTGCTCTGCGACAGCAAATGTGTTTGCTTTGTGCAAAGAATTAAGTAGTAATTGCAATGGAGTCACTTGTAAATATTTAAGTTGAGGCCTGGGTGTAAACTTATGTTCTAGCTGCAGAGAGGATCCACAGGTTATGGCCATCAAAAACCGTGTGCTGCTGTTTGGGAGAGCCCTGGGCTCCAGTCTGCTCCAGGGACTGGCCCGTTGAGCTGTGGGGTGGATGTCCTTTATGGTTGTCCTTATGAAGCAAGAAGCTGTCCCAATGGAAAGGGCTGTGTGTCCCTGGCCTCATGTGCACCAAGAGCTTGGGGATCTCACCTGAGAGGCGAGGAATGGCTGTATCTCTTAGCCCCATCTTCCCAGCTCCAGGCACAGTGAGGTCCTAATCCTGAGCTGGCCACTCAAAGAAACAAACATGGAAAAAGAAGGGACACTCCCCTGGGAATTGCCTTGTCCCGCAGGACCTGGCTCTCTTAAAAATAGTCCCCATGGCCTTTAGCATCTTCCTCCCCTCCTCACCGCTGAGTGTCACGTCCCAAGGTGAGCAGAGGCTGCATAAACTCTTGCCCCCGCTTCACAAAGGATGCTGGCCAGCGCTGGGAAAACAAGGATCGGTGTTTATGCCAGAAAGATGCACAAACATCTCAAATGAACAGCCCTGACCTCCTCCTCCTTCCCGCCGAGACGTGAGGCTTTTTGCTTATCACTGCACCCCTGGGGCAACCCATTTCAGAGATATTTTGGGAGTCGAGTGCCTTTGACTTCCTCCTTATGCCGTTTCCTTCGGCGTGGGGTCAACGCCACCACCCTCTTCCCAGAGGGTCCTGAGTGACATTTCCCCGGGATGCCTGGCCTCAGACCCCATTTCGGGAGCCATATCTGGGAAGACATTAGTTGAAGGAAGAAGCACTTCGACATGAGCCAATCATGGAGGAGCCAGGGAGGCTGGAGGATGCTGGGTGAGGAAGAAAAACAGGAAAGTCGTTGCAGATAAGCAAAAGGCCCTGGAAGAGGAAGATGCAGGAAAGATCACTTTCAAAGTCAGGTGCCTGGGTCTCAGTTTCCATTGGAGGATGGAGCTGGGGACCTTCCGGCAGGTATCGGGAGAGCCTGTCACACGCTTCCTAAGTGGATGGAGATGCCAAGGGCAGCCCTGTGTGAAAGTGTGTTGTGAAACCCTGTGAATTAATCTGTTAATGACAGCCCTAGAGAAGGGATATGATGGGGACAGGGTATGATGTGAGCCCAAAACTTTATTCTCCTGCAGGGACAAAAAATTCTTCTATGTTATATGTCCCAAGTGCAGGAAGGGAACTTGTGCGCATGCCCCAGGTCCGTCCTGTCTCAGAGTTCTCTTTACAGGTATCCTGGTGTTTATCCCATTGTTGAGCTAAAATTAAATAACTGTGTGTTTCCTTACTGGTTTCTGCTGACACCACCACTTTCCTTGTGATCCCTCAGGCATTTACGCTCTCACCTTTGAGAAATTTTATCTTGCTCAGGCGGTATGGAAATCTTCCCAGTTTGCACAATTTCTGTAAGATACAGCCTTTCTTTTACAGCCTTTCATTCCAGGAGAGGTGATGGCCATAACACCTGGAAGGGGCAAGCACAGGCCGCAGCATGAGGATACATGCTGGATGCTGCCCAGGTCAAGAGGAGATGAGAAAGAGGCCTGGGAGAGTCCAACCGATGAAGTGTGTGTGGGAGAGGAAGCCCTTGATGGGGCTGAGCATCTGGGCAACAGCAACTGCATCTACACCAGGAAAGGAACTAGTCCAAGGGCCCTTTCACTTGCCCTAAGACCACCTGTCTTGGTGTGGCCTGTCTGCAGTGCCAAACTCTCCCAGCTCCTGAAGCGAAGTGCCCATTCCAACATACTTCTTGTTGGAAATGGCTTTAGCAGGTACTGACTCACAAACCATGCCCGAGTGTTGTTTGCATCAGTCCAGACCGGTTGTTTGATGGTCAGGGTAAAAGCAAGGACCTAGTAGATAAGGGCACTTATTTAATTCTCTCTGTGACAACAGAGATCATCTGAGTCTTGACAGTATATCCTGCCAATGGTTAGGGTCTAGTAGATGATAACCCCAGAAGCCAAGAGGTTAATCCTTCAGGTATACCAGAATGTGGAGAAACTTACTGAGTGACTTCACCCCATCCTGTGATGAGATGAGATGCAGCACATTGGCCCACACTGTCAGACATGGATGCAGCCAGACGAGACCAAGCAGAATTGCTTTGGTAACTGATCCAAGAGCAGTCACTGATGGATCAGGCCACAGGCATTTGATGGTGGAACCTGGTCTGCCCATGTGCAGACCAGCTCCTCCAGGTCTGATCAGAAAGTCAGGGAGACTGCAGGGAAGGCTGAGCTCCCTCATCACTTGTTAAAAGGTGAAATATCTCCTAAAAGAAAGTCTGTCTGACTCCTTACGTGAAAACACAATTCCCAAAGCTGGGGCAGCTCCAAGATTGCAACTGGATTTGTCTCCTTTGCCAAACTGCCAAAAGGGCAACACGACCCTAAGGGAAAAAGAAGCGCAGGGCAGCAGAAGCTCATGAAACAGATCCTCCTTGCAGAGGCTTTGTTTCCTCCATGCAAAGTGTGATATAACCCAGCTTTGCTCTGCCCTCAGCACAGGCTGCTAAAAATGGTGTCCCGTCTATGTTTGGGAGAGATCTTTGTAATATCAGAGGCTCCAGCTCTGCCACAGCCTGCGCGACCTTGGTCACATCACTGCACCTCCCGTCCCTTATCTACAAGGCCACGACAGGCAGACGGGAGATGAAGGTACCGGAGATAACATGGGAGAAAAGCCTTTGCTTGGGCTCCAGCCTGCCTTGGGAGAGATGGGGGGTGATGGCAGCTGGGTCCTCCCTGAGGCTGGTTTTCCCGATGGAAATTTGTTGCCGCAGCTCTGTCTGGGGCAGTTATCAGCATTGCTATTTCAGTCAGCAAGAGCGAAGCCTTCCCCAAGCCCGTGCCAGACACGGGACAGGGGCAGGGAGGGCAGCAAAGGAGTCAAGGGGAGAGGGCTGGGAGGTGGGTCCACGTCTCTTGTCATCAGAAAACGTGAGCTCCTGCCAAGGTTTCAGCCGCTCCTGGAGATAGCGCGGATCCTCGGGAGACACGGCTCGCCCCGGGGTCGGCGCTTGGTCACGGAGCTAAGTGGGATCAGTGACAGGCTGTGCATTAGTGCTGATAAGAGCAGGATAACGGTAGCCAAACTCCCACGGCCTCCGCAGGCATCGCGGGACATGGACGGAGTGGGAAGAGGGCGGCCGGGATGATGCTCGCGACCCGCATCCCTCTGCCACCTCGCTAATGGTGCCTGCATGACCCGCCGACCATCCATCTTCCCTGGGATGGCGCGGCTGGGGAGGAGCATCCTCCTCAGGACCCTGTTTTTTTTTTTTTTTTTTTTATCCAGGAGGAAGGTTTATAAAAAAAAAGGAAA
>NW_010580089.1:58963-76351 GCF_000705375.1 Tinamus guttatus
AGCCATCCCAAAAGCAATCACTCAGAGCACTCCCAAAGCCAGACCAGCCGCTTGCTGTTTGGATCCTCTTCTTCCATCCCCACACCTGCAATCACACTCATCCCATACCACCAAACAGCAGCAAGGTCATAAAAGCTCTCACAGCTTTTATCATCATATGATTTTTTCTCTTTTTCTTTAGGCCTCCCGTTCATGCAAACAAGAGATCAGGTAAGAATGTGGTTTCCTGCTGTGGTGTCTTCTGTAGACAGAGATAGAGATGGGCAGTGGACGGACTGGATGGGAACCTGTCCAATTGCTCAAGCAAGAGCAGCATATCCCTCTCTATGGATCTCCCATGGGTCCTGGGCCACCTCTGCCAGATGTCTCATGCATCCTCATGCATCTCAGAAAGCTCCAAATGACTTTGTGCAAAGTGGATCAAACCCCAGATGTCAGGCAGGATGATCCACCTCACAGGGAAATGTGAACTCAGAAAAAAAAATATAAAACCAGATTTATTGGTGATGGAGAAGCCGAACTGTGGGTGTAGACACAGGTGGTGTCCAAAAGCCAGTCCTATGTGCAGTCCTGGTTTCAGGCTGGTCTTGGTAGATGGTCCCACCTGGCACGGCCGTGTTCATCGGCAGCAGCGCTGGCGACCGTTGCTGCAGCTCCCAGCCCAGCGCTCCATATGGAAGCAGAGCCTCCGGCAGTGGCCGCGGTTGCTCCGACACTGCTGGCTGTCCGAAAGGCCTCTGACTGCACAAGACAAAGAGACAGGAGAGGTGGGAACCCACCCAGGATGTCATCACTCTCTGAGCACAGAAAGGGGTTTTGACAGGAAAATTCAGCTGCCTTATGGTCAGAGGTGCTTGAGAGGATCATCTCCTCATTGAGAGGATCATCTCCTCCCACCAAGCACTGGGAGCCTCTTAACAACCAGCCTGGATGGGATGCCAGACTTTGGGATGGCTGAGCCAGGTGAGGTTAGCACCAAAGATCCCTTGGTTAGCACCAAAAGCCAGGAAAGGGTTTTTTCAGAATGCTTCATTTACTTATTTAATCCTTTTAATCTTAACTTGCTAAAAACTCATTTCTTAACATAGGAAGGCCAAGTTTTGGAGTTTGGGGAAAGTTCAAGGGCATATTAGCACCATCAGTGGAGTGGGCAAACTCCTCTCTCTCCTGCCTCTATCCCCGGGACTTGAGTTAACTGGATTAGAACATAAACAAGCTGGGAAGCTGAGTGGGAAAGTGTCCTCCTCTTGTTTGTCAGAGTTGATTTCCACTGTAGCCATGCTACAGTGGAATAATAACACACAATAACAAGTGCTAATAATGCCATAATGACATTAGAGCTGGATGAGATCTAAATTCCCAATAGATATGCAAGCAGTGACTGAAAAAGCCACCACAAGTGTGACCTTTCTATTAAAAAAGAACCCCAGAAGAAAAGAAACAGACCAAAAGAAACACACAAACAAAAAAAACACAAAACCAAAAAACAACAACCTAACAGGCCTTACTCCCACCTTACACCAAAGCTCACTCCCTGTTATAGATAAAAGTTTTCCATTCAACTTTGCAGCTTGCTAACAGTTTCTGTTCCTCACAGTGTCTATGTGTCCTGTGACATCTAGCAGCAGCTGATGCACAAAAAATACACCTGTTTCTTCCAGAAAACATGCGCACAATGTTCCTAAAATAAACCTCTCTCCTCATCAGGGCAAGGCTGCCAGTCAATATTGCACTGTTGTCCTTGGTGGTCCCAAAGCCCATCCTCTAAACGTGGAGACTACGAAGGCCTTTCAAATTCAGGGGGTTCTCCTCGTTCTGCAGAGGAAGGGATGTGCATCCTGGTCTGGGTCAGAGCTTCAGGCTCCTGGCTTAGACTCAGCATCTCTTTATGGCTTTGGAGATGATGGAGATGAGGAACCTACTGTCTGTGAGCCTGGAAAACCGCTTCCAGCAAAGGCTCTGCAACCAGGAACTCCTTGGAGACTGTTTCGAAATATATTTGGTCCTTGGAAGCAAGGGGCAGGTCAGTGTCAGCTTAGCTTGAGGGCCTTGTCTTGTCCTCGCCTACCTCAAAGTGGGAACGTGTTTTGTCTCTTTTTCCCAGAAACCCCTGAAAGTATTTTATCCTTACCGGGAATATCCTGGAGGAGGAGCGTGACCACGATTGCAAAGAGCAGTTGGAAGATCCGCATGGCTGAGCCTTGGTGGAAATTCCACCTGTGAGGAGGAATGAGGGGCCGAGAAGAGGTGGGAACAGGGAAATCCTGGATTTATAAGTCCAGGGGGTTGTGCAACATTCCTGGAGTGGAGGGAAGTTTGCCAATCTCAGATACATTTCAACATTCCAGCAAACAGTTGCACTGGGACATTCACAGTCTTAGATATATTGCATTACAGAAAAAAAAAAAAAAAAAAAAGGTTAAAAAAGCGCAGAGTTTTGTCAACAAATTGCACTGCGCATTGGGGATTTTGCTACTGGCTGCTGCTGGGTTTAGGACGTTAGGGCTGACACAGTCTGGCTGTTCTTGTGCTTGCAGACATGAGCATATGGGTTTGGAGGATCAAAGTGTTTATTTCCAGTCCCTGTGTTTAGCCTTGAAAAGCTCAAGCATGAAAAAAATCCAGTCTCCTCCTGAGAACTCCCAAACATCACAAAGCAAGCTTAAAAATCATTAAAAATCAAAACTCTGATTGTATTTCCCAACTTCTGGCTTGCCAAGTGATCATTTTCCAAGTTTTTGTTTACAATTGTGAGGTAAAATGTAATTCAACACCTTGCGTATGTGTTTATGTGTTTATTAAGTAGGAAAGCTGAAATATCTTGAAGTAATTATCATGAGCAGGGACTTTAGGAAAAAAAAAAAAAGGTGTTTATTACAAATCTCCCAAGAAATCTGGCAAGCTTTTTGGTTTGTGTTAATTCTCCAGCTCAGTTCTGGGAAACCAGGAAAGGTGGGACCCGAGCTGCAATGGAGGAAAGCAACACACAACAAATAGTAAACAGAAATCTCCCCCAAACTGCATCCAAAAGTGCAAGAGGAAATAGAAATCTTCTAAACATTTATTTTTACAGCAGCAAAGCAGCAAAAGGTGTCACCGTGTCTTTCATTTTCCCATTGCTAGTCACTCTGATGGCTTTTTATTTGCAGACTGGATGCCAGCCAGTAGTGAAAAAAGTAAAGCCACTGGCCTTCGGGCTGCTTGAACAGAACAAGGATCAGCTTCATCAAACAGTGCAGATAAGGGGCCCTTCACCAGCTGAACTTTGGATCTCAGGACGAGGAACATGAAACGGGGTGTCATGCACACAGGCAGCACTTAACTTTGGGGAAGAAAATGAGGATCTTAACTGTGTCTGTGGGAGAGGTGGGTTCAGGGATGTGTGTAGATGTTCTCCAGAGGGCTTGGGTTTTGTGTATCTAGCAGAACTGCTTTGTGTGGTTGTCAGAAGACCGTAAGCCAACACGTCTTGATGAAGATCTGCATCTTCATCGTGAGAGATGATGCGGTGGGGGTATTATCCAGCATGTTGATTCTCATGGTGTTGTACCCAAGACAGTGGCTGGTGGCTCAGCCTCTTCAGTCACGTCCAGGACATGGGGACAGAGAACAGGAGAGAGCTGGCAACTGTCTTGAGCTACAACCCTAGCAGGGAGGAATGTGCTATTGGAATCAACCAAATGAGTGTCCTGCTCCAACCGTGTGACCCGTTGTGTCTCAGCATGTCTGTAAAGCCAGTTGGATGTGCTCTAGAGACTAGATCTAGAGCCAGAATACCAGGTGCTGCTGATGGATGGCAAAAAGCCATGTTTTATCTTTTCCCAGAAGTCAGGGGCAGGAAGCTTCTGTCTCCTGAGCAATTGCTCTGAGTGCAGCTGGGCTTGCTCCTTCCTGCACGATCCCTACACCATGTTAGCCTCAGCCTGTGGTGAAGTCCTGCATTGGATGCAGTTGTTCCTGCTCTTCCCGGCTCTCATCCTGCCACCAGCTGGTTTCCTTCAGATCCCGCAGAGCTCAGAGGTCAATCTTTGTGCTCTGACTCACACCATAAAAACTCCTCCAAGGTGCCCTTGGGGGTTTTTAGAGGCTGTGGAAGAGTCCAAGTCAATCTACATCCCACCCAACCCGCAGTCTGAAACGGGAGCAGACGTCTCTACTAACTTTGTCTGGCTTTGGGTCAGGACCTGAGCAGCTGGATTTTTAAAATCAGGCTACTTGTCTCTGAAGCTTGGGATACATTTACTCTCTTTGCAGCAAGGATGACCACAGGAGGAAACCATAGAGGCCAACCATGCAGTGATACAAGGGCCTCCTGGAGGCCGTTTTCCAGCCACTTCTCAGCTCACCCATCTGCCCTGCCATCCTTCATCCTCATTTTCCCTGTTACTTCCTACCAGATTCTCTAAATCTCTGCAGCTCAACATAGAAAGAAGGACCCTAACCTTTGGGGAGGGCTCCTGCCTTCCTGCTTTGCACATCCAGCACATCCAGCTTGTAGTCAGTGCTTTCTTCTATGAGGAGGTCCTTGTCTCTCTCTTGCTTGTTTGTGAAGTAACCCTCCCTAAATTTCCCTTCCAACTAGTTGACCAGTCTCTATCCAAAACCATTTACAAGTTCCACATGATACTTCCTTCTAAATGGCATGACTCTAAAAAGTTTAAAAGTTTGTCCTACTTCTCCTTTTTTTTTTTTTTAAATGCTGCTCTTTACCCCATGGCAAAAGGACACAGCACAGAGCTCACCTCTTCCCTCCCAGCCTCCGTTTGCATGGCCACATTCAGATGTCCATTACAAACAGTCTCTGGCATGTGCCAGACTTCAAACTGTGCCAAAAAAATTGTCTAGGAAATGGCTGGTCGCCCCAAGCCAAATCTGTGCCAGGGATAGTGGTAGTAATTCAACAGTAAGGATGGGCACCTGCCAATATTTGAGCATGAGCATTACAGTGTTTGACCTGTGCAGACACAGCCTTTGATTTCAGACCCATTTTAGCCTCCTAACGTGTCCTGCATCTGGACTGTGGCAGGATGGCCGCTCAGCCTGGATGGTGGAAGGAACAGCCAAGGGCAAAGACTGAATTTGACCCTCTTTCTCCTGAGCTTGTGGGAGTCATGCAAGCGTTTGCATTGCTTTGCTCGGGCCTGCTGCAGATGTGAAGGACATTCTGAATACAAGAGGTTTGTCCAAGGTTATGAGACCTCAGCTTACTCAAAGAGGAGCCCGTTTGACCATCATTCCAGGTCTGATCACACAGCTCAGCTTACGTGGGTGTTTATAGACCACAAGCAGAGGATTTCATTTTAGTCTGGCTGTCTCTGCCAAGCAAACACTGGCTTGTTGCTTGGGAACAGCAAACAAATTCCAGCGAGGGGGACATTCAGGCCTTGTTTTCATGAACGAACATCTCCAGTTATTCCTGAGGCTTGTGCTGATCAACAGAGCAGACACGAGGGCAGATCTCTAGCCTATCTGAATCCTTGGGCTGTCCCTGTAGCTACAGGAGCTGAAATGGCTGCAAATGCTCAAAATATATCTCCCAAGATGTCTGGACGTTTTTTTTTTAATGTCTCTTTCAGAAACTGGCATGGGACAACTAGGGTCATACTGAAGAACCCCTATTTCTGTAGCCATATGAGCTCTGTCAGTTATAGCTAGAGCTAAGGGATTCCCAAGCCTTCTCACTAGTGTCTTCTTCCTCATTTGCTTTTTTTCCAATGAGGTCAAGAATTTCAGCCTAATCTCTTTTCAGAGCAGCCCTTGGTCTGATTCATGTCCAAATCAGCCCAGATCTCTTAAAGAATAGTAGACTTTACCTTGTTACTTATTCTGCTATCCTGGCATCCCCTTTACTTTGCCTGACTGTCCACCCTATTTCTACATGCAGTAATGCAGGCATTGCTGTCAGGAGCGGGTGAGAGTAACTCCACTGACTCCATGGGGTTTAACCCTCATGGAAACAGTGCAGCACAGGCAAGATTGTTCTTCATGGAAGGAATTCCTACAGCTAGAGCATAGGGTCATGCTGGAGATGCCCTTTGCTGAGTGCCTATAATAAGAAATACTAATTGTTTTGAGGATATAAGGGATGGAAATGGTGTTTGGGTCTGGTCCCATGAAATGAAAACAAACAGGTGTATAGATACGGGCTGAGTGGAAAAAAGCCTTTCCATAGTAAGAGGAGTTGAGCATTTCCTCCTCTCTGGGGATACAGGATGCACCACCCTGTAAGTAACTGATTTTTCTCCACACTGCTGGTCTTTGCCAGGATTTCCTTGGTTTCCGTGGGAGCAGCATACCCTATCACATACGTACACTAAAACATCTTATACTGTTATTATACTATTGTTTCATTCAAGCAGCAGGTGCTGATGTGGTGGTGGGCATGACTTCCTCATAAAAGAGAGATTTTATCTCTTGCATGAGGCAATAAGCACGAATGAGTTTGGAGGGAAACAACTTGGGCACTTGGCAAAGGGAAACAGGTCAAAACCTATCTGAGAGTTCAGAGGTCTGTAGCAAAACAGCTTTTTATTTTATTTATTTATTTATTTATTGAGAATTATTTTTCAGCCATCTCTTTAAGCAAGGGAATACATAGCCAGGGAAGTGTGGGACAGTGCCTTGCAGAAGCAGCTTGCATTTACAGTCATGTTGCTTCCAGGCAGACACTGTGAAGCTGTCAGGTAGGTTGGCCAAGCTGGCCAAGCATTTCCACCCTACCCCTTTGACTTAGCTGAGTCAAAACTCATCTGCCCAACAGGTTCAAAATATATAGGGGTCAGAAGAGATTTACAAGAAGAGCAGCATGAGCTCGTATGCTTCACTTTCGTAGGAAAGCAGGCTGTAAACATGGTGGCTAACATTCATCAAGATAAGAGGCGTGAATCATCATCTGTGTGGATGAATGTGATAAATAAAATGATTTGGAAATGCTCCTTGATTTACATTGCCTGTCCGTGCTGAGTTCCTATATCAATGTGCGTTGGAGAGCTGGCCTGGAGTCCTTACAACACGGTGAGGAATTTGGCTCTGGGCTCAAGCCCATCTCTGTTTTCAGCTGTGGTTCCCAAGCCAACAGGCAGGTCTGTGCAATTAGGGCTCTCCTGTCAGCTCTTCTAAGGGCAGAGGATCTCCAGTGAGGTGCTGGTATCTCCCTGTGTGTGCTCAAGTCCCACACGGTGCTCTGCGTGTGTTATAAAAACCCAAAAGAAAATAGCTGGGCTGCTTGTGGGCGGCCTCAGAATCACCCAGAGAATCAAGTTACTCAAGTGAGTTCATCTTTGAACCTCTCACCATGGGTCCTGACCCTAATGAAGTCAATGGGAATTTTCCTGTTTGATTCATCAGAGAAAGAATTTTGCCTCCTAGGGAGGACTTTTCCCTGGCTCTGACCAGTGAGTGAGCTAATTGGCATAATTCTCTCATTAGATCATTGTTTTCTTGCTTATACAGATGTGATTGTCCCGGAGACAGGCTCTTTCTTGGGACATGGATACCAAGAGCAAACTAGTAAGTGGTGCAGGGGCATCAAGATGCTTCAGGCTGAAAAGTTAAAGGAGAAGAAAGAAACACAGAAGGGCTGAGTGCACGGGGAGACCAGTTTGGTTTAGGCTGAGACATCTCATAGGCAGAAAGCTGCTGGGTACAAACATGCTAATTGCATTGCACTTCTTGCCTGGTGATTACAGAGAAAGGAGAAATACCAGAAATGCAGTCCATGGATGAAGACAGTGAGGAATATTTTGCATAGTCTTCAAATCTCTCACCCAGCTGTGACGCTGGGTTCTTCCTTCTTCTCTCTGTGCTATGAAAGAATGAAATGGGATCCTCCCTACTGGGCTTTGCATTGCCTGTTGGAGCTGGGGGTGTATGGGGACAGCATATTCACCACTGCTATAAAACCTGCCTCTGTGTAGCCTATGTGTGAGTAAGCACAGAGGTATGTGCATGGGGAATTCCTGCTCCTTCTCCATGTTTTAACCCTTTAGCCAGCCTTTCCCAGTGCTTATAAATACCTGGCACAGCCTGGGAACGAGACATATGGGTCACACTTGGCCTTATGTCAAAACAGGTTTTGGACCAGGAATGATGGTAGAGGGCTGCTCCATTGCAGTGATTTTCCAGGGAAATGGATCACTGTGTTGGCTTCTGGTTAATGGGAAACAGTGTAACCCATCACCAGCAATTTTTCTGAGAGGACTCAGGAGTCACAGAAGGGCACTTGCTGTTCTGTTGAACTTCAGGTTTATTGCTTTCAGGTAAGGAGAGGCAATTTCTCACCTGAGCATAACAGATAACTGACAAATGTCAAAGGGGGCAATATACATAAGCAAATGGAATGGCCCAATTCCTTCCTGTTGCAGCATCTTCTAAAAAGTCACAGCAAAAGGCAACACGTTTAAAAGTCCACTAGTCAATCCATAGCCTCTGACAACTGGAGCAAAAGTTGTCCCAGGGGAGCAACAGTCATAGAAAGACAAAACATTCCTTCCCAAGAGATAAAACGCAGTCACAGCCTGTTCCTTGTTAGTGGAGCCTGCAGGTCTCCATGTGTTGCAGTTTGCTCCTTGGGAAATTTTCAGCCTTTTTTATAGGAGTCAGGACAAAATTTTGCAGCACAGGATGATAGGTTCAAAGCAGAAACCAGCCAGATATTCACCAGAAGCACAGTTTCCAACTCGGCACAAGCCCCCTTCGTGGTTACAGCTACCTGGTCCATAAGCATTTCCTGTACAAAGAAGCAGCAAGTTGATAGGTAAAATGCATGGGGTTTTATTTAACACAAGGGTGCCTGATCAGCCGAGGCAAGACTGAGAGTTGCATGGAGCCTGGGCATGCAAATCTCAAAGAGCGTGGCCAGGATCCCTGTGTTAAAGGACACCTTGTGATATCTGTATTTATTACCCCCCACCACCACCTCCTCCCAAAATAAATAAATTAATTAAAAAGTCCTGAGGCTCAAAGCCAATCTCGTGTATCATTTTGTCATACAGTCTTTTTTTTTTTTTTTTTTTTTTTAGGGTATTGTCAAAGACCTTCCACTGGAGGTTGGTTCAGCTGCCATCACCCTACCGAGGAAACAATTGCAGTCTGAGAAAAAGAGGAAACACTTCTCCAAGGGCTCCAGAAAGAAACACCAGAGCAGAGGTAAAAGACACATCCTGTAAAGTTTGCCCAAATACTCTGCCTGGAAAGACAGAGCAATGTCCCATTTCAAAGCTATTTCCCTCCTTATTCCCCTAGGGATGGAATTACACATTTTGCCAAAGTGCCTGACCCATTCCTTCACCCAGAAACTTAAGGACACTTCTCCCCACTCAGTACCTATAATACATTGATGTGATTGTTTGGCTATGAAAGCTTATTCCTATTCCCAGCTGCCTCCATTTACCACCCTTGGCCTTCCTGGTCTTACCGTGAGCAGTCAAGGAGATGAAGATTAAAAAGAACCAAAGGATCCCCATTGCTTTGATTCTGCTGGAAAGCATCAGGGCTGAGCTAGAGATTTTGCAGCAGCCTCTGTATGCCATTGGCATGCTGGATAGCATCCTGGAAGAGGGAGGGTACAGGCAGGAATTAGCTATAATCCCGTCTCCAGTGTAGCAGTCGCTGCTCAGAAATCCTGCTCTGTGTCGTTCTGACCCAGCGATGCCGCTCCAAACAATGTCGACTCGTTTTACATGCCCTGATTATCGGCTTCCCTGCTTCCTGTTCCTGGCACTTGGCATTTTTGGACTGGTAGATTGCCAAACGTAGACAGTGAAGAGCCTGGAGTGCTGATGAGCTGGAGGGTGGTAACTTGCAAAGGCTGAGGAGCTGCAGAGAGGAGTCACGCAGGCTAAGAGTGATTCATTTCTGCCTGAGCTCCTTTGGATTTTTATTCCATCTGAAACCTGGATGTAGTTTTCCTGCCAAAAAGTCATTACAGCTTTGGCTTCTGAGGAATTTGGGAGGCCTCATTCCAGAGCGGGATGACCACACAGTGCTTCTCCACACCACTGGTAGAGGAGGTAGCTCAGCAGCACCTTGCTTGTGATAGATGTGCAGCTTTTGCTGTAAAATCAGCATCAGATATTCCATCTGCCCTCACTTGGCTGCTGGCCCTGTTGATTGATGGCCCTTTGGCCCTATTAATATAGTTTTTTCTGTGGATACTTCCTAAACTGGACAGCTGAGGTTAAACTGGACAGGCCCAGGTTTAAAAAAAAATCACTTCTTCTTGGAAAAAAAACAAGAGTTATTCACATGCACTTGATAAAGTCATTTAATCTTCTGGATTTGCAGCCACAAAGATATTGATTCACAGAGGTGCCTTGTGTCATAGAATTATAGAATCACAGAATCATTTTGGTTGCAAATGACCTTTAAAATCATTAAGTAAGTCCAACTGTAAACCCATCACCACCATTCAAAAACCATGGCCCTTAGTGCCTCATCTACACATTTCTTGTCACTTGAGATGTTTAATTATCAGATATTTCCACTTGAGATTGGCAGGAAGGACATGCATATGCCTTTCTAGAAACCAAATGTGATACCCTTCGTCAGCTCAAGGGACACCACATGTTTGTAAGCGGGCAACTGAGTCTGGCCTTCTAAAGCCAG
This sequence comes from Tinamus guttatus, assembly GCF_000705375.1. Next base: position 69,569 of record NW_010580089.1, read on the forward strand.
GAAGACCAAAAGTCAGAGATTTCCTTGAATGCTCTATAGCCTTTTGAGTAAAATATTTCACATCCAGGGAGCCCATGCAACTGCAGCAGAACTGCTATGTCCTTCATTGCCCATCCAGGATCCTTCAGGCCTGTGACCCACTAGTCTGATGGGAGAGACACTCAGAGCCAAGATGACAGAGGTTGGTGATCCCACCAGGAGAGTTCTGGTACCCCCGGAATTATTCCTTCAGCAAATACCCCTGAAAGAGATGCTCAGAGACCCTTCATAGATATTTCTAATCTGCCTTGCTGATGGAGGTGAAGATCACGTCTGGACACATGCTAGTAGATTAAACACAGAGGTGCAAATGTTATCTAGGTCTCAGTTGCCCACTCCATGGCACTCCATGAACACAGAGATTGTGAGACTGTAGCTTCTTCTGTAATCTCGTGGCAGGAGCACCCAGCTAAATTTTTCTATGTGAAGTTTGTTCTCCCTCCAACCACCTGGGATATAATTCCTTCAAATAAGGGGCCTGGGAATGTGCTTTAGCAGGTGTCTGGGAATGCACACATAGCACCGAGTTCTGCTCTGTTGGGCTTTAGGCATTTTATTGGTTACAGACGACATAAGAATTCAAGTCTGTATGCAGTCTATAATCACTGGATGCCAAGAAGTGGCAAACTCAACCTGAGAGGTGTTTTACGTATTTCTAGATTAGTTACAGCATTTGCTACAAAGCCATAGCAGAAGTGAAAAGCGTATCAACTGTGCAGACAACGAGACAACTGCATTCTCCTTATATCCATTTTATAATGGATATAACTGGATATAAATGCTTAACTGGAAAACAGAAACAAATAGACCAAAAAAGAGGAAGGAATGATCTTTAGCTTTTTAAGGGACATGATTCGCCAACAGTTTGTTTCTTTTTGGAACAGGGTAGTGGGGGCGGTATTTTCTTGCTGCTTCTTTGCAGCATGGAATTAATGGTCCAAAGCAATGCTGAATAACATATTCATCTAAGAAGCAGGGTCCCCACCGGCACACCCCACCTGCAAGCATGCATCTTCTTGTTTCCTGGGCATTTCCTGCAGGAAAAAAAAAAAAAAAAGACGTATATGAAATGCCAATTTGTTCAGAAACCACTGCGTCAGACACAGGAAAAGAACCTGGGCTATTAGCAAGCACAAGAGGTGACCCTGCAGCCTAGCTTGTCCAGATGTGAAATACTTGCAAATAGAAATAAAATGATAGACCGGTTCTTAAGTGATTATAGTGTTTTCTAATGATTTTTGGAGATCTAAAAGGATATGCCTTGCCCAAGGCTTCTCAGAATTGTGGTAGAGTTTGAGTCTCTATCCCAGGCTTCTGCGCTACTTAATAGGAAGTACCCCCTCGTTGGAGAAAGCTTTTAAGTCTTACCTCTGGAGTGCCCCTGGTGTCTCCTTTACTTAAACTCATGGATTTTGCTCACTAATACCCAGAACAGTCATGGGAGAGCAGAGCGCATCTGAATTCTTGGTTTGCCCTATAAGTGTACCCTTGTGGCATCCAATATTTACCCTGTCACTCTCATCCTTCACAGATGTGCAGTAGGTGCTCTCTCTGTCTCCGAATACTTCCCAGCACAGTGCCCTGCTCTGCCCACCAGCCCAGCCCTTCACAGCCTCCTCAGATGCTCCTCGCTCCTATTTGAGTGGTCCTTCAAGCGGGGATGCCCCTGTCTCCAAGAGCCGTGTTAAGCTCTGAGTACCCATCACACTCCGAGCCTGCAGGGTGGGTGAAGTCTCCATGTCTGCAAAATACCCGAGATCTCCTTCTGCAGCCCAGCACTTTCCTTCCTTACCTGGAGGATTCAGGAGGATGATTGGCAAGACAAGCCAGAGGAACTCCATCTCTGCAAGGCGTCAGGATAGGAGAATGGATGGGAGAGAGGTTTTGTGCTTGGAAAGCTCTGCTCTACTTGGAAAGCTCTGCTGGCAGGAGGGGCAGGAATTACTTGTGCTCAGGTTTCATGCACTCTGTAAGCGATATAAAGGATTTATCTGATGTTGTCCTGCCCCCACAGCCCGATTTGAAGCTATGGACTATTTGGTTCCTGAAAGATACTAATCTTGGAGAAAGAGCAGAGTCAATGCCTGATGCAGCCACATGGTCATTCCCAGGTGAGCCTGCTCAAGCTTTGTGAAATGCAGAATTTTTCTGCCTTTTCTCTCCAGGCTTAGTAGCTTTTTAAGTGCTTTTCCACTCCAATAATGAAGTGCTCTCTTCAGTTTGCCTTCAGGATCCCCCAAGCAGAAAGAGAAAATTCAACTTCTGTGGTGTGGAGAGGCTCATCTCCATAGAGTATGAATGTCTGTGTGTGGCTTTCTACACACAGCCAAATGACTATGACATTCTGGAGTGGAAATGGGATGTAAATAATCTGTCTATAAACACAGGAAACAATCCAATATCTAAGATCTTTATTGCAAAACCTTGTTAATGTAGATGCACCATTGCATTAGGCACCAGGGGTTACCAATCCCGAATTTTGAAGCTGAACATTTCTTTACAAAAACATTGGCAAAAGAAAAATAAGTTATTCAGTGTCAGGATTTTGACAGGGATAGGTCTTGAATAGGCAAGACCCTTTTCACTCTTGGGCGGAGCTGTGGTGTACACCTGCTTTCTTGCATGTTGCTGGCACCTCCTTCCAGACCTAGGTAACCCAGGTCCATTGAGAGCAGCCAGTGCACTTGGCACTCACCTGGGATCTGATTAGAAATGATAAATGCTTGCCTGGAAAGTCCCCGCGCTGAGCCGTGTCCTCCACCAGCTTGCGTGCCTGCTGAGCTATGGGTACATGCAGGTGGGGTTCCTCCTGTCCCTTCATATGCTCAGAACACTCCACATTTTGGGTTTACAGTGTGCCTTTGTGGGTGGGTTATCTGCTTTCATGGGAGGCCTTTCATCATTGGTCACAGTGCTAGTCCCTTGATGGGTTTCTGTGGGAGTTGTAGGGACCTTTTAAGAATTTCTTGTGTGCTTTATCTGCATACAAGACCTGATTTGGGGCTAGTAAGCAGACTCTTTATGCTTTACTTGTTTCTGTCTTATGATGCCTCAATGAATCTTCTAGCAAACCTGCAACTTGATTTGACTCGGAATGAAAAGGCTCCAGCCATCTTCCTTCTCTCATTTTCACTTCTCCTGCCAGGTGCTGATGTGTTGGTCAGGGCACTGTTTTTAACTCCATCAATTATTGTGTGTCCTTGTGAAGTCCCTTTGACTCTTTGGTGGTATCTCTATTCCAGTAAATTAGACACCATCATCCAACTCTCCTTTTTTTTTTTCCAGAATAGGAGAGAGAGCATCTCAGTGAAATGGAGATGAACCAGCTTCCTGAGAAGGCCATGTGTGAGGACACAGTAGTGTTGTGAGATGTGCAGGTGCTGAAGTGATGAGAATTAGGAAGCATCCAAGGTATGGAGTTGGAGGTCGTAAGGGTCAGTTACTTTTTACATTTTTTTCTCTCAGAAAGTGGTAATAAATCACAATCCGATCCACTTTGATTCACTTTTAAGTCCCAGACAGCCAAGTGCTCTTTAGAAACTAATGAGAGACAAACAAGACATGCCAATGTAAGAAAGCAATTTTATTATCACTGCCATTATAATGCTTATTACACACAAGACAAAGATCCCAAGTTTCCAAGTTTTCCAGACACCACATCTCCAGTTCACTTTATTCTATACACCTGCAGCAGAGCATGACATAATATCGGCAGGTCCCGATCTCTTCTTGCTGGAAACCACAGTCATCGTATTGGCATATCCCGCCTCTTGCCAGGCACCAGGATGAATTCCAAGTCAGTGGAGCGCTCATCACTTCTCAAAAGAGATACAGGGAGTTGGGAAATAGTTTTTTTTTAAGTTGCTACCATGATAGCAGATCAAAGGACAAGAAAGACCAATCAGGTGTTATAGTGAGGTGCACTTATGTGTGGGAAGACTCAGAGGAAACAGAGACCGCAGCTTGTTTATACTTTTGCTAGATTTGTGTGGGTCTCAGAGTAAGACATAAATCAAGACATTTCATTAAAAAACAGCCACATTTTTTTTCTAATGAGAAAAAAAATACCATTAATCTTCCCCCTCACCACTTTCTTTTATGAAAATCTGAACCTTTGGATATATATATATATATACTAATAAAACAGGGTTGATAAAAAAAAAATAGGACGAGGGTCAAACACTGGATTTTCACCATCTGTTCTGTGAAATTCCTAGCACATCCCTGAAATGGTTTTAGTTCAGAATAACTGTTGCTATTTCAAACAGTTCCCAGGTGTAGTTGGGGACCTGGCACAGATCAGGGATTGCTCCCAAAAGGCTCTTTAAATGTAGCCTCTTGTTCTTTAGAAAAAAATTTAATACGACAGACAAGACCAGATTGTGACATTTGCCCATTGAGGTAAAGAGGCTCTGGGACTGCTCAGTTTGCTAGTATAGATACAGTCTTTCTGACACTGAATAGTCAAGAAAATGTACCAGATTTTCTGAGAATTTTCTTAGACTTGCAGGGTGACATGTAAAACAGGCAAGTTTTCTACTTGATGCAGATCAGGCGAAATATGGAAGCGAACCTGTGCTTCTCACATCCTGCTGAGTGCCACTGGCTTCTCTCAGGGAGATGCATTACCTCTCCTGTTTCGACCAGGATTCTTATTCTGGACCTTCCAATCACTTATCCATTTTTTAAATTCCAACAAAACAGTATTTTTAATGAGGAAAAAGAAACCCTTAAACTTATGGAGGTATAAAATGAAATAAACATATTTTAAAAAGATAAGACAGGCATTTCAGAAGTTATTTTATCTTGTAAGAAAACAGATCATTAGAAAGTCTGCTAAAAGGTCTGGTTAGCTATAACTTTTCATCATACCATAACAAGAATGCAGACACAAATGAATGAGAATAACCAAGCTGGACATACATGGTGCTCTGCCACCCAAAGCATCCTTTGAAGCAAGAGGTCACCTACCAGTTTCTCCTGGAAGCTCCTCCATCTCCTTGAAGCACTCTCAGAAAGACACTCAAGAGCAAAAAACATGCATATTAAAAAAAAAAAAAAAGTTTATGGAATTACAGCACTTCAAAATTTTGAGGAAGCAATAGATGAGCCTTTTCAGCTCATTTCTTTCGCATGAAACATTGCTGTGACTGAGTTTTCCTCACAAAAGTATTCACATATGATGTGAATTTCAAGAACATAGGTTCAAATGCTTATGGAAACATAATCTTGTTAATAATCAGCAAGAGTCTGGAAAGCTTGAACTCTCACCAAGTCAGGAAAGATGTACAATAAGATAGGTATTTGACAGAGCTATAATATTTGTGCAGCAGAAGCACCCCATAATCTACATCTGTATTAAACAGCAAATGGATAGCATTGAAAGAAATCATGGCTTTCTTCTACAATTTCCAAAACTGTAGCAGTTGTGTGCCTTTTGAGATAAGCTTACACAAATACTATGTGTAAGGTTATTAATCACAGAATCACAGAGTGGTTGAGGTTGGAAGGGACCTCTAGAGATCGTCTAGTCCAACACCCCTGCTCCAGCAGGGACACCTAGGGCACGTGGCACAGGACTGCATCCAAGCAAGTTTTGAAGATCTCCAGAGAAGGAGACTCCACAACCTCTCTTGGCAACCTGTTGCAGTGCTCTGTCACCCTCCATGGCTTTCTTCTACAATTTCCAAAACTGTAGTAGTTGTGTGCCTTTTGAGATAAGCTTACACAAATACTATGTGTAAGCTTATTAATGTGTAATATATTTGTATTTATTTCAACACAGAGATGTTTAGGCCTCTTAATCCAGCTGCAATGCCAATAACAAGTACAGTATTCAACAGTAACGTCAATGAGGGTAGTTACAGAAAACTCACCGTTTATATCACTTTAATAGAAGAAAAAGATACCATTTTACAAAATGTTCCTGTTATCCCCTATCCATAATTACCAAGGGTAGTTTGATTTGGGCCTGTTTTGGAGGAAGGGTGGGATGATCTCATAAAAATTTTATCAAGAAGAGCTTTCTGCACAAAATAAACAAACAAACAGACCAGTTTGTATTCTCTGCTCTAGCTTTGCACAGATGACTGTAGTAACCAGGAATGCATGGGTTCTTTGTACTGAAGACACATCCTGAAAGGTGCTGAGCTCCTCAAAAGACCTTCTTGGACGATAAATATGTAATGAAGAATAGAGCACACTAAGGATTTTCCAGGATGTGTCTTACTGTGTCTAAAGGAGGTGGATAAATAGTGTGATCTGAAGAAAGATGGTAGCTTAGTATTGCCTTCTGGAAGGAAAAGGAGCTTTACCACCATAGCCGGCTTCCAGAGGCACCTCCAGGCTCTGCAATCAGCCCCAACACTGAGCGTTGCAATGTGCACCAGCAGACCCAGGAGCCTCAGTGCCGGGGCAAAGCGACAGCAATGGCCTCCCATAATGCTGCAAAGTTTAAATATGCAGGAAACCAAAGTGCCACAACACAGAAACATGACAGGACAAAAAAAAAGGAAGGGAGGTAAAGAGCAGGTTAAAAGGCGATGTGGTTTCTAGGGACATTGTGGCTATGTTTATGTGGATTTCTGAGTGTGGGTGCAAGAGGGAGATTCTGCCTCTTTCCAGGGATCTTTGATTGCTATACTTGTTTATTTAGTATGTATCTCCCTGGATATGTGGAGGAAAAATCATGGTACCACAAGTAAATTGCGTACTTCATATGTTGAGAAATGTAGCAGTTTCCCT
>NW_010580090.1:0-13144 GCF_000705375.1 Tinamus guttatus
AAAAAAAAGAGGGTGCAAAAACCTAGACAAAGTCACAGACAGCAACTGACCTACATACTAAAGTGTCTCTGTCTGCAAACAGAATTTGAAAAATCCCCGACAGTTCATTATGCTATTGATTTAGACTGCAGCAGAAACATCAACTAGTTCCCTCAGGGAACCCTGATGACTTAGAGGGAGAAAAACATGCAGTAATTAGATGACTTAAACTACAGTAGAACATGTTGTTAAGAAAAAAAATAACATAAATAGATTTTAAATCAATGTATGAATAACTGAATGGACTTTGAAAAGGACATATAGATGAGTGTTAATTGTAATGAGTGAAGTGGATAAGGACACTTATATGCAATGTTATCAGGAAAGATACAACTTTTCCAATTTTGCATTGTTTTTAAAATTTGGAAGGCCTTTGCAGGCAAGCCATCCCATACTTGTCGCGTCAGCTGGAGAGGGAAAGGAAGGAAGTTCAAGAAAACTGAGCTCCTAATTACCACCATCATCCTCTGAAGTGGATGTGGCTGGTACAGCATCACATGCCTACGTGGCTGGTGCTACAACGGTTTTTATGCACACATGCACAAGCCCAACAGATGGTTATAATCATCTGCAGGCAGGCTACAGCAAAAAAAGTGAGCAAAGCAGGTTATGTTCACTTTCAGCCTTGCCTGCGACTGCACTGAAGTGCTTCGCAGCCTCAAGGCAACTCTCCCTCCCTGGACAAGGACTAGAGCCCATTAAGCAGGAGGCTGCTTGGCTCCCCTTGGTGAAAGCAGCCATGCAAACCCCATCACGTGCCCTGTGCCTTTTGAGGCCCAGGGACATGGTTCTGACTGAAGCAACAGTGCACAGGCCAAATAACGGCCACCTCAAAGGGAAGCGCGTCTATCTGGTACTTCAGACTCCATTCAAAAGGCAGGGAAAAAATTAGACATGTTTAGGAACTTGTCTAGCGATTAAACACAGTCAAACAAGGATTTATTTGATGCTGAAAGTGTCCACCTTGAGGTGTGTAATACCAAGCAAACACATATTGAAGTTATTTTTAATATCTGTTCTCACTGCAGCAGAAGCCTCCCTCTAACCCACGATGTGCTCCTGCTAAATACAGCTGCAGGGATCAGTAACTAACCGCTGGCCAGCAGGACACGAGAAAGGCAGCTCTTTGCAGGGCTGGCTCCAACACCATCACTTATGTGGCTTGCAGTACCATCCAAATAATGTGGTTTTCGGTGTCTTCTCCACAGTCTCGTGCATGGGGTGCACTTAGCTAAAAGTAAACAAGACTCAACAGCCTAGGGAACAGTTCTCCTTTGAAGAGCAGCAAGACAACCACTGTAGCACTTCCACCTCCTGCTGCTGCCTCTGCTACCATCATCAAGCGCTGAGTGCTGGCTTTGCTTCAGAGACACGATGAAATCCCTCGCTTGCCCCCAGAAAAGGCTCAATTATCAAATGCGGGCACCTTCACACAGCTTCCACATTTAGCATTGGTGTTTATGTTTCTATATATTGCCACATGCAAGCTAATCTAAGCGCTCAAATGCAGGAGTGAAAGCTCGCGTGCAGTTATCTGAAAGCTGGACTTCCCATACCGAGTTGTTCCTGCTAAAGAAAGATGGGGGTCTGGGGAGGAGGGAAGTAGTAGCAATGAAAACCTCAGCAACATATAGTCCCTGCTCCCTTCCTGGACAACAAAAACAGCGGCAGGCTAGAAACAAGCTTGCAGATAAAGCAGCAACAAGGCTGAAAAAATGACAGTCAGGAGCCTATTTTAAAAGACCTAAAAGGGTACATATGTCCCATGCTTCTTCTCAACTAAAAGGAAAATTGCATTACACGAAAATTTTTACAGAAATTCAGAAAAAATAGTATCACAAGTATATGCTGAGAATTTTTACAAAGACCCAAGGTGGCTGCACACGGATCTGAACAAATTCTGTTTCATCTTCCTCTTAGGAGCCTCATCTTATGTGTACAGAGCTAAACATTAACCCCACTATGAATACAGCCTGGGTACCATATCAAAATCCCCACAAAGAAATGGCAAGAAATACAGACAATCCTACACCAGCCTGCATAGTTGGAGATGATGCTGACATGCATGAAATGGGTTTATAGAAGTAATGGAAAAATAGTGAAGAGTTTATCAATATGGGTATGATTATGCGATCTGAAGAGACCAAAATGTTCCTATGAAAAGGAAAAGTAAACTGAACTCCAACATCTGAAGATATTTACTTAAATGCTACTTGCTGGAGAAGCAGCTCCTCAAATACAGACAAATACACAAGAAATTGTATAAATATTTTCTTCCTTGGAAGCCAACTATTTAGACTTTTAATGGATTTTTTTTTTTACTTTTTTAAAATAATATATGCTTTAGCCTATAGTTTATGTAACTTTTTTATGTTAAAATCCATATCCTGATTAAGTGCATTCATCCCTCATTAAGGGTACAAAGGTGCTTCCCAGTCTCATTGCCACTGAGAAAACAATTCAAGAACCACACTAATACATTTATAGTACTTCAAATACATATCTTAAAAATGCCAGTACACCACTAAAAAAAGTGAACAGTTGCATATCATATACTCATATTGTATGAGTATATGCATAGTACATTTTCCACCTCTCAAGAGGTGGACAAAGGTGCACAGACTAGAGGAAAATACGGGCACAATAACAAGCATCTATGAGCTAAAAGCCAGGACATGGCAGTCATACAGGGATTTACATTAAGGTATGGAGAGAAGTCTTTCAAGAGAGTCATTATTCTGCCAGCCCAGAGTGTAGGGAGGCACCTACCTTCCTGGGTTACCTATAAGGGACAAGGCAGCAATACCATCAAAATGCTGAGATGGACACAGGGCACAATACATACATTACCCTGGCACTGCAATTACTGGTCAGGCGAGGGGGCTTTGTTGGAAGGAAAGGAAAAGGCAGAGAGGTATATTCTGGAAAGTTTTGATGCTCCTGGCATCAACTCCAATGGTCTCTCTGGTCTTATTCAAGCAAATCTGGTCCCAAAGTAGAGTGACCACAATCCTCATTCCTTTAGCTGCAGGAATGGATTTGGTAGGATACAGGCATCTGTTTTTTCCTCCTCTTAGTCTTCTTACTATTATCAATATTATTTTCATAATATTCTTATATTTTATGCACAATATTATTTATTATATAATATTATTATATATCATAATATTTTATTTATAATATTATTTTCATAATGTCAAACACTAAAAAAAATGAACTGATCGATATGGTTATTTCATTCTGACTTGAGCAGCATTGTTCATTTGCAGACTCTTCCTACAATACATCCTCCTAAAACACACCTAGTCCCACACCTAGAAACATTTCACAAAATGATTCAAGCTACCTAATCTGTTTGTTCACTTTTCCTCCAGTTTCTATGTTCCTGGAGCTCTGTCCTGTTAAAACATTTCCCCTGGCACATCAGGAGTGGGGTAGGAAAAATAATGGCGCAAGAATCAAGATGATGCCTCTTATATCAAGTCCTGGTTACATAGGTAGGATGAGAGAGACTCTCTCACACACATTTCAAGGGGCACCTTCCCCGCCAATCACCCTGCATTTCCAGGAGAGTTCTACCCCAAAGACTAAGTAGTGAAATTAATGACAAGGAGTATCAGCAGCACCGGATTTGTCATCGCTAACAGCCCACAAACCTGTTTGTCGAGCAACGTCTACCCAGCTCAGCACCAAGCATGAGCAAACCCGAAGCCTGCCTTGACAAGCCGGGAGACAAACTCGACGCGTCTCTTCAGAACAAGGTTGTTCTTTGGCTTTTCTAAAACATTTCCCCTCTACACATACAGAGGGAAAGGGATGTGAGACATTCAGGTCCCACATCTGAGTATATATAATTGCTCAGGACACATAATGTTTTATTTTGACTCACATTGAGTATTGTATTCTTATAACCCTAGTAGAAAAACAAACTGCTACCAATATATTTTTTCCTGAATATGTATATGCTATAATATTGGCATTCATTTTTTGCTTGCCGATTTTTGTGAAAGGTAAAATGGTTTATTTACTTTGAGAAAAACAAAGGCTTTTGTAATGACAATTAAGAACAGGCTTAACACTTAAGATTCTCACTACAAGCCCCTTTAAATTTCTTTGTTTGTTAATTTTGTGTCCTATTTTGCTTCTTTATCATAAAAAAAAACTAAATAGGGAGAATTTTATTTTAAGGCATATTTATGCTTAAAAATTAAGAAGCCAAATAAAATAGGTTAAGCCCAGGATAGTGTATATAGATGGCTAAACCAAGGATCTAGAAAGATCATTTGAACGAAATTTATTTTTATTCTGTAATTAATTTTTATTAAACCACTGAGCAAATGTAAAGTGAAATTTCACAGCCTATCACAAGCACTAGATTAAGAAAAGATTTGAGTCTAGTCAGTTCATGAGTAATGAAAACATTTTAAAACAGGTAAATCTAATTACAAAAACCTTTATTACCGAGTTGAGAGGAACCTTTACACATCTCTGTGACTGGAAGGGTGTATATGTTATACCAGTTACGAAAGGTTTCTAAGGGGTTGCCTTGTCAGCCCTGGGCTAACTTTAGTCTTTTTTGTTGGAGAGAAGTTGCTAGATCAGGCATACTTCATTCAGCACTATACAAATGCATAAAGAACTTTGGAGACTGTTAAGAAGGAAGATACCACAGAACAGCAAAACACACACGGTAGTTACATAGCCAAAAAATTTCCCTCTGGGAGTTTTTCTTAATTTTAGAAGAAACTTACATAGATCTTATCTTGTTGATATCGTTGGAATAGGTTGTGCATGATGGAGCCTTCATGGAGATCTACTAGTGCGGCCATGTCTTCCACGCTCTCTGCACTTGTTTGATGCATAGGTGTTACTTTTTGGTGTGTGATTGTGCTCTGTTTATAAGTGAATACCTGAAAGAGGAAAAAATATATATCAGAATACACAACCAAAAACTCCTACCTCAGAAGGTAGCTTTCATATCTGTTCCTGCCTATCTATTTTACCAATGTGCACAAGTCTAAGATGTAACCATCTGCCATTCGTACCTTCTTCTAAGGCTTCTTTAACAATAAGACATACACAAGGAACACATGAAATTAATTCATACTGATCATACACTTTTTTTCTGGACAAAAGGAATCTGGTTTCATGCTGCACTACTCAAAGACTTTATCTGGAGAGAGAGAAAAGGAAAAAAAAAAGGGGGGGGGGGCAGCCATTTCGAGAAAACCCCCCAAAAATCCTCAACACAAAAAAACAAAATGCCATAAAAACACAGCATGGCAAAACATAAAACTCAGTCATACTCAAATTACTTTGGGGAAACATGCTTTTACACCACAAAACGGCAAAAACTGATCTAACAGGGCTACAAGTGTTTGTATGTTTGATCCAAACTCAATTGAAATGTTTCCGTTCAATTCTTTGATCAGGATCACTACTAGGTTAGGTCCTTACTCTTAGCATAATAAGCACACTAAGTTCAAAATGCTGCAGACGTGAAAATAAATGGCTGAACAAACTCCTCCTCAGTGCTCTTTGGAGATAAATTTATGAAGCCTGTTCAAGATGGTCAGTAAAGAGCATTTAAAAAAAAAAAAACGTACTTATCCATAAAACACTTCTATGCATCTTCGGTAAAATTATTACAAAATATGCTCAGAAGATGTCTACATTCCCAATAAAGTTAAATAAACTTTCATGAATACTAATGACATCACTAAAGCTTATAAAATAATTGCTTTGGAATCCAGCTTCCCATTTCCTTTTAATTCACATCTTGGCAGCACATCCCTGCAGAAATACGTCTGCACTTTGTAGCCAATGCTACTTAGGCAATACTAATCCCTGCTAACACAACCAGTGCTTCAGACTAAGAAAGCCAAGCTGTGGGGGTGACTGTGAATAATTTAATACAAATTTTCCAGAATTTTTAAACTTTCATCTGGCTGGAGAATTGCAGTAACTGCAGCCCAGCTGTTTGGGAGCATCACAGAATTGCCCATGTGGGCTGTGGATTGCAAAGTATCACAGAACAGAGCAGTCCAGCACAAGATGCCAAAGCCTTCTCAGGAAAAGAAAACCCATCAAAGATTTTTCAGAAACAAAGCAAAACAAGACATGTATATTCTCCATAATGAAAGACTGAAAGGGATTGTCAGTATCATTACAGGATGCTATTCATGAAAATAGATTCCTGGCGCTCAGTGTTGCATGATTTGTTTTCTGTCTTGCTGAGACAAGTGAGAGAAAGAAAGTAAGGAAGCAGCAGGCTCAATGTACAACAAACTTAACATTAAAGATTTTTCACTAGAATATCCAGTGAATGAATAAGGAAAACTGCCTGACAAAAAAATGTTCATTAAAATCATATCCCAGGCTCAGCGTCAAACTTTTGGCACTGAACATCAAACAGTTACAGCCATCATTCAGATATCATCAAACAGATACAGCCAGAGTATATTGGGGGAAAGCTAGAAAAGAGGGAGAAGGAAGATTCAGGAAACAAATTTCCAACGGGAGCTGGATGACAGCACAAACATCAGTGAGACACACAAACAACCAACAAGGATGTTCCTGAAAACTGAGAATCAGTTAATTAATCCAAAATTAATCCACAACCGTGGGAAGAGAGACATGTAGGGATATGAGTAGTATTTTGCAGGAAACAATTACCAGATGGCAGGTGAGAAGACAAGCATTTGTACAGAGCAGAGGAATATTTGCTATCCCGAAGAAAACAGCAACTTGAACATATTCAAGGGCAACTGATCTAGATCCTTCCAACAGACAGAATGAGAACAGATTCATCAGTAGCAAAGCTTCGGGTCTAAAAACACTATTAGAGGACCCGAAGATTAGAGAATGCAAAGAATAATCCTGAGTTTGAGGTAATGACATTTCAAGTGGAATAAACTGCAGTTCCTAACTGGAAGAACTATGGTGAAAAAGTGAAGGTAATGCGTCAGAACAAATAACATAAGCTGAAAGATTTGGAAACAACAGGGAAGCACTGCAGATTTTTAAAAAGTAAGCAACTAAGGCTACATATCAGGAAGGAGAGGGAATTAATTCAGAAAAAAAGACTCAGTAGTTCACTGGTCAGACCAGCTGTCACCCAGATAGAAAGAACAAGGGTCTCTTCCTCCACGCTGGGAAGGTTTTTTTTCCCATTACTTTTTTTTTTTTTTTTTTTAAATCAGGACCATGCACCTTTCAGACTCTGCTTTGACTCTGCTATCAAATTTGAATTTGAGAGGGCAACAGGATTATATTCATAAGCTTTTTTCCTTAAAAAGGGGTTTTGTTAGTTCTGATATTGAAGTCTTGCGGGCCCTGCTTTTGTTGATTTATGTCAGCTCACTCCTTTTATAAGGCAAATATGTGAAAAAGCAACCTTGAACTTTATCAATGCCAATTAGAAGGTCATGGTATAAAATAGCACAGCAGAAGAAATCTTCCAGAAATAGAAACCTCAGAGACATCCTACAATGTCAAAAGTAAGATGAAAAAGTAGGTTCCTGAACTTTAAGGAAAGCATGCTGGCAGAGTGCAGGAGTTTGCATCCTCAAGGGTCTTGCCAGCAATTCTGGAAGGTCAAGAAAAACATGCAGGAAATTTGGAATAAGATTTAAGACAAACCTAATTGAAAAATCAGCAAAAAAACCCACTTTCCTCTCAAGATAGAAATGGACCGAGATAACAAAACATGCTGAATACACAGAAAGCAATAAATTAAGCCCCACAGAGACAGCATGCAAAACAAGAATTCTCAAAATTATTGTGGAAGTGCAGATTAGAGGTTGAGACAGGAAGGAACAATGCAAAGAACAACAGCAAGAAGAACAAACTTGAGAAATACAAGATAAAGCAGTAAATCCTGCTAAACAATAACAAAGAATGTAGCATTGGGAAAGAGGAAGAGCGCTTCACAGTGGCTTGACTGTCCATGGCTTACTGGTGCCATGATAAGCACATCACAAATGGACTCAAAGGAGGCAGCAACCTTAAAATCCAGGGGAACGAGGGATCTAATATCTCCAGGTAGCATGGGAAAAAGCTGCCACGGGCACTCCGGGATTGTACAATAATTTAGAAGGGAACTATCAAACACCCGGATATTAACACACTGCTGAAAGGAGAACTGATACCTGCGGGCTGGCGGAACGCTGTGTAGTACCAGTCTTGAAGAAGAAAGCAAATGTGATTGAAAGAAAGTAATTACATGCTGCTGGGTCAAAATTCTCTCTCTTGTAATAAAAATGAGGGGAAAAAAAAAAAGGTTGAAAAGACTGATAAACAAGAACAGCAATATTTCCCCGAATATTACAAACAGAGTGACACACAAAAAACATGACTACAAAACATGCAGGTTGACTTATGACAGCCTGCTTCAAACCTTTTAAGGTATGACCCCAAGTCCTGAGTCATGTTTGTTTGGTGAGCAACACGCTTATTAGCCCAACTCTATTTTCTCCAGGTTTGGGTACAGTTCATCCATCTCACCAGGACACAGATGCACCCGAAGGACTATCCAGGTCTCCCTGCCCAGTGATGATACCATCTACAGCATTTGTCAGACCTGCTTTGGGACACAATGTCAAGTCCTTCCCAAGAGTGGGAAATACATTCCTACTTCAAAAGTATCACTCAGATGAGAAAGAAAGAGAAATGGAAAAAAAAATAGTTCATCGTCCCACAAAGACAACATTTGCCTTGCACAATGAGCCAAGGGAAAAGGAGTTAGAGGGAAGTCAGCAACAGCACGCAAGCTCTTCCAGGATATGGGTATGACTGCATCGCATATGCCAGACAGATTCCCACATCACCCTCTGAAATATTATCCAGATCTCCTACTGCTGTTGCAAGAAGTACGTTCTCTTTACAGAAGATACCAATAAGATATTCTCTAATACACTGTAGGAAGCTTGAGAACTGACAACAACATTCACTGAGATTAAAGGTGGGATTTTGTAAATGAGCACAAGGTAGAGGGCTTTTTTGGCGTTAAAAGTTTTGTTAGGGCATTTGTTCCACAATGGTGGAAACTTTTGGAAGAAATCAATTCACAGGACACTCCCCTCTGGAAAGCTGGTAACCCATAAATCATGTCCTAAAACAAAGAGATATGAAATGATGGCTTTAGTAAATAAACAGACAATTTTGCCTATTCATAAATACTGTACCTATTCACAATTACTGCTGCATCAGCAACGCAATATTGTACTCCACAGTTTACTAGCATTTATTAGGTGGGTCTGTAATTTTATACTCAGCTAATAAAAAGAGTGTTTCTAGAATGCCATGCAATTTGGAATAATCTGGCAGAGTATTTTAAGTGAATACACTCTCGTAAATCTACCCAGGAGTTTACTGGAGAATTAGAGCAAGTAATGAAATCAATGCACAAACAGACCATGAGTCTGAAGCAAAAGATTGCAATTAAAATAATTTCACTGGGGCTTTTAAAAGAGAATGAGAAACAACATGAAAAACTTAATATTCCTCAATTCTTTAGGTTAAAAAAGCAATTTTATCCTGCACAACCGATCTGGCATGAGACAAGAAGCCTTTCAAGTATTTCTTTTTGGGAAGGTGGGTACTACAAAACAGTGTTTGATTAATTTTCTGCAATGACAAAATTAGCCTTAAACTCAAGATCTAATGGAAATTATATTTTAACACCAGATTTAATTTGTAATACAATTCATTAACAGCAGGAAAGAACATCAGAGTAGGCCCTCAATGACAGGAGCTCACACTGCTTTCTCTTCTCTAGCTGTATCATTTCATGATGTGATGCCAAGGGACAAAACTCCCTGCCTGAATAAGACCATTAAACAGTAACAAGGGATTTCACAAGGGCTGATGCAACTGAATTTAGGGAGGACGAGTTAAGTATTTGGATAAAGCACGTCAAAAAAAAAAAAAAAAACCCACAATCCTTATTTCTTGCAAAACCTGCAAGTCATACTTAGACCTTCTGGTCTGTGCAGAGTCAATAGGGAATCAAATCTCACAGAGTTTTTCACAAACCACTCAAGTTTTTGTTCTGATGATGACAATCAACATTGGATGGGAGAAAGGAAGCAGGTAACCTATAAAATTCATTACCAGCAATCAGGTATCTCAATTATAATAGCATCTTCAAGACCTGTGTGAGATTTCTTCAAGATTAGTCTTAAGAGATGGAATTAGATCTGTTCACAACCTAGGTGCAAGTTAGGTTATTTACAAAATCTGCTTGCTGAAAATGTGTAATGGCATCTGTTGAAAAGTTTAGATATTATAAACATTTTAAAACTGCCCCTTTCATATAAAAACCTCCTTGTTCCTATCAAATACAACTGATAACCAATACCGACTCAGTTCTCTTTTTTTAAGTGATTTTTTCAAAGCTATTTTCACTATTTGATGTAAGAATTGAGAGCAAATCCCTTTTCTTCATGGTAAAAAAAAATACAGAGGCTTTAACCTCTGCCAAATGAACGTAAAGATCATCCACCACACTTCCAATTCCGTAAGGTTATGGTCACTCAGCTTTTAACTACAGCTCCGCTCCTGGAAGACATTAAGCCTTCCCAAAAGCCAGCGTGGGGATCTCAAACTCCCAGCTGGCTTCCAGCACTCACCATCTGAAACAGAGCGTCTTACAGCCCTCCTGGACGGGACCCCTTGCGTGTTCGCATGAGCGATGCCTACTCAGCTGCTGCTCATCTTGCTGGAAGTATGCAGCACTGGGAACCACGATGACAACTGAGCACACTACCACAGCTCAGTTACATCTAGGAAAGTAACGGAATTAACTCCTCTCATCTTCTGTCTCTGTCCTTGGGATATGAGCACCTAATGGCAAGAATGGCTGAAGCAGCATTCATAGTCCAGCTTGCACATGCTAAAACAAACTTGCATGGACTTCAAGTTACCCACATACGCTAGGAAGTAAGCAGGGAAAGTTCAGGAAGTGCTCTGTTTGCAGTCCAGCTGTTCCCACCACGCGGGCAGCACTCAGGCATGACCAACTTAACTGTTAATAAAACACACCAGACTCAACTAATCTGATAGTATCTGATTAATGTCCAGTACTGAATACAGCAGTGCTCATGAATGTTTACACAGTTTAGCACTTCCTTGTCATTTATATTGTTGAAATAAATCAGACAGCTTTTTGTTAGAGCATAACGAAAAGAGCATAGCCAGCATCTCTCTGCTGCCATTTTCTGTTTAAGAAAGCTTTCTAATAACTTAAAATTTACAAGCTGCCACAGATGAGATTGGTATTCTGTGTTGAACACAGAATTATCTGCCTTGCCACAAACATAATTTGAATTAAGTTGTTCAAATGCATATAACCAATGGGATAAAGAAACATTTGGTTGCTTAAACATAAAATTTAGTAAGAAACAGGCAGAGGAACACAAGGTGTCATACTGATGTCATGTGAGAAACAGGTTTAAAAAAAGCAAAAAAAAAAAAAATACAACCACAGCTTTCTTCAATAACACCTATGATAGTAACCAATCAAGCACTGCAGCATTTGGCCAGCTCACGGCCACCAGAAAACAAAGTTAATTGTGATCCAAAAAGTGAAGCAAATAGTCTTTCTTTCTTTGCCCTGAGGGCTTGCCTACATGTGTTTTTTTACACTTAATTCCAACAGCCATGGTGATGTCAATGAATCGACTGAAATCTCTGGAGGAGTTGGCTCATATGTTTTAGACATCAGCGTCCTTAGCTTCTCAAGGCATCTTTTTGCTGTCACTGACTCCACAGCAGAGAAATGAGAGCTGAACACATGCCAGCATAAAACTGTGGACTGCACACAGGAACATCACTTTAAAATATCTTTTTTTTTTTCATTCTCTGCTGTTGGTCTGGATTGAGGATCATCATTTGTGTTTCCCTTGTGTTTAGAAGTTAGAAGAATGCAATGAATCTTACCAAAACTCTTTATACTTGAGTCCAAGTAGAGAAAAGAGGCCTTGAGGTCACATTACGAACTGTGGAATGCAACATTCCAGGGTGAAAAATAAATCGTTACAAGCCCAAAGACCCAAAGATTAAAAACAAAAATAAAAAATCTAGTAGTCTACCTTTTTTCCTAGACAGATCTGTAAGACTAGAGATACTTATAATGTACGACAAAGAGGCTCACTTATATGATATTTAAACACAAATATAAAGAAGGCTAACTATCAGTATTTTAAATCCTAAGGTTAGTTTAAACAGTGTGGTCCAAGTAATGTTTTTTGTCTAAAAGCTTTCTATTTCTCTGTAAAAGCTGACCTTAGACATCCATTCCATTGGCAAAATACAATCTTTCAGGCAACAAGCTGTACCAGAGCCCAAGGCTTTCTTTGATGCAATGCAATTTAATCTTTTTCAAAACAAAGAAAAACACGATGAAGTTTCTTATTTATCAAATGATGGGTCAAACTAAAGAAAATTATGAAAGACACTTGCTGATGTCAAGAAAAGAGATATTACTAACTAAACTGACATTGTTTCCACTGTGACCAATATTGTCCTTTTCCCCAAATACCACCTACACACACTCTTAGTTCTGCATCTATCAGAACTATCTGTTCTGTAAAACTCCTGCCTATTTATCCTGGGAATCACCCTACTCTCCATCTTCCCTTCCCATTTAGTCCGCTTTGCGCATTACTTCATCTGCCAAATAAATTACATATTTTTATCTTATCCATTGCTTTGTTAGTTCTACTTATACTTACTCCCACCAACAAAGCTTCTGGACCCTTCCCCTCACTCTTCCTCTCCTAACCCTTCTCAAATTTGTCTGTGCACTGCCATATTTCCTGCATCCTTGCACTGAATGAAGTTACCTGCGTCTGGGTCATACAGGGGAGCCTGATGCTAGCTACTAGCAGCTACTAATCAGGTCAAGTGCTAGAGGTCTGTCCCACTGCATTTGCCCACCCCTTTCACTAATCCCTGGCTTATATCATCTTACTTGAGCAGCAAT
Organism: Tinamus guttatus; assembly: GCF_000705375.1. The sequence goes on from NW_010580090.1 coordinate 13,025, forward strand.
CCTACTAATACCTTGGTATTTTCACACCCATACAGAAGTATCCCAAGCATGCTGCCAGGATGGCAATTCTGTTTATCACTGCAGTAGAGCTCAGAAAAGCCACTAAACAAAACCTCTTTG